>CM017439.1:38341700-38688231 GCA_007726485.1 Eragrostis curvula
TGCTCCTGGTTGCTCGCTGCACGACCGCCTCCGAGGTGGATCAAGTGATAGGCACCAGAAAGTTAGGGTTAAGTCCTGCCGCATACAGGGATTTGTTGGTTGTACGAAGTTCACTAGGTTAATTGTTACAAGAACCGGTCCTTAACCGGCAAAGGCGAGCATCTTCCACCTATCCCCACCTATGTGGGTTCACTAGCCATCAATCACCATCTCGCCCCCGCCTAAAATTCCCACTTCAAGCCAACACACTAGTTGATTAACACCATTCCCCCTTTTATTTAAAACACCAAACACTTATTTTCACACATTTCACAAAACATGTAATATGGTGAAGCAATAAATAAATATTGTGGTAAATTCCTAAGCATTTCTAGTGCCAAGGCAATAATCCAACATTATTATAGCATAATGAAGAAAAACATCCTAGGTTGAACAAGTAACAGACATCAATATTAAGGATTCCTATTCTAATAGGTTCTTAACTAACACAACATTTCAAATAATAAAATAAGCATGCATGATATAAGTATTTAAAACAGGCCATTCATAGGATGTGGTTGTAAAACATAGGATCAACATGATCAAGGAAAGTTAGGACTTGCCTTCAAACTCTTCCTCGTGCTCCTCCTCGAAATCCGGGTCCTCGTACTCCTCTTCGAATTCTTCGTTAGCTAGAGTACGTAAATTACCGGCGAGTAAGTAACTACCGTAATAGTAAAATAAATCCCAAATAAAATCCAAATAAAGATCCAAATAACCACAAACGAAAGAAACGACGAACGGATTGGGCTGGACATGATATTTAGGAAAAAGGAACCTATTAAATCGAAGCTAGAAGGAATATGTTATGAAAAGAAATAGACCAAAAGAGTTGCTATAGATTTCTATTTATTTTGGTACTACTATATTTTTCTAGGGCTGGCAAAAGGTGGTAAATTATTCCAGATAATATGAGGTATTTTTGGGATTTTTTCTGAAATTTTTCTAAATAGGAAAAAGCCTCGAAATAGGTTTCTGTCTGGAAAAGCTGGGTGGATCTAGCAGAAAAGAGCTGTGACCAGAGGCTGACATGTGGGTCCGGGCTGCATAGTGCACCCGAGACTACTGTTCTGTGGACTGGGTGCACGGGCTGTGGGCCGACACTGTGTATGTGAGTGTGGTCCATGTGGACCGAGTGTACAGGAGGAGAGAGAGTGATGCTGACTGGGTTTACGTGGTGGGACCCGTACGCTGACGTGGCTGGCCACGTCGGATGGACGCGCGACCGGGTCAGAGTGCGGCGGCGCTGGGTGAGGCGCGGCAGTGGCTCGCCGGAGAGCTCACCGCCGGTTGCTAGGGTGGACGGGGGACGACGAGATGTCGCCGCGGAGGCTAAGCGCACGACGGCGGAGCTAGGAGAAGTACATGGTGTTGACGGGGAGGCCTAGAGCGGCGGCGCGGGCTCACCGGAGTTGGCCGCGGCGGCGGCAGGTGAGGGAAACGCGCGTAGGTGCGCGTTGATGCTTGTTTGTGTGGTTGGGGAGGTGCGCGTGAACGTGTGGAGTGTGTGCGCGTGCATCGCGACGCTAGCGGGACCGTGTGCGTGGCCGGCGACGAGGTCCCGCGGCGGCGCAAGGCGGCGCCCGGTGCTGACATGGCTACGGCCTAACTGAGCTAGCGCAGAGGCTCGGGGAAGATTCACGAAGTGAAGAGCAACACATAAAGACAGAGGGAGGGGAAGGAGACGCACCAGAGATGGAGAATGGCGCGGCGGCCGGAGTTGGGGAAGAAAAGGGGATCGACGGAAATTAGAGCAATGTGGGGCTTAATTTGCAGGTTGGTGGCGATGGGGAGCTGCGCAAGAGGGTGGAGGCCTATTTATAGGCGGAGGGAGGCGGTGCGCGCCAGAAATATCGCCGGCGGCGATATTTTTCCGACGACGGTCCTATCCGCGCATTGAAGACGAAGCTCGGCGTGAAGGCTACGAAATTGGTCAGCAATTGCGGCGCGGTATGGGCGACTGCGAGGCCGTACGCCTAGCTGGCCACAAGTGCGGTGAATCGGACGGAGGGAGAGAAGCTTGCCGGCGCTCGGACGGAGATTTTTCCGGCGGCATTGCGCTCGGCGGCTGCTCGTTGGCTCAAATTGCGGCGCGGCGAGGTCGGTTCCTTGGTCACGAAGGTGAGCGGCGCTTCTAGTCGTCGTTGACGAGCTCACCGTCGCGCTGTGAGAGCGGGTCTTCCGGCGGCGGGAGCTTTGGTTTAAATAGGTCGGCGCCACCCCGTACAACAATGGGATGGCTCTCTGACCGAGGTGACGTCGCAGTGGCATGGCTACAGTAGCTCGAGGACATGCGCTGGAAAGGAAGAGAGAGAGAGATGAGAGAGGGAAGCGGCGGAGCGGCGAGAGAGCTCGGCGCTCTCACGGGGAAGACGACAGGCAGCGCTGGGCCGGGCTGGGCCGCGCGGGTTGTGCTGGGCCAGGGAGGAAAAGGGAAGGAGAAGGAGGCCTGCTGCGGGAAAAGAAAAGGAAAAAGGAAAAAATGGGCCGGGCTGGCGGGGAAGAAAGGAAGTGGGCTGCGCCCGGGAAAAGAAATGTTTCAAACATTTCTCAGAATTTGGTTTGGACAAAACACCCAGAAAAATTCCAAATGGCAAATAAAACAAAATCAAACACTTGAGCATGAACTTTTATTTTTAGAAATTCTTCATATTCTATTGTTCAATTATTTTAATGAATTTTATTTTTGTAAAAACATGGAATTACCTATAAATCTAAAAAGTTCAAATTTTGAGTGATTTTTACTGTATTCAAATTTTGGGCTGTTACAATTTGATAGTCTCATGTCAAAGGGAAACTGGGTGCAAAATTTGCAGTACCACATGTCGATTAAACTAGCAGCATTTTAAATATTCATGTGAAAAAGAAACCAGTGTGTGTTTTTTATCACATGATTGACTGGACACATACTGTCAGGCGGCGCCAATACTTACGAGTATATATGATGCTGGTTATAGATGCAGACGACATCGATCGCAACGCGCAGCATGTCGAGCGGTGGCGATGAGACTCCGGAGGCAGATTAGAGCTGATTTCTAATTCAAAGGTAAATTAGGAATAACTTTCTTTTCCTGAAATATGTCTCTAGGAATATTTTGGGTGTGCTGATACTTTAGAACAAATGACTATAAGATCATCTTAACCTAGCAAAAACAAACTGACAACTAAATAGGCATCAAAATCAAGCGGGATGCATCAAATATATGCACCTTGACAAATTTATTTACAGGATTGGATTTATGTCATTAACATTTTACGTACTTCCTAACATACAGTCATACAATGCCTGCTTGTAGGTGTCACTTGTTTCTTTGCCCATGCATCAAATACAGGGCTCCATCAAATATTCACCAAATATATACCTCCAA
Organism: Eragrostis curvula; assembly: GCA_007726485.1. Classification (NCBI taxonomy): domain Eukaryota; kingdom Viridiplantae; phylum Streptophyta; class Magnoliopsida; order Poales; family Poaceae; genus Eragrostis; species Eragrostis curvula. Next base: position 38,345,108 of record CM017439.1, read on the forward strand.
TGATTGTTGCAAACTTTGCTTTTCTTACTTCCGTCTATGTAAATACAATGGAGCTATTATATTTACCATCGCATCCTTTGGTCCTGTAGTCCAAAATCACAAAACTCCATTATCTCAGCGAGTCTCACTACAAATGATTGGAATAAGTTGGAAGTAGGTATAGTCATATGAATGTCAAATATGCTTAAATATTGCATGAGGTGGTTAGTAAGTTAGGCTTAACTCTGATGAAATGGCGAAGAGTTTGAGAACGGAAGGTATTAGAAGAAATGCACTGCGACACAAAGATCAGATCAGCATTGCTAGTGTCATGAAGAAATGGTTTCCCGTTCAGCATGATAATGACAATAGTAGAGATGATATCATGATCATTGTGCAAGAGTGAGTAGTTTTCGAATCTATATAAAGGATTATCTCGCCTCTTTATCATTGTGCGGGTCTTGTAACATATGCTAGAATCCGATGTTATAATATTTTATTTAATTATGTCTTCACTGTCTGTAACAGATCGATGAACAATCAAATGCAGTAATCTATTACACTTTCAATTATAAAAGTTCTCGTGGCACAAAAGTGTTTCAACACCTGAAATGACTAGAAAAGAAAATGCAAGAATCGATTTTGAGGGGTCCAAAATCTTAGATTAGCTGGTGATGGTCGGTGGACAAGACTTCTGAAAGTTGCATATGCTGGAAGAATGGCAACCTATGGCATAGAAAAGGGGGGATTTTTAGGGATACTGAAATTTGAAAATAGAGTAGGTCGCTTTCTACTGCCGCACTTTCGGCAAGCAAAGCTTTCTAAAATGCATGTTTCAGCTCACAAATCAAATAAATTATAATGCTTCTTGTTGCTGGAACGAGGACCCCGTGCATCTCTCTAAATCACTTTAGTTTCTTATGTACTCTTTTTCGTTATTCTGATTAAAGTGACGCAAATAATTGTTAAGGGTCCTGGGTCGTCCTCCATTAATTACCTTTTTTATTTGAGCTGCTCCGTTACCCATTTTTGGTAACCTATGGTAATGCCTGCACCGCACAGATCGAAGGGCAAAATTCACTGCCAGGCCCGCTAAAATCGCTGGAAACATTAGCGTGGTAAATCAGTGACGACACGTCTTGTACGTTCATTCAATGCACTCATGTTGACCCGCGATGGCTCCCGGACGCAGACCAGATGAGGTCACATCCAGGTTCATGGCTTGCCGAACGGTGAGAAACCGGCCGATCGTGGGCGCAGACGAGTCGCAACAAGCGGTGGAGCAGAAAGCAGTTACGATTACCAAGCGAAATCAAAGGTTCACGCTTGCAAATCCTCACCAGCATTCGCTCAGTTCAAAAAAAAAAAAAGCATTCGCCTGTCTCCAGAAATTAACCAGGAATTCTTTCACTTGTCTAGCTAACTGCTCCGGGTTCATGCCAAACGAAAGCAACTATGAAAAATCTGGGGAAAAAAATTTCGGGAACAAAAAATTTTCGGAGGTCACCGATAAATACGAAATTTCAGGAATTTCGGATATTTTGGCAAACAAAATTTGAATTTTTCAAAAAGTTTTCACATAATTTCATACGAGATGGTCTCAAATCTATACAACATCACGACTGCATATATAAACAAGACAATTTGGACTCGTGTAGGGGGTCAAAGACGGAATTTTGTTGTTACTGTTCATTTCAGCAATATTTCGAACCCCACCGGAAAAGAAGAAATTTTGGATATTTCGATGAAATTTCACCGAAATTATTTTCCTAGAAGGAGACTACTGATCGACGACCATCTTAATTAGGCCGAACCTGTAACACCCCAAAATTTCAAAGCAATAAAAAACGAATAAAAGTCACTTCAAATTTAAATTTTTGTCCAACTCTTACCTTGCCAAGAATTTTCAAAACTAAATACACTAAATAAATTCAAACTTAGTTAGAAGAAGAAGTTTTCCGAATATTAAAAAAAATGCTCAAGTGTTTGCTCTCATTTAAAATCCACTAAAAATTTGAACCTTTAAATCTTTACAACAAATATAATTAAAGTAGATTAAATCCCAAGTTGAATTTCAAACTTTCGAATTTAAATCTGCATCAAAATCTTACCATTTGCATCTTTGGTTTACTTGTTTTATTTTTGTGCTCACTCAAATTTGAATTCCCATTCAAATTTGAGTTCATGATCAAACCCAGTAAAAAGAAAACCTATTTCCTTTTCCCTAAACCATCTCGGGCCGAACTCCCTCTTTCCTTCCTCCTTTGGCCCAGCCCAACTCTTTCTCTCCCTTCTCTTTTCCTGGAAAATGCGCAGTGGGCCGCACCCTCTTTCAGCCCAGCCGACCTGGCCCGATTCCCCCTCTCATCTCTCTCTTCCGGCCTAGCACCGCAGCCCGCGCGGCCTGCTTCTCCTTCTCTCGCTGACGAGCGGGACCCGCTTGTCATCCTCCTCTCTCCTCCAGTCAAGCTCTTGCCCACGGTCAAGCCGCTGCCTATGCCGCCGACGTCGCGCCTCCGTAACTCCCTCCTCGTCATGTCGCCTCCTTGATCCTGTAGCCATACCCCGCTCTCTTCACAAGCATGGCCGCCCATTCCCTGTCGTCGCGTCCTGTCGCCATTAACCACGGCGACCGAAGACCAACGACCATGACCGATGACCGCCCCTCTCGGCCTTCCTCGCTTCCTCCCCCTGTAAAACCGAGTGCGCCACACTCCCCTCTCCCATTCCCAGCTCTCATCTTCCCTCCTCGACCACCATCGAGCTCCAATCGAGCCTTTTCCCCTTTCTCCTCCATCGCCGGCCACCATCAAATTCGCCGTCCTCCGGCGAGCTCCACGTCTGGTAGCCCATCGCCAAGCTCCGGACCAACGCGCCGCCCCTCCAGGACCCCTTCCCTTCGAGCTCCGCCACCTAGAGCTCCTTCCTCGCCAAGCCCGCACCGCGCGTCGTCATCCACCGTCGTTCGAGCTCGACAACGACGACTCTCCCAGCCTCGTCCCGCTTGCCACGTGCGCGCGCCGGCTCCACCGCGTCGCCGCGGACCTCCCCGAGCCACGCCAACTCGACGCCCCGCGCCCGTCGTCCACTTCGGCTCGCGCCACCACCGGGCGCCGCCGCCGCCGCGCAGTGCGCCCCTCCACGTCGCCAACGCGTCCCGGCCACCAGCCTCGGCGACGTCTTGTCGTCCCGCTCCGCCTCGACGTCGCGCCCCTCATCGGCCTGCAGCGACTCGACGCGCTACGCTCCCTCGCCCTCGCCACCGAGCGTCTCCACCCAGCGTCGTGCCCAATTGGCGCCACGCGCGTCTCGGCCCTCTCCGTCGACGCAACCTCGCCGCCAGGCTGCGCATCGAAGTGCCGCACCTTCCGGCCTTCTCCTCCGTCCCGCTCCGCCACCGAAGCGCCCACCTCGTCGAGCGCCGCCGCCAAGCTCCGCCTCCCGTTGTCGCAGACGCGTCTCCACCCGCCCGCGACGTCTACGCGTCCCCGCAGTGAGCTCGCCGTTCTCCCCTCTCTCTCCTAGTCCAACTCCTGTCTCATTTGGCCCACTGGAGCGCCGGAACGGCCAACTCCGGCGAGTCCGGTCATGGTGCCGCCGCCCCCGGCGTCTCCGGCCGCCACCCACCTCACCGGAGAAGCCACATCCGTCCTTTTTCAAACCAATGGCCCAGATTAGATTGAACTTACCCCTTCGATTTCATAAAATCCAAGCCGTTCACCCGTAGACCCGGTCCATGGTTTTCCAGTTCAGAAATAATTCTGGAAATTGTAGAAAAATCCCAGCCCTTGTACTTTTACAGATTAGACCCTAATCTTCTTGCTAATTCTGTTTAAGTACTTTCTTTTTACAGAAACAACCTTATACTTTCTGTAATTATCATTTAGCCCCTGCCTTTTGCACTGAGACCCTTATACTTTCTGTAATTACAATTAGGTCCCCAAAACCTTTCTGTTATTACAGTTATATCCTCAGAATGTTGTTGTAATTGCAAATATGCCCTTAGAACCTTTAAACCATCATATCTTCTTAATCGTAGCTCCGTTTTGAGCGATTTTTGCTCTCACACGTTCGTAGAAATGCGTAGTACCCTTCGGTACTGAAATTGGAGCACTAGAACAGACCTACGAGCCATCAATGCCCAAAATCTCATGTTCATAAATCATACACAGTCGCTCTCGCATGTCACAAATGCTTGTTCACGATTTAGCGTGAACCTAACCAATCTCGTTGTGCCATTTCACTTCAGGACCTAATACCCTAAACCCCATATCGACAAATCATATTGCATCGGTCTCGTTTGTCGTAATGCTCATTCATCTTTTAGCGACAGAACTAATCGATCTTGTCGTATCGCTTGCTTCAAAACCTAATACCTTGTATTGCAACTCAACTCCAAGCCTAACCTATCTCAACCATCGCTTAATACCTCTTAATGTAGCCACAACCTCTACCACGCCTTATTGATTTATTATTCTTGTTAATATATGGTCTTTAATTTGGAACTGATCTGGATTTATTATTCATTGCTACTTATTAATTGCTAGTTGATCTTATCGATTGATCTATGTATTTTATTTGCATCCATGCATTCATGCCATATATGATCACGTACACATACCACCGTATACGATTAGCTCATGACAAATAATTAGTAGCTTAATCTAAGTAATTAATTAATTTAGTAAGTAATTAAATCACCATTAGCTAATACCTTAATATAAGTAAGTGATTAAAGTGACACACCTTGCACTTGTATACGTGTGGCGTGAACCCTTATATAGGTACAAATAACGCATACACACCTTTTCTACCTACACATGCATGCATGCACTTATCATGGTTTAACCTCTCTCATACACATCAAAAGCCCTAGTGCTCATGCATTACCCCTAATAGTCTTTTTAAAATAATAGAACCCTTTTTAAAGTAAAACCTGTTGCATCATGCATGGTTCCGTCTTCTATTCTTCATCAGTGTTCTATCGGTCCTTATTGGAGTTAATTGGATCTTATTTGGTTTTTCTCGATCTTATTTTCTTTTGCGGTAGTTTGTTTATACGGTATATTTCAATGCGCTAGCTTACGTGAGATTCGAGGAAGAGCTAGAAGACTTCGAGAAGCTAGATCCAGAAGAATTCAAGCTACAAGGTCGAGTCGAAAGATACAAGCTTCTAGGAAGAATTTGAGGACCCGGGTGACGAGGACGTGAAGAAGAAGACTTTAGTGAAGGCAAGCTCTACTTCTCCTTGATCATGATTGAACCTACTATTTTTGCAATGCACCTATAGAGCATACTCTAGTATTATGCATTACTTGTTATTTTACTGCTGGTGTAGCTATGGTCCAACTTGCTTATTGATATTGATGTCTGTTACTTAGGCGTTAATATTTGAATCCTTGTTTACCCTTGTTTACCTGTCACCTTGATAACCCTAGGATAGTTTCAACATTTCTATGATGGCACCTTTACCTTTCTACTAGAATGCTTAGGACCCCCGCAATGTTTCTACATTGCTACACCTTACTCACATATATGATTTACAACTGTGTTAAATGAGTTTGGTGGTGTATGTGATATATATACTGGGATTGGGAGTAGCACAACTGTGTTAGGTGATGATGTTGATGGCGACAGTGATGATGGGATGGGTTGGATTGCGGGCAAGGCCACTAGTGAATTGTTGATTGTGTGATAGACCCCTAATGTGGGATCTGGTGCTTGCCCGGCCATATAAGGACCGGTTCTGACGCCCGTTAACATAATGATTCTCGTACAACCACAGAACTCCCTATGGGAAGGACCTACCCTACCTTCTTGGTACTCTTGCAAACGCCATCTGGAGGCCAGTCGAGGCAACGGAAGCTCAGGAAAAGACACGGGAAACGTACCTGTGATCCGGTTCGCGGAACCCGCTATCAGTTACGGGAGTGCCACATGTCCTGTTATGTGTTACAGGATCCTGCTATTTGTTACAGGAGCATGACGAACCCTTTTACCGGTGTACAGTGCCAGTGTGTGACCTTTCATGTCACAAGCCCCTGAGTGTGATTCCGAGGTGGACTTGTGAGACTACTCGGAGGAGATGGACTAGGCGTTATGTTACTCTCCGTACAAGAGTGCATAGCTCATGGGAAAAGATGTACAACCTCTGCAGAGTGTAAAATTCATCCGGATGGACGTTGTCACGGCATATGACACATTATTGTTGTGCACGTATGGATTAGCCACCTCTCTTTCCTTGGCGTGTGAGTGGGTTGTAGTCAGCCCGTGTTTTGGAAGTGATGGCAAGTGTGCCGGGTCGGTATGATCCTCGAGGTCAGAAGACCCAACTAAAACTTGGGAACTGGCGGGAACGCCCATACTCCTCCAGGGCCAACCAACTAAAATATTGACAATCAATTCTCTGTTTTATCTATGAATCCTTGTCTTACTTTATTGAACCATGCATAAAATTTGCTTTCTGCAAAAGAACCTTATAGCCTCCTCTTTGCTAAGACCAAATATGCATGTATACATCCCTTTGTGGAGTGTAGGGCTTGTTGAGTACCTTATGTACTCACGCGTTTGCGATTGTTGGTTTAATGGGAGAAGACTTCATAGAAGACGACGACGATTGGGTTTTTGTTTCTGCTTCTCAAGTGTGCTTGTGGCTTTGGGCCAAGGTTTCCGCTGTCTGCTTCACCGTTAGCTGGTTGGATGGACTTGGATATTTCCTTGTCGTACCGCCACTAAGGGTCCTATATCAGGTATTATACTTATTTATCTATTCGAAATATGCTTTTGATTATCATATATGTGTTCTTGTGCGTATCAGCTACTGATCCAGAGACTGATACATGGTGCACAACATATCCCAGAAATGGGGTATGACAGAACCAGTAAATCGAGGAGCAGCTGGTCGAACCTTGATGGGGGAGGCAACAGGTGGCGAGGTAGGAGCGGATCTGCAAGGCCCGTGAATGGTGGCGGCTAGGAGAGCACAGGTGGTGGAAGGGAGTCGCATCCTCGCCGGCTGGGAGGCCCCTGCGGCGGCTGTGACGGGAGTGGAGCCTCAGAGGAGAAAGGAAGTGGATGGGGAAGGAGGCGGCGACCAAAGGACGAGGGGCTGTATACAATGAATGAAACGGTGGGTGCGGGAATTGGTATTTTGAGTGATGGGCTAATTGCACACCTTGGTCCGTCAGGAGTATTGAGGTTTCTGGTAGTGCTGTAAACTGACGTTTTCATTTTGTAATTTTTTCTAATTGGCTAATACTCTATGGGAATTATTAGCTAGTATTTTGGGGTAAGTATGGAATTGTTGTATTTTTTATTAATCCGGGTTTTATGATCCGGAAGGTAGTTAGGTCATTCAACTAGGGCTTCATAACAAAATACTAGCTAGTATTTGTGTGTGGAAAACAATCGATCTAGTCTGTCGGATCATCGTACTATTTAGTATTTCTGACTAAAATACTAGCTTTTTTTTTGTACTATAAAGTGAATCATTAATATTATTTAGGGAGGGGGGGGGGGGGGGGGGGGGGGGGAGAGAGAGAGAGAGAGAGAGAGAGAGAGAGAGAGAGAGAGAGAGAGAGAGAGAGAGAGAGAGAGAGAGAGCTATATTGTGAAGCGAGGATGACACCTACTGTGAAAAAAATTATGAGTCATTAGAATGACACCTAAAAAGAAACGGATGGAGTACTTCCTATCCGTTCTTGCCTTGTTGGAGAATAACAGGAATGAGATGAAACGTTTTAGAATGGAGGGCATCAGGAGAGAGCGTGAAAGAGAAGAAACTAAAGAGTATTGCTTCAGAGAGATGCAGGTGGGCACAGTACGTCAAACACACTCCCGCCTGTTTTGACCTCTGAGACTCTGACCACTTGCGTGTTGCTACTTCGACATGTACAGGTAAACGAACGTCAACATTGCCCTACTCCCACTTGCGAAATGCAATGCAGATCACCGCCTACGGCTCCTGTGGAACTACGGCTGACGTGTATGCATGATACAGGCAAAATTCCCATGCGAACCTTCTACTTCCCCGGCACCCCCCTTATTATCAAAAGTTCCCACAAAAGTGTTCCAACACCTGAAATGATTAGAAAATAAAAGGCTAGCGTCGATTTTCATAGGGTGCAAAGTCGTCTTAGGTCAGCTGTTAATGGTCAGGGATATACATAGGCTTGCAGAATAGACCTACTGAGATGAGTAGCCAAAATGGCAAGGGAAAAGGGCATTTTTAGGGGTAATGGAAATAGAGTAGGTAGCTTTCTTGCTACTGCACTTTCGGCAAGCAAAGGTTTCTAAAATGCACTCTTTGATTTTCGGATGTTACAAGATATACCTCATGAAATGCGTTTTTAGTTATTAACTAAGACAAAAGGTCGGCGATGTTTAAGTACATGGTATAACTAGAAGAGCAATTAGGAAAGAGATTCAAAGCTTCTGGTGCACAAGACCAACTAGTGAAAGAGATTCAATGCTTTGTAAGGGCCACTCTTGATGAAACGAATGGTTAAGGAAGTCAATTTTGGAGCATTCGCTTGCTTGCTTGTCAATATTTCAGTAGATGAGAGACTCCATTTTCGACTTTTATTTATGACGCTCATCAATAAAAAAATGGATTGAGTATGTTTGTTTTCTCTCGACATAGTCTCTAATATACAAAACAAAATCAAACATTGTAACGCCCAGAAAAAACAATTCAGCCTAATTTTCGTTTTGGGCCTAATTAGTGGGGCTTTGTGAGCATTAAACAGGGGCATAATGGAGTCCGTTTCAGATTAGAGAAGAGGGGAAGAAAAACCCACGTAGTTTTCCCTGGCGTATACCCTTCCCAATCGATCTTTCGCCCTGAGGACTCGTAGAGGCGGAGCTGGCCTGGAGTCATCGTTCTGCTGTTCGGGTACGACGATTCCGTTCATCGCTAGCGGCGTCAAGGCGGGGGAAGGCCGGGTTGGGATGGTTTGAGGACGTGATCTGACCTAGGTAACAAAGCATGAACCTTTTTCCTGTTAGCTGCATTCAGATCACAGTTAGTTTCGGACGTTTGGGTTAATCTCTGGGTTGGGTGCGATTCTGTTCTGCTGCAGTTGTCGGACAGGGTACAGTAGCAGTTCGATTTACTTTTGAGGCTGTTAACTGTTGAATCTGAGGATCTCATGAACACGAAAGTTGTAGATAATTTCATTATCTTTCCAACGAATATTTATATGATTTGTTTCGTTTAGTATATCCGGAGTTACAGGTTTCTGATGTTTTACTGTCGAGTTTCAGTTCTAATTGTCGACATTGCGTGGAGATTTAATGTGTCTTATAGGTAGAATCCCTCTATAGCGAGCTGGTAGCTTTATAGTGCAGTTTGTACGCTTTCCAAGGAGTATTTAAACGCTATTTTTGGTTGAGTTTTCATGGAGATATGAATTTTTGAAGATCAATTGCTCGCTGTTCATCGAGTAAACTGAACGCCTGTCTTGTGACCCAGTTTTACCTGAGATACGGTCAGAATTAATTTTTGAGTTGAAAACCAAAGTTGTAGATAATTTTCTGTGGATGATCTTAGTGTGCTCATTTACCTGTTTATCTGTGTTGTATAAAAATAGTTACGAAAAAGATAAAGCTGACTGTCCTGTGTAGACAGTTGTTGCGTGTGGGGCTGTTTTGGATTTATTTTTGCGAGCGGTCGTAGGAGCGCTTTACTTGATGTTTGCTTTATTTGTATGCTTGATTTTGACGCTGAGAATTATTTATATCCAGGTGGTGCATCTTTGGAGCAAGCTTAGTTCATTCTCTTGAATTTGGTGAAGGCAAGTAAACGTAGCGCCGTGATCTACATACTTTAACTTTGTTATTCGAGTTGCCTCCATTAAATTGCAGTACCTCACACTGGCCACTTAATCTGAAGCTATTGTTACTTTCTTTTATATTGAAGTATGCTATCTTATAGCTTGTGGTACTTTCTTTATTGTTATCAAAATCTGAAGTATATGAAGTGCATACATGGCAATCTTGCATTTGCACTCTTCCATTTGATATGCATAAGAAGAAACTGTAGCCTGATGTTGGTGCAGTAAGTACCGGTACAGCAACACATGTTGAAATGAGCGATGTGGTTGCAGCCCTCACTTCCCGTTCGGATTTGAGGGTAGAAGTGAAATCATGCATTACATTGCATCATTTGCATTTGCATGGAAGAATATATTTATGAAGTATATGCAATTTTATCTTATTACCAGAAGTTATCTATCGATTGATACTTTATCTTGGTGTTGCAATCCACTTGATGCTTAATCAACTGTGATTTGAATAACTTTGTTAAAGTAGTTTGCTTGCTGAGGTTTTTCATAAACCTCATACGCTTGTTTTCCCCTCAGGTACTTGAGCATGGACGGTGCGAGAGCGTGGGATGGGAGCAGCAACACTTGAGCACTTCTCATAATAAACTTGGGGAAACCCGCCACTGCCCAAAGATTGGCTTCGTCGATGATTTCCTGAGCTAGAGCGACCGGTTGAAAGACATGGAAATCAAAGACTTTTTTGTTTGCAATCTTTCCAAAGCCACCACGTGACCAAGTTGACAAAGAATGGGAACATGGGTGAAGATCCTTGGGCACCCTTTTGCGCGACCATAGCATGCAGCTCAAAATATTAATTGGTTGTGATAAGGCTTGCCTAAGTAGCCATGAAACTCAAGTATTCCTCCAAAAGGATATTCAGCAGGTGAAAACCCAACCCACACGTTACTTGTAAGTCACGACTTCGGATGGGAAGAACCCTCAACGGATACCCTTTGATCACCCCCACCGCTCATTACTTAGAACAGAAATATGAGAGTCCACCGTCTGCCTCACGAGATAATGCACCACAGCTTCACGACCCACGAGAAAGCCTATTAAGAACATTCCCAGGGCTTGACCAAAGTGACCAGATGAAATTCTAGGAAGTGGAGCCTTCCAAAGCCACCACTAACAAAAAGAAGACGAGTTAGTGAAGCAACGAAGATGCCTGTGACCGGGTAACCTTGCGACCACAACCAAAGAAACGAGCAGCCTTCCTTGCGGTTGTGCGAGCGTTCTAGGGTTCCAACGCCACAACAACTAACAACGTCCTTAACCAAGAGAGAGAGAGAGGGGAAGCGATGACACGAACAGAAGCCCGTGACACAATCAAAGGAGAGGAAGAGAGAGGGGAAGGCAAACTAGGCATTGGACGCACGAGCATGGAAGAGTTGGGGTCGCGACCAAGGCCTCCATCGCCTGGAACCAGTGGTCTTCGGGTGGATCCGGACGACAAACAAGCCAAACACGCCGATTTGATCGGCGGAGAGGTGCCCAGGGCATCACGACCAAGAGGGGAGAGAAGGGAGATGGGAGGCGAGGAAGGGACAGGGTGATTCCGGCGGCGGCGACCACGACCAAGAAACAATGACCACGACCAAACAAGTTTATTATTCCTATTACATGATTTAAAAAATCTAATATTGTAAAGTTTATTATTCCTATTACTTTGCAAAATTCGATGCAACTTTCATGCTACGTGTGTTGATAGCATAGTAGCACCACAAAGGGTGGGAGTACCCTTTCATATAATATTTGCACATATATTTCGTCTGCTTAGACAATGCAAGTTTATAATTCGACTTATGGTGCACTGTCACTCGAGCATGGTATTTTACTGCTTCACTCACCCACATCATTAACATCAACCTCAACCCCTGCCTACTCCACCCACCCCCCCCCCCCCCCCCCCCAAAAAAAAAAAATCAACCCTTGCCGTCAATTTTGTAAATAAAACTTACTACCTGCGAAAGAGGTTGGTATTTCCTTGTACCTACATATATATACGCAACTCCTGCGCTCCTCGTACTTCAGTTTCATTTCCATTGCCCCTCCACGCTACCACTTTATCCTCAAGCACCATGGTTAATATGTTAATGTTAGAACAGTCACGTACGTGATATTATTATTCCTGAGAATGGAGGGCATCAGGAAAGCACGTTAAAATCTCGTGAAATACAACACTGGTGGTCATGATCTAGAGAGGAATAACCATGAAAATGTCATGGCATCAGTCCGGTGCACTGCTGCTGATAAAGCAGCCGGGCGGTGCACAGCTGCTATTTCACTGCACCTAATTTATTACTTAGACGATCATTAGCGAAGATTTCATATTCGCAGATCGTCACCAGTTGACAAGTCGTCGATCGATTGAAGGCGATCGAAGAGAGAAGAATGGAGTTGAATCGCTGTTCCTTGCTCGGCCGCTGAGGGAGGAGGCATCGTCGAAACCATCTTCGTCTCTTTGACCTCACACCGTCACCCGGTAGTTAGCGCTCGCACTTATCAACTGTGTCTCAGGGTAAAAATTAAATCACCCGGCAACCGAAATTTTCTTGTACGTATGCGCTTGCCCCGGGCGGCGACGAGATGCCTCACGCATGCGGCTGGGCCTTTTTGGCTCGCTGAACGGACAACTCGCGACGAGCAGCCGCGCATCACATCCACCGTACATGTCCGTTTCAACATGGGCATGAAAGCAGCTACTGATTACAAGCGAAAGCAACCTTGCCTTCCATATTTCGCAGATTGTCACTAACGCTCTCGCGCGCCCCTGGAAATCAAACCAGCCGGAATCCTTTTCGCTTTTGTTGTTCTTGGTTCGTGCCATGGAGATTCAAACTACAGCACGTAGGAAGACCACCTCGTAGATCAAGCTGGGGTCTAACCTCAATCGTACCACCGCCTACCTGCAGGGTATGATCATCTAAATCTGACTTTTGATGAGTGATGACATGCATTTATAGTCATGAGGACATATGACGTACTATTTGTAACTAACTGCCACTTTATTTATGTACGTGATAAGATTTGGTTGTGCCCCTTTTACATCCACTTGGAGTACCGATTCCCCCTCTGCTATATGATCTGCTATCTCTTGCACTCCTTGCATAATTTTCGTATCACTGCTCCTACTACTTTGTCTACACACTACACACCCGTCATGCTACTATTTTCTCTCAATGTAAATGGCTGAGTTATATATGTTGGAACAGAACGAGATGATACATTGTTAGCTTTGGGAATGGAGGGCAACGGGAGAAAACCTCTAAGCTTCTTAATTTCTTAGAGTAATCCTGATCTGAAATAGGGTACGGTGGTTCAATGATTTCTGTGGGAGAAGATTGTATGGTGCTGGAAGTTCCAGCACACAAGTTTAACCCAGTCTATCTTGCATGATCTCCAAGCCAATCTTGTTCAACCAATCATGTTATAAAAATGTTATCAATAATTTTAAAGCAAATATGTTGTATTACTAATAATGTTTCGAAACTATAAACTTGAATTTCCTGGTTTCTGGTTTTGCAACTACGATATTTTAGGAAACACAAATTTAATGTCAATTTTATATAGATTCTGGTGAAATTTCCTGTCAATTTTATATAGATTCTAGTGAAATTCCTACATTCCAAATACAGCCTTGTTGGGTTAGGTGTGTACATATTTTTATTGTTTACATAATACTTGTCGACACCATTAGTTCTGTGGCTAGTGGCTACCAGGACAGGTCATTTCTTTCCTCACTCTCAAATTTAACATCTAGCTAACCCTTAGCATTTGTGTCATCCCTGCCTCTTCTTGTTTCCACCTCTATAAAAAAGAGAACATTTGTTGGTTTGCTACCTCAACGTCATCATATCCATTTGTCCTATAATTCCAAGTTCCGAACTCCACTGTCTTCATTTCAGTATAAATGGTTGAAACTGTTGGGAGTGATGATGAGTTACGACAGTGGAGAAAAATGCACATCTTGGCTTCCAAATGTAAGCTTAGCTCAATTGAAAGGATGAAGATTTTGCGAATGGGAGGTATCTGGAGAAATCATCTCAAGCTGGCTAAACATTATCGTGCTTTTCAGCCAAATTAGAGGCCCTGCACCTTACGAAATGGTGTCATATTTATTTGCCACATTTGGTGTACAAGATTAGTATCAAGAGAATATGTTATTACCTCTCATCAGGACAGCACCTTAAAATCTCGTGAAATACAACACTAGTAATCATGATATAGAGAGAAGTGCAATACCATGAAAATGACACGGCATTGGTCAAGTGCACTGCTGTACGTTGAGAAAGCAGCCGGGCGGTGAACTATGTTTTTTGCTAGGTGTCTGCACGCGCTATATTCTTGTATACGTTCGATCGACGCACCCATGCTGGTGCACGCGAGGGTACAGAGCGGTGAAGAGATGCCTTATGCAGCTGCGATCACAATTCACCGTACCTAATCTATTACTCACTACCAGAAATCGGCTATTTACTGAGTGCCGAAAGATTTGCCGAGTGTATTCTATCGGCACTCGGCAAAAGTATGCTTTGCTGAGTGCCGGACAAAAAACACTCGGCAAAACATAGACACTCGGCAAAATGAGGCTTTGCCGAGTGCCCAAGACAGCTGGCACTCGGCATAGGTGTAGCGCACGGAAAATAAGACTTTTGCCGAGTGTCAGGGCACTTCGACACTCGGCAAAAGTCCCAGTCCCACCCTGAGACAACCGACGGCGTCAGGGTGTTGATGGCGCTTGGACCTTTGCCGAGTGTCCGACGCCGGACACTCGGCAAAGCTATCTTTTACCGAGTGTCTGCGCTGCGCACTCGGCAAAATAATATTTTTTTTCAAATTTGGTAACCTAAATTTTTTTCTTGTCAAAATACACCTCATTGTACTTCGTGTTGAAATTTGGTACATTTCAGGATCCGTTTGCTAAATTTAGTAACTTATTTTCTTTAATTATATTTTTTAGTGATAAACTAAAATTGAACTTGAAGTGATTAGAATAATGGAATTGAGTGAGTGAAAAAATCGCCTATGCCTGGGTCAACGGGGTCGAATGTTTGGGCTGCGGCTTTGCCGCAGGACGCGGATCTATCGTCAGCTCGCAATCTTTTTCCACAAGCACCTCCACCCTTTGATCCATAGTTTGTGTTTTGTGGATTATATGTGGGGCTTGTTTGTGTTTGCGGACTATTTATGGACTTGTAAGCGTTTGTGGACTATTTGTGCACTTATGACCGTCTGTGGACTATTTGTGGACTTGTGAACACTTTGTGGACTAAATGTGTATTAATTGTTGAATTGTGGACTATTTGAGGATTTGGATGTGATATGGCTGTGAAATGGATGCTGTGAAATGGCTTTGATAAGGTGGATGATCTATTATTTTGTAGCCGGCTATAGAATAACTTATTCTGTGGCCACTTTCGTATCGTAATTTACGACATTCGTGTATAGTGATTTACGATATTTTGCTACGTGATTTACCATGGTACTTTTTTTTTCAATATATAATGCCTGTGTGTTTTTCGATTGGATATGCGAAAAAAACAAATAAAACATGTTCTGGAAAAAGATCTTTGCCGAGTGTATTTACTAATACACTCGGCAAAAGTGGGCACTTTTGCCGAGTGTATTTGTTAATACACTCGGCAAAGCTACTCCGAGTGCCTATTGTGACACTCGGCGAAACTTACCACCGTCAGGTCGCCGTCCATGAAATTTTGATTGCCGAGTGTCCTTCTTGACACTCGGCAAAACCTTTGCCGAGTGCCCGAGAAAAGACACTCGGCAAAAGGGGTCTTCGCCATGAATAGACTCGCCGAGTGCGCTTTCCCAAGTGCTACACTCGGCAAATCTTTTGCCGAGTGTGTTTTGACCTTTGCCGAGTGCCGCAGGCACTCGGCAAAAAAGGGCATCCTGGTAGTGACTTATTTAGATGATCGTTAGCGCAGATTTCATATTCGCAGATCGTCACCACCACTCGCTTGGATAAGTCGTCGATCGATTGAAGGCGATCGAAGAGAGAAGAATGGAATTGAATCGCCGTTCCTTGCACGGCCGCTGAGGGAGGATCAAGGCATCGTGGAAACCATCTTCGTCTCTTTGACCTCACACCATCACCTGGTGGTTAGAGCTCGCACTTATCCACTGTGTATCAGGGTAAAAATTAAATCAATCGGCAACCGAAATTTTCTTGTATGTGCTTGCCCCGGGCGGCGACGAGATGCCTCATCCATGCCGCCGGTCCCTTGGCTCCCTGAACGGAGACGGTGCGCATCACATCCACATCCACCGTACCTGTCCGTGACTTCTGATGATTGATGACATGCATGCTACTATAGTCATGAGGACATATGACGTATACTATTTGTAGTTGCCACTTTATCTACGTAATAACATTTGTCAGTCTCAGGTGTTAGGGCAAGTACAACGCTACACGTAGGCAGTCTCATAGGCCGTCTCATGCAACGTCACGTAGGATTTTTGATAAGGTGGAAGAGAGAGAGGGAGGAAAAAGAAAGAGACGGTTGTTTCGCGAGGCAACCACCTCAAGCGCTAAAATTTAGGAGTATGAGACGACTTACACACCATTGTACGACTTGTAGTTGCCATGCAACTCAAAAACATTTATTTTCTCATCCATAAATTAAGGGAAGATGCTATTTCTACTAGACAACTAAAACAATCACCCATTGTATCTGTTGTCTGATAAGCAGTCTGAAGATTACGTGGCATGTATGAGGCGGTCTCATAGACAGCTCCATTGTACGGGTTTGTGTGTTACCGTGTTACCAATCTTTATAACTTTTCAAAATACGCATCTAACATTCCAGCAAAAATATTTATGGATAGTGCATACAAAGATCTATTATCATGCAAAATTTGAGATGCAACTGAAGCTCGTACAAAGAGATATAAAAAAAGAGAAATCAGCATGTAAATAGTAATGCATTGTGGGTCTGAGAGTAACAGTTACAACCCGTACTATCACAGTCTCATTTATCTTTTTGTATCTCATTTGTACAAGTCTATTTATCCATATTTTTGTTGGAATTTTTGATGTACTTTTGAGAGTGTTACCGTGATTGCTAACACCCTTAGGGCCGGTAACACTTTCTGAGAAGCCATATTGATATGTGCCATGGTTTGGCTTTGTGATGAGTAATTGACATTGGTTACTTCCTTGTTGAGCTTAATTTTAGTATGCAAGGTTATAAGGATTGCACAAGATTTGGTTTTTGTCAAGATACTCATCAAAGAGGAGATTGAGAAGCCATGTTGAAATGTGCCATGGCTTGACTTTGTGATGAGTAATTGACTTTGGTTTATTTATCATGGAACATAATAATAGCAATGTTGGTTTATGAGGATTGCATGAGATTTGCTTTGTGTCAATATACTCATCAAGGGGGAGATTGAGAAGCCATATTGAGATGTGCCATGGCTTGATGTTTGTGATGAGTAATTGACTTGGTGTTGAGTTGCAATGCGGATTTTCAGATCACTTTAGCTTGTTTGTTTTGGCA
Source organism: Eragrostis curvula (assembly GCA_007726485.1). NCBI lineage: Eukaryota > Viridiplantae > Streptophyta > Magnoliopsida > Poales > Poaceae > Eragrostis > Eragrostis curvula. The sequence continues at coordinate 38,362,434 of CM017439.1, forward strand.
ACTTTGAGTGTTGCTTTATTACTAACCAGAGTTGGTGAAGGTGTTGGCGAAGTTGGAGGAGAAGGAAATGTGTTTTCTTGTCTCATGATGTGTAGGTCAATGGAGTCAACTTGGTGGTCAACGGCAGGAGGATCGGGACCAAGCGGGGGCTTGGGGCCAAACGATCGAGAGGCCGGGTGAGGTCAAAGGTGATCCACACCGTACACGTGGAGAGGACAAGAAGCATGGATGGTTTCACGGTTTGGCCTCAAAACCGTAGAGGTGATGAAGACGGCGTGTTGACCAGGGTCAAGGCGAACGGGAGGCCGGTGCAAGTGAAGGGTCCCGACGGGCTGGGACCGAGGAGACTTGACGGCGATGAGGTTCGCGGGACGAGGTGACACGCGTCGACATCGAGATGGTTTCCCGGTTTGGCCTCAAAACCGGTGGTGGACGGTTTCCCGGTTTAGCCTGAAAACCGGTGGTGGGTGGTTTCCCGATTTGGGCCTCAAAACCGGTGGTGGAGGGTTTCCCGATTTAGACCTCAAAACCGGGGGTGGACGGTTTCTCGGTTTGGGCCTCAAAACCGACGGCGGGTGGTTTCCCGGTTTGGGCCTCAAAACCGGCGGCGGCGGATGATGGTGCATGTGGCACCATCGCGAAGGTAGCTTCGAGGCGAAGCTAAGTTGTGAAGGTCCCGACGGCGTTCGGGTGATGGAGAAAAAGTTGGACGGAAATGCCCTTATGGATAGGGTATGTGTGTTGTAGTGTGAGGGGCATTTCGGGGTTGTGAAAATGTCCAAGAGGATAAGGAGAAGGGGTAGGTTGGCTGCCCACTTGGGGCTTTTGGTGTTGCCCTCACTTGTGTGTGAGATAGGGCTTGGGAGAGGAGAGAAAGGAGAGGGGAGAAGAGAAGAGATGGCTCTTTGATTGAGCTTTTTGTCATCCTTAGTTTGTGGTGCTAGGGAGTGGCTTGACACATACATCTTTGAGCAATATAGAGTATCAATTCGTCCTCAAAGTGTTTCCCTCATCTTGATTCCCGAATTTGTTATTTTTGGTATGTTCGGAGCTATTTTCGGGTGATTTTCGATTCGCCTTGTGTGATGCGTTTTGGGATGTATTTCTTGGGGGATCTTGGTGCCATGACATGCTAGAACAATCCTTGATAGGTCCTTGACCAAATCCATGGCATGAGCACCTTCGATTTCGTGAATTGGTGAAGTTCTCCCAAACCCTAGTTCATCCGGTGAAATTCAAAATTCGTGGTGATTTTGTTGGGTTCTTGGTATGGATCCTTTTGGATGATGTTCTCCATCTCAAGGTGAAGCTACGGTTCAAATTTCGTGAAGTTTGGAGGTCGTTTGGTTGGATTTTGAGTTTTGGAGCATCCGTTCTTGAGTTTTCCCGAGCTGTCCTGTGGCTGGCGGAAGTTCCGACACAAGTTCCGACACTTGACGGAAGTTCCGACAATTTACAGAGAGTTTCTATCGGAACATCCGACACTTGACGGAACTTCCGTGAATTTACAGATTGTTTTTGTCGGAACATCCGAGACTTATCGGAACATCCGTGAATGTCTCACCGGAACATCCGAGACATGTCGGAACATCCGTGAAGTTACAGAAACTTCTTATCGGAACATCCGAGAGAGGTCCGGAACATCCGACAAGGTTCGAAGGTTGATACTTTCTCTTTTGATCGTGCTTTGTGCAATTTGCTTCCGCATTTGCTTGTATCACTTCTTAACCATTTCTAGGATTAGCACATCATCTCCAATTGATGTGTGTGGTCTTGATGGTTGAAAGAGAGGTGCGTTGGGTTGTAATTGGGACATAGGCCAAGTTCTATTGAAGAATTTTTATCGGCTCCCATTCACCCCCCCCCCCCCCCCTCTGGTCGCCTTTTCGGTCCTTCAATTGCTTTCAGAGCCGGTTTGATCACTTATTGGCTTTTACCGGGCTTCTGATCAATAGGCGACGTTTTCCACTTGTTTGTTTGTGCTTCGGCTATTTGCTAACACTAACCTGTGCTTTGTCATGGCGCCAAGTGCATGTTCTCGTGTGTTTTTGTCCTCAGATGTTGAGATGTGTGGAATTGCTATTGAGGATGACACCAAGATGAGTCAAGTTTTGGATGCTTGCACGAATGATCTTGAGGAGAAGGAAGAGGTGTATCTCACAAAGGAGGAACTTAATGTGGTCGAGCTTTTCAAGCTTTCATGTGGCAATGAGATGACACATGAGGATCTTGTCTCCGAGCTTTTCAAGATGAGCCAAGGTAATCCCGTCATGGGCATTGTGGCTTTATTCACTACGGTTCATGCTTGTGATGCTAAAATTGTCGAACTCAAAAAGAATTTGAGAATTTCTATGCCTAGTGATAAGAGCTTGTTGTCTAGACTTGATAATGTGAATGCCTTGCCTTCTTGCAAGTCTAATACTTCTTTACCTTGTGATGATTGTGTTGCCTTGCTCAAAAAGAATGATGAGTTGAATGCTTCCATGGCTTGCTTGAAATCTGAAAATGAGAAGTTGAAGCATGATTGTTCTTCATGTGAAAAACAATTGGGAAATGCTAGATATGTTATTGACATGTTGAATGAGAATGCTTCTTTGCCTTGCATGTCTTGTAAGTTTTTGCATGATGAGATTGACTTGTTAAAATCAAATGCTTGTAGGCCATGTGCTTCTTGTGATGCTTTGCACAAGAAAAATGATAAATTGAAATCCTCTATCATTCAGTTGAAAGAAAATGCCATTTTGCAATGTGCTTCATGTGCTATGTATGCTGAAATGCCGGAGTCAAATAATTCTAGTTCTTGCACTTCTTGCTCAAGCATGCTTGCTGAAATAGATTCGTTAAAATCAAATGCTTCTATGCCATGTGATTCATGTGTTGCTTTGCGCAAAGATCTTGATTGTGCTAAAGTTGAAATAGGCAATCTTATGTCCTTGGCTAGAAAAGGTTGCAATTCATGTATTGGCATGCTTGCTGAAAATGAAAAGTTGAAGCTAGATCACTCCACTAACTTAGAGAAACTTGAAATTGCTAAGGCTGAAATTGCTCGAATTACTTCTATGCCTTCTAGCACTTGTTCCTCTACTTTGAATGATGATGCTTGCCTTAATTCTTGTGCTAATCATGATGCTTTGCATGATATGCATATGAGTGATTTTTCTTCTAATTCTTGCACATCATGTCATGATTTGAAAAATGAAGTTGAGGCTTTGAAGCTAGTGCGCGATGATATGAGCGCTAAGTTGGTTGAGCACAATGATATGAGTGCTAGCCTTGAGAAGGAGAATGATCTCTTGTGTACCACATATGCCGAGTGCATTGAGAAGGAGATGCAAATCTTAAGAGATGCTCCATGTGGTACTTGTGAGCGCCTCAAATCTCAAAATGAGGTTTTGCTTCAACTATGCAAGAGTTTAGATGCTAAGCTTCTCGATTCACGCAATTCTTCTCACTCCGATTTTGGTGTTCCCAAAACTTCTTCTTTGTCTTCGGAGTTGAGTTCTTCTCATGTTGAGCATGAGTCTTTGGGTGTTGGCACTTGTGCTATTGCTTTGGATGATTCTTCTTTGGCTAATACTCATGTTGTTGGCTCTTGCGGTGTTGCCCAAAGGATTTCAAATGACAAAGGTGCTTCTTGCTCAAATGGTACATCAATCTCAAAAGAAAAGTACCATTGCACCTTTTGCAAGAAAGATGGGCACGTTGTTGAGTTTTGCTTTCGCCGTGTCAAACACGAGCGTCGCATTCGTGCAAAAGCTTTTAGGAACACACATAGTCCTTTCCATGGCATGTGTGGACCGAATGTTGTCTCCAAGTCAAGTGATGCTTCTAAATCTTCATGCAAGTCTCAAAGGACTTCTCACTTGAGCGAGAGTGGACCGTCTCTCCAAATAGGCAATTGTACCATTGCTCTTATTGTGACAAGGATGGGCATCAAATTGACTTTTGCTTTAGGCGTGCTAAACGTATGCGCCGAACTTGTGCTTCAAGCTCTACGAGTATTCATAGCTTTTCTCATGGCATGAACACTCGTGAGCCTAGCACAAGGCATCGCTTTATTGATGGATTCTTTGACTCCTTTTCTTGTGGGTTAGAACATGCACGTGGACATGCTTTTAATGCTTCTTGTAGTGGTCCACGACATGGTTCTCTTGATGCTTTCAATGGTTCTTCTCATGTTGTTCCCTTTAGAGGTTCTCGTCGTTTTGCTAGTGGTTGCACTCGTTCTTCCTCTCGAGTTGCTATTTCACGCCATACTTCTAAGGGTGTTTCAAAGTCTTCTCTTTTGCACCAAAATTTACATCATGCTAACCCTCATGATAAATTGAGTACATCTATTGTTCGTATGTCTAAGTGTTGGATTCCCAAGTATTTGCTTACTAACCCTTCGGGATCCAAGACTCGGACATCTCTCTCTTCTCATGTGTAGGTTGGAGACGCGGGTTGGAGGACATGAGCTTGATTGATCTCGATCTTTTGCATGACGTGATTGAGACATGGATGGTTCTCCATACCTTGTAAATGGCCTCCAAGAGGCATGCGCTTCATTGTGGCGTCTTCACCTATTTTGTGAGCTTTCTTATACACTCATACCTTCTACATTCATGTACATTTACTTGTGGTGTGAGGTGCTTGTTCATATGCTCACTTGATCTCTCGGCATGTATTATTTGTGTATATCTTGTAACATGCTTTTATTTCTCTCTTGCCCGTCGATTGCTTTTATTTGTGTACACTATTTGGTTAGGTTGTGACTATTCTTGTTATATCCAACCGTGCATGCTAGCTTTGTAGATGCTCTTAGCTTTTTGATCCATGCTTTCATGCTTGCAATCCTCTCTTGTCCGAAATTGCATCTATCCATGTACACCATTGAGTAGCATGTTTCTATATTGTCTTTTATCTACCATGCTAGCTTTGTAATCATTCATGTAGCTTTTGCCACTTTTTCATGTATGTTGCATGATCCATGGTGTATCGATCTTCTCATGCTTTGCAAATGGTTCTCTTGTGCCTGCCCTCATGTGATGTGTGCTCCTTATTACTATATTTGTATACCCCTTCTTTGATTGTGTATTGATATCCTTAACTAATGTCTCCATGTCCTCTTTTCAATTGGTTCTAGAGTTGTTTTGTTGAGGGGGAGTTATGATTTTCATTGAGAGTCGGAGCTTGCCTTTTGCTTTGGAAGTTGAGATGGCTTGTATCTTTCCTTTCATCATTGCATCTCATCATGGAATATATGCTTTGTAGATGATGAGCTTCATCTCTTATGCCATCTTGTATTTCTTGTTGCTATGGTTGAGTTTTAGCCATGTTGTGTGATTGTGAGTAGCAAACTCTACAAACTTAGGCTTTTCTAGATGGCTTGGCATAGTTTCATTTCGAGCAAGCATGAAAAACTCAAAGATGAAAATTGGCTATTTGTGAATCTTATGATCTATGCATGCCATCATCTTGGTCACCATGTGTATAATTGCTTATATCCTTGTCAAGACTTGTGTTAAGGCTAGCATAGAAAATGTCTTGGCTCTCGCAACTTGTGTTTGGGGGATGGAATGCTTTTGCAAATGTTTAGCTCATGATGGGACTTTGAGGGAACCATGTTCCTTTTGCCAAAAGGCATACTCTTTTGCTCTTGTGCTTAATTTGATAAAAATCAATTTGATCTTTTGTTCATAATGCTAAATCCAATATGGTGCCTTGATGCCTCAGGGTGTTTGCCGTAACCAGTCGTGCGACCCTCTGTATGGATAATAGGTTACTTGAGGATAAAATCCAATACGGTGCCTTGATGCCTCGGGATGTTTGCCGTATCCAGTCGTGCGACCCTCCGCATGGATAAGAGGTTACTTGAGGATAAACATAACATGAGTAAATGCTTTTGTTCCTAAATCATTATCTCTTTTGTTGTTTACTCACTTGATCAAATTGAGTCTTTGTTGCATATGTGAGCGTTTGTCAAAACACATCTTTTCAAATGCTTGTTGCTTGAATTGAGATTGAGACTAGCTAGTTTTCTTGGATTCACTTAATGCTTGTTTTGCCTTGGCTAGCGGTAATTATACATGTGGTGGCAACTTTTATCTTGATATAGCAAGTTTGAATCTATCTTGATCAATTCAATCTTCTTGCTTAGCTTGTCTAGCTCTTTGCCTTTGTGTCATGCTCTCTATTACGGCCTTTGTGCGATTGTGAGCTCATGCTTTACACCTCAAGGCTTTGTGCTTGATTACTAGCAATGATAAATGCTCGTTGGTATAATTGTTGAAGCTTCATAAGTTTCCATCCTCATGCATTGCATTTTTTTTGGCTCTCTTGTATTCTTGATGAGTTCATTGCCAAAGGGGGAGAGATTGAAGGGTAGTAATGCACAAATGTGAGAAATTGAGAAGCATATGCATTGCATGAGATACAATCATTAGTTGAGGGGGAGCATTCATTCATAACTTGAGGGGGAGTATTCATGTGTATTTGAGATTTTCTCGAGTCTCTTGTGTTCTTTGCGATGAAATGGTCATGATGAACAATTACTCTAGTTTATGGACCATGAGCCGCTTTCTTGCCAACTCTTGGCTTTTGCGATTTTCATTTATGCTAAGTGGCCAATTTCGACTCTTTATTGGTTTTCGGTCATTTTAGTTGGGCTTCATTGAATTCGCATTTCAAATCTAAATTCTTGTGCATTTGGTGTTGTCAATGTACTCATCAAGGGGGAGATTGAGAAGCCATGTTGATATGTGCCATGGCTTGGCTTTGTGATGAGTAATTGACATTGGTTACTTCCTTGTTGAGCTTAATTTTAGTATGCAAGGTTATAGGGATTGCACAAGATTTGGTTTTTGTCAAGATACTCATCAAAGGGGAGATTGAGAAGCCATGTTGAAATGTGCCATGGCTTGACTTTGTGATGAGTAATTGACTTTGGTTTATTTATCATGGAACATAATAATAGCAATGTTGGTTTATGAGGATTGCATGAGATTTGCTTTGTGTCAATATACTCATCAAGGGGGAGATTGAGAAGCCATATTGAGATGTGCCATGGCTTGATGTTTGTGATGAGTAATTGACTTGGTGTTGAGTTGCAATGCGGATTTTCAGATCGCTTTAGCTTGTTTGTTTTGGCAACTTTGAGTGTTGCTTTATTACTAACCAGAGTTGGTGAAGGTGTTGGCGAAGTTGGAGGAGAAGGAAATGTGTTTTCTTGTCTCATGATGTGTAGGTCAATGGAGTCAATTTGGTGGTCAACGGCAGGAGGATCGGGACCAAGCGGGGGCTTGGGGCCAGACGATCGAGAGGTCGGGTGAGGTCAAGGGTGATCCACACCGTACACGTGGAGAGGACAAGAAGCATGGATGGTTTCACGGTTTGGCCTCAAAACCGTAGAGGTGATGAAGACGGCGTGTTGACCAGGGTCAAGGCGAACGGGAGGCCGGTGCAAGTGAAGGGTCCCGACGGGCTGGGACCGAGGAGACTTGACGGCGATGAGGTTCGCGGGACGAGGTGACACGCGTCGACATCGAGATGGTTTCCCGGTTTGGCCTCAAAACCGGTGGTGGATGGTTTCCTGGTTTAGCCTCAAAACCAGTGGTGGGTGGTTTCCCGGTTTGGGCCTCAAAACCGGTGGTGGAGGGTTTCCCGGTTTAGACCTCAAAACCGGTGGTGGACGGTTTCTCGGTTTGGGCCTCAGAACCGACGGCGGATGGTTTCCCGGTTTGGGCCTCAAAACCGGCGGCGGCGGATGATGGTGCATGTGGCACCATCGCGAAGGTAGCTTCGAGGCGAAGCTAAGTTGTGAAGGTCCCGACGGCGCTCGGGTGATGGAGAAAAAGTTGGACGGAAATGCCCTTATGGATAGGGTATGTGTGTTGTAGTGTGAGGGGCATTTCCGGGTTGTGAAAATGTCCAAGAGGATAAGGAGAAGGGGCAGGTTGGCTGCCCACTTGGGGCTTTTGGTGTTGCCCTCACTTGTGTGTGAGATAGGGCTTGGGAGAGGAGAGAAAGGAGAGGGGAGAAGAGAAGAGATGGCTCTTTGATTGAGCTTTTTGTCATCCTTAGTTTGTGGTGCTAGGGAGTGGCTTGACACATACATATTTGAGCAATATAGAGTATCAATTCGTCCTCAAAGTGTTTCCCTCATCTTGATTCCCGAATTTGTTATTTTTGGTATGTTCGGAGCTATTTTCGGGTGATTTTCGATTCGCCTTGTGTGATGCGTTTTGGGATGTATTTCTTGGGGGATCTTGGTGCCATGACATGCTAGAACAATCCTTGATAGGTCCTTGACCAAATCCATGGCATGAGCACCTTCGATTTCGTGAATTGGTGAAGTTCTCCCAAACCCTAGTTCATCCGGTGAAATTCAAAATTCGTGGTGATTTTGTGGGGTTCTTGATATGGATCCTTTTGGATGATGTTCTCCATCTCAAGATGAAGCTACGGTTCAAATTTCGTGAAGTTTGGAGGTCGTTTGGTTAGATTTTGAGTTTTGGAGCATCCGTTCTTGAGTTTTCCCGAGCTGTCCTGTGGCTGGCGGAAGTTCCGACACAAGTTCCGACACTTGACGGAAGTTCCGACAATTTACAGAGAGTTTCTATTGGAACATCCGACACTTGACGGAACTTCCGTGAATTTACAGATTGTTTTTGTCGGAACATCCGAGACTTATCGGAACATCCGTGAATGTCTCACCGGAACATCCGAGACATGTCGGAACATCCGTGAAGTTACAGAAACTTCTCATCGGAACATCCGAGAGAGGTCCGGAACATCCGACAAGGTTCGAAGGTTGATACTTTCTCTTTTGATCGTGCTTTGTGCAATTTGCTTCCGCATTTGCTTGTATCACTTCTTAACCATTTCTAGGATTAGCACATCATCTCCAATTGATGTGTGTGGTCTTGATGGTTGAAAGAGAGGTGCGTTGGGTTGTAATTGGGACATAGGCCAAGTTCTATTGAAGAATTTTTATCGGCTCCCATTCACCCCCCCTCTGGTCGCCTTCTCGGTCCTTCACTTTCCCTTTGGTAGTGTCCCTTTTATATCCACTTGGAGTACCGATTCTCCATCTGCTAGTATATAACTCTGCTCTCTCTTTGCCCTATTTGCATCATTTCATATATATCTCAGTGCTCCTACTACTACTTTGTCTACACACACCCCTCACGCTACTATTTTCTCTCAATGTAGATGGCCGAGTTATATATGTTGGAACAGAAGGAGATGATACATTGTTTGCTTTGGGAATGGAGGGCATCGGGAGAAAGCCTCCAAGCCTCAGGATTGCTGCGTGCTCCAGTTTGTTTCCTGCCTGTGCGTAAAAGTATTGTTGACGCCGGCATTGTCGGAAGACCCGGAGCCCCCTGTCCCCCGTTCGTATCCTTCACGCCGCCGTACCCCATGCACCATATGGCAGCCTCCCGTCGTCGTCGTCTCCAGAGTGTTCTGTCGGTGGCTTCTACTGGGCCATCGGGATCTACCACGACTGGCTCAACGAGTCGTCCAAAATTTACGTATCGGTTCATCTCGAGCACCTGGGCAAGGGTGCCATGGTGGCTGCGTGCGCCCTGTGACCTGCGATTGGTGGACCACTGGCACAGCACTAGGCTGCCGTCCTCGGCATCTATCCTTCGACCAGAGCGGTGCCCCCGATTGAATCATCGCCGGCGTCACCCTTCGAACAGCACGATGCACGATACCCTCGATTGAAAATCATCACCGGCGATGTCCTCCATCCTGGCCGTAAAACATATGCATCTCCGCTTGGAAATCTAGACCCTTGATTTGGAGAATAGAAAAAAGAAAAAAAATATTAGAGGAAAGGAAAAGAGCGTATATTCAGGAAGCAGCATCTCCGCTTCCCACGGCCGCTATCCTCCTCCAATCCTTCCGCTGTTTCGCAGGTCCTTGCCACCCGCGCGTAGCAGAAGACGCGTCGCGTGCCCCTTCAGTTGCTATTGATTACATGGCAGGGTATCTAAGGGCCTTTTTGGTAAGATTGTAGTTGTGCTGGTTTCGGCTGTGACTGTGGCTTATTTTAAAAAACAGCTGTGCTCGCTGTGTCTGCGGCTTTGTCTAAAACGTTTAGCAAAATGATTTTTTTTGCAGCTTCTCTATATTTTTGGGGACAAATATAGAAAGATAAGGGCGCTTTAGAGAAAAGAAGCCGGTGAGACTACCATTTTGTGGTTTCATGCTTCACCTTATTTTTATACGGCTTCTTCCTTTTTTTAAGGAGAAGCACCTGAGAAAGCACCCCTTTTAGTTGGAAAACATGTGAAGCCGCTGAAAAAACCGTTAGAAAAACCCTACCAAAAAAACCCTAAATATGTACTCCTATATATCCAGTTGCAAATGAATACAAGTCTATCAGAAAGGACACGATCGGGCATGGTCCAGCTCCGACTAAAAATTGTAAACTGAACTTCACCTAAGCAGAGGAAGCAAGTCGTCGACATCTGTTTGTACCTGCTTTCTTTCTTTCTTTCTTTCTTTCTTTCTTTCTTTCTTTAAGTCGATTATTGTACAGAAACAGGGGCTAAATTCTGATAGTGGACAAGCTACTGAAGCCGAAAAGCACTGCAATTGAACATACTCTCTCCGTTCAACTTTATAAGGCGTTTTGGCTCTGAGCACGGAGATTAAAGAGAAGTGAAAAAGGTAAATGCATAGAAAACAAGGAAGAGAGAGATAGAGATAGAGTTGTGTGGGGAAGAGAGAAAAGTGCCTCAGGAAGTGAGAACGCCTTATAATTTGAAAAACTTGACAAGGCTAAAGTGACTTATCAAAATTGAACGGAGGGAGTACTAGGTACATGTAGGCGCACTACCTTGCGCCCATTTAAAGGTATCAATCATAGAACAAACTAGGATTTTATAAAGAGTTAATTTCACAAACCTACCAAAATTTTGGCTATATAATCACAAACCCATCAAGTACAGAGCCTATTTCAGAAACACATCATAAGTTTAGGGTGTAGTTTCACAAAACCATCATTTTTGTATTCATACCGTATCATTCTCTTCCGGTCCCGTATGTCAATTGCACATACCCAACATCATATACCATACCGTTTTTCCATGTGATGTCTATCAATACGGTATACGATTTCGGGTTTGTTTGGTTGACATGTGGGACCGGTATGATGAGATACGGTATAAGGCAAAAGATGGTGGCTACTACACCCCAAACTTATGGTTGGTTTATGAAACATACTCTAGACTTGGTGGGTTTGTGACTATAAAGCCAATGTCTTGGTGGGTTTTTGAAATTAACTCTTTTATAAATACACACTATTGTAACAAAGGTCACTTTATACTTATATATCGAGAAAAATGGCTCAATAAAATCAGCAATAGAAATAAGTTGCATAACTGACCTTCTTTTGAAGGCCAATTGCATATCTGGCCCTGTTTTTCGCGTTTTGCGTATTTGACCCCGTTTTCTGAAATCGAAGCCTCCGTCTGGCCCTATTTCGTCACTCCGTCAAGAGTAGCAGGATTTGGGAATTAAAAAAAAGAAAAGAAAAAAGAGGATAATGAAATGGCAAGGGAAAGGACCAAAATACCCTCACTTTCTCTCTTCCCTTTGCCTGTTCTCTCTCGGGTGGTTCCCGTTGCTTGCCTGTGTTGCTTCTTCCTCCTCGCAAGAGAGGAGGCGGCGCTTGCGTGGCCCGGGCGAGTGAACCCGGCGCGGCCCTCGCGCGACGGCACGGCACGGCGCGGGCGCGTGACCTGGCGCGCGCAACGTCGGCGCGGCGCGCGGACGCGACCCAGAGCAGGGGCGGCGCGGTGCTGGGCGATTGCGAAGCAGGAACGGACGAGGGGCAAAGATTTGATCCGCCTGCTAGTGCTCAGGTGGAGCCTCCTTTCCATGGCGTTGTGCCTGCTCGTCGCTAAGCTTCAAAAGTCCTCACACTCATGGCCAAGAGCACACAGATTCCCGTGAGATCTAATCGATTTGTTGTGGGGAATCAATATCTGGTGAGATTGAAATTGATTTGTGAGGAGAGAAAATTGGGGAAATCCATTGCAGTTGCTGGACGGGAAGAACAAGAGGAAGGGGGATTTTCTTCTCGCTCGAAGCAACCAGCGGAGCAATTTTTCTATCATGTGGGGCCATGTAGCTTCGGTGCCAACAGTGCTACACTGTCCAAATACTCAAATTGCTGATGAATTGCTGTCAATTTCTTGTAAAAAAATTGAATTTTTGTCAAATTAATATTTAAATTTTCAAGTGTGAATTCAATTTTCTGTCAAAATTTACAGTAGCTAAATTGCTTGTCACAATTTTGTTCCGTAAAATAAGGTCATTTGTGCAAAATCCGTCAAATATTAGGATCAATTAGCCTCCAAAAGAGGACCAGTTATGCAATTGGCCCAAATAAGTACAACCTCTGTACATCAGTATTAGTACTACTGAAGTATACCTAGCAGATTTCCTTTTGATTTAATGGTGTACAATTATAAGGACTTAGGTGCACCTAGCAAAATTTCTTTTTGGTGGTGTTGGAGCAGTGTGCCAGCGTGCAGCAGTTCAGCAGTAGCACCACATGGCAGCCCATGGAATCCACGTCTGCAAGCCAGCTGCATCATTGGTCATACTCTCTAGGCAGCAAGACGATAGGGGTTGACGAACCACACAGCAACGAACAAATGCCAAGACACCAGGCAAAATATGATGGAGCAGGAAAGAAAGGCCTAAAAAAAACCTGAAAGGCTACGGCCCACAAGAGAGAGCGCATGTGAAAATAAGAGCCGGGCATCAGGGAAAAAAAGACGATGCGGGCATGTATGAGAAGGACACAACAATAAGAAAACACGTGAGGCCCTTGGAATATTTCACGTAGTTCAAAACGTTGTGACTCTAAAATTCTCTTTCAGCTTTAGACTATTACGGGTACAATAATATTGTCATGGTTAAGGCTGGACGAAAAACTCGTAGCTCGAAAACTAGCTCAGCTTGCTCCCGGCTCGGCTCGGATGCAAAATGCAAATTTTAACAAGCAAGCTAAAGATTTAGCTCGTTTTGTTAACAACCTAGCTCGAGCCAGCTCGTGAGCTGCTCACAAGCCTAATGAGCCGAGAAAGATTTAGTTTAGGTCCTATTTTTCGATAAACTTGTCTATCAAGGTTATGAAATCAAAGTCCCAAGTACACTAAAGTTTGTCATTCGTCCCTATTTGCGGCATAACTAAGATTATCCTTTTCTTGGCCTCTAGATATTTAGACATAACCACCACAGCCCGCCTCCTGAAATTAACCAGGAAGTTTTCTTTTTCACTTTTCTATATCTAGCTGTTAACAGTTCATTCCTGATACGAATAGTCTGGGAAGGGGACGATCAAGCTACTGATCCGCGGCCTGCTTCGGCTGGACCAGTAATGTGTAAACTGAATGCTGAAGCTCCGTCCAAAAAAGGTTAAACTTCACCTAATAAGCAGAGGAAACACGAAATTTATTCATGGACCATGGTGCCTCTACCACTTTTCTTAATTGCTTTATGCTAGATTTATTTGCAGTCTCTGTTTTTGTACTCCAAACTTGTCTGTTGAAGAGGTAACCAAGACAGAACACATGTCGATCAAGAAAAGGTCCACCCTTATCTTTCACAAGGTGTATGCTGCAGCTTTGTTTCTTCCTTGATCTTGTATGAAATGGCATTTATATTCATAAATAGGTAACTATATTGTAGTGCCTGATTGCAACACCCGCGGCAACGCGCGGGGTACCAGCTAGTAAGATCCTTAGTTTTTCTGGAGGCATCTAATCTGTGGAGTTGAATTATTAGACATTTGCATTTTCTGATCTGTGGAGTTGTTATACATTTGCGCAATAAATCATTATTTTTTTAATTGCAAAGCTATATGTATATAATTCATATTGAGTCGAACAACAGTTCACTGATGTTCCTTTTTACTGTTTTCAGAATTTGTACAGCAAGCATGGTACAAGATATACATTCACATGTGGAGATTAAGATTCAAGAAATATAGAATCCATATTTGTGAGGCTAGAGAGTAGTAGCAGTTGCTTGAGTTGAGGGCAAGTTGGTAAGCGATGTACATAAAACTACTTTCGTGTCACCTTTTGAATGCAAATCAACAGCTAGCCATTGGGGCCAGCTTATAGCACTTTCCTGAACCTTTTCATGTCGATCAAGAAAAGGTCCACCCTTATCTTTCACATGTATGCTGCAGCTTTGTTTCTTCCTTGATCTTCTATGAAATGGCATTTATATTCATAGATGGGTAACTATATTGTAGTGCCTGATTGCAACACCCGCGGCAACGCGTGGGGTAACAGCTAGTATATTTGCATTTCTGAGTGGAATTATTTAACTGAAACGTTCATGTAAAATACTTTAACTTTCAGCAATCAAAGTGCGCATGGAGAAAGACATCGATGAAGTTGGGAATATCGCGCGCAATGTCAAAGTGAAGCTAGAACAAATGGACAGAAATGTATTGATACTAACCTTGTCAGATATTCATCAGTCTGTGGATTCCTTGATGTTCTGCAGGGCTCATTCTTCTTTTCTACGTGCAGAATCTTGAGAACAGAAAACAGCCAGGGTGTGGAAAAGGTACAAGTGTGGATCGATCGAGAATGTCGATGACCATGTAAGATCATCTTCTTTTTTTTCTTTTGAGGGCAATGACCATGTAAGATCATCATGCATTTGTAGAGTAAATATATGCATGAGTCTGTGCCATTTTGAGGGCAGAGATGCTTGGTTCAACTGTACACTGCTAATGTGCAATATGAACTACAAAATTAGTTTGTTAATAATTATTACAAATCATGAACCTCGTTATATATTATTTGAAAATCCCACATGCATTTGTTGTTTACGATCGTACTTTTAGCACATCAAATACACAAAAAATGGGATCCTTTTGCTTCCCTCACACCCACAGCATTAACATCAACCTTATGCATGTGCGAACCCTGTACTCAGCATCTTTACTCTCGTACTACTCCCCCCACATCCGTCCGAGTCTTGGAGATATCCCTCCCTATATATGCGCAACTGCTTGGCCCCTCAGATTTTGTACATGACTGCAATATTAAGTTAGAGCAGAATGACGTGATAAATGTTTTGAGAATGCAGGGCCCCAGGAGAGAGCGTAAAATCCTGGTGAATTACAACCGAAGTGCTTCAGAAATGGAGAGTGCATCAAAGAAGTAATAGGCATCATATTGGTCCACATCGGTATCAAAATTATCCAGATCACTATGACTATATAAAGCACAAAGTCTGAGAATTCGGATTTACCCAGTTGTCTACAGTATTACCGTCACGAAAATCTCCAATGCCATTCAGAGCAGTTAATTCCTTGTCCATCACCGGTCCATGCGTGCGATGTAAAGAAGCTTCTGAATCCCCTACTGCCGCCCTGTCTCAACAGTACTTCGACCAACTTCGACGTTGCCCAACTCCCACCTCCGAAATGCCCCCTGCCACCGCCTTTGGCTCCATCGTCTGACTTCAATGCCTGAGACCCTGACAGCGACAAACTGCAAGGCGAACCTGACACGTTTGGTACGTTTTGATTGGTGTGTGAAAGCTTCGGCTTCACAGAATTGAAAACAGCACAATTCGTCGTCTGGACACACAACACGTGGTCGTGGTCGTCATCACCTGGACGTGGAACACTTTGTTGCGGTTCTCGTCGCCTGGTCGTGGTTGCCACCGCCGCCAGAATTGCCGCTTGGTCGTGGTCACTTGGCTTGATCGCTTGGTCATTTGGTCATGGATGCATGGTCGTGGTCGCTTGGTCGCTTCGTCATGGTTGCTTGGTCGTTTGGTCGTGGATGCATGGTCGTGGTCGCTTGGTCGCTTCGTCGTGGTCGCCATCGTCGGAATCGCCATGGCCTTTCCTTGCCTTCGCTCTCCCTTCTTCTCCCTCTTGGTCGTGATGCTCTGAGCACCTCTCTGCCGCGTGTTTGGCTCGATTGCCGGTCGGATCCGAGCAAGGACCACTGGATCCAGGCGAGGGAGGCCTTGACTCATTTCTTTAGTCGTGGTCACAAGGCTATCCGGTCACAGGAACCTCTGTCGCTTCACTGACTCGTCTTCTTTTGGTCGGCCGAGGATTTGGAAGACTTCACTTTCAAGCATTTCAACTGGATGCTCTCATCATACAAGCCCAGGAATGTTCTTAGTAGGCTTTCTCGTGGGTCGTGAAGCTGTGACGGAATCTCTCATTATGGAGACGGTGGACTCCCCTACTTATGTTCTGAGTAACGAGCGGTGGGGGTGATCAAGGATTCTCTGTTGAGGATTATTCCCACCCGAAACCGTGACTTACAAAGAACGTGGTGTAGGTTTTCACCTATTGAATATCTTTGGGGGGCATACTTGAGTTTCATGGCTGCTTAGGCAAGCCTTATCACAAACAATGAATATTTTGAGAAGGAGGCTTTGGTCGCGTAGAAGGTTGTCTAAGGTTCTTCTCCCAGGTTCCCACTCTTTGTTAGCTTGGTCGCGTGATGGTGGCTGCCCCGCTTGCCAGGTGATGGCCTTGGCGCCAGCGAGTTGGTGGTGAGTACACCGCCTACATGGCTAGACCGAGGTAGGTCATGCTCGGATCTGCTGTCGCTGAGGCCGAATCCGACGATAACGCTCCCGATGCAGACCACGTCTTCTTCCTCAGTGCAGTGACAGGGTCCTTGGTTGCAGGTTGCGTGGTCGTGGTCGCTATTACTTGGTCACATGGTCGCGATCGCTTGGTCGCTGTCGCTTGGTCGTGGCCGTGGTCGTTGTCGCTTGGTCACGGTCGTTTGGTCGTGGTCGCTGTCGTGTGGTCGTGGTCGCTATTGCTTGGTCGTGGTCGTTGTCACTTGGTCGTGGTCGCTACCGCCAGAATTGCCCTGGCCCTTCCTCGCCTCCCTCTCCCTTCTTTCGGAACTTGTGTTCGTAGTCGTTGTCGCTTGATTATGGTCGCTTGGTCGTGGTTGTTGTTGTCGCTTGGTCGTGTGTCCAGCGCCGAGTTCGCCTTCCCCTCTCTCTTCCTCTCCTTTAGTCGTGTAGCGGGCTTCTGTTCGTGTTGGCGCCTCCCCTCTCTCTCCTGGTCAATGCCATTGCTAGTTGTTGTGGCGTTGGAACCCTAGCCGTCGTCGCCGGATACTAGCACGACCATTTCTTTGGTCATGGTCGCAAGGTTATCCGGTCAGAGGCACCTTCGTCGCTTCACTGACTCGTCTTCTTTTGATCGGTGGAGGCTTGGAAGGCTCCTATTTCCAAGCATTTCAACTGGTTGCTCTGATCAAGCAAGCCCTGGGAATGTTCTTAATAGGTTTTCTCATGGGCCGTGAAGCTATGGTGGATTATCTAGTGGACTCTCTATTTCTGTTCTGAGTAACGAGCGGTGGGGGTGACCAAGGGGTCTCCATTGAGGATTCTTCCCATCCGAAGCCATGACTTACAAGGAACGTGGTTTGGGTTTTCACCTGTTGAATATCCTTTTGAAGGAATACTTGAGTTTCATGGCTGTTTAGGGCGAGCCTTATCACAAACAATGAAGATTTTGAGCTGAAGGCTATGGTCGCGCAAAAGGGTGTCCAAGGTTCTTCATCCTAGGTTCTCACTCTTTGTTAGCTTCGTCGCGTGGTGGTTTCGAAGGATAGCAACAAGAGGGTCTTCGATGTCCATGTCCTTCAACCGGTCACTCTAGCTCAAGAAATCATCGACGAAGCCAACCATTGGGCCGTGGCGGGTTTATCCAAGTTTCGGAAGCTTCGTCTATCTCGGCACACTTCCTTTTGTCGATTAGTGGCTTAGGTCGCGTAAAAGAGTAGCCAAGTGTTCCAAAAGAGTACCTTAGGTTGCGGAAGCTGCTCCTCCCTAGAAAGGCCTAGTTGTTGTTCTTAGTTTCCTTTCTACTTTGGTTGGGAGCTTGTTCTCTTTTTAGCTTTGGTTAGTGAGAGTTTGTGGTGCCATACTATATGTATCACTTGTTTGTATATACTTCGTGGTTGGATTTTGCTCTTAGGGGGGGCTTAGCCCTGACCACGCAGTAACAACTTTCTTTTTCTTCTTAATGAAATATGTACTCCGCATGTTTAAAAAAAAGAATTGAAAACAGAATAAACTTGAAACAAAAACATGAACTGACAAATTACGGCTGTAGGCAATTTTCCATGAGCAGTCGAGTAGCTGTCTATTCAGTCGTGGTCTCATTCGAACCATGCCACACGCCAAATGAAACGAGAGAAATTTTGGTAAGAAACGACAGAGGGAGGTCCAGCTCCGGCTGAACTGTAAACTGAACTCTACTTAATTTAAGAAGAGGAAAAAATGGTTAACATTATTTGATGGTTGCTTCTCTCTGTGGAATATTGGATGGAACCCTCTAATCGTGCACCGGGAACTAAATTTGACAGTTGGCAAACTAGTGAAGCTAGCTGCAAAGCACTTGAAGCGTCACTACTCCAGTTTAATTGCACGCGATTGGTGGCGATGGGTTTTTCGTCAACTGAGCGTCACGAATTTTGATTAGTAATGAAAAATGAGCGGATAATATGAAACATAACTTATTTCTTGTTGTGATTTAAACTGGTACAATTGTTAAGACATACAGTGCAACTCCTAATCAATGCAAGGCGGGATGCTTCAAAGATATGCACCCCGTCAATTTTATTTAATGGATGGGGCTATGACATTACCATTTTACTTAAATTTTGCTGTGTGCTATGCCTGCTGTCAACACTCAAGAGTCAAGACACGGTGGTCAATTGTTTCCTAGCCGACATCAAAATTCACCATCTACCTCTTACAGTTATTGCAAAAAAAAAATTTAGATGTAAAGGCCTCAGCCCTGCCCCATATATTGAGACTGAAAAGGTTCAGTTTACAGCTCATTTTGAGGATAGCTCTCACGCTAGAAAAATTAGCAAAAAACCTACAGTTCTAAGCTAATCATCCAGCAAGCTAGATACTAGATAAGCATTCCAGAGCAGTTATTGCAAATTAAGGTCCCCGTTTGCGAATAAGTCGTAATTTGACTCGTGCACATGGTACACAAGGCCCCGCTCACCACTGCAGGGATGCACTGGTAGTCTGGTTACTGGGAGGATCACTACGAGTATAAACCAAGCAGCTGTGCCTTTTTATAGAGCGCTGGAATCGAGCTTGATATGGTACAAAGTCTTGGATCAGCCGCTGTGGGTCGCTGGCCTAGTCTGCTGAAAGCCGGCATATCCTGAACGAGACCAACTGAGATCAGCCATGGAAAAGGGTTTTAGGGGTTTTGACAAATAGAGTAGGTCGCTTTCTGCAACCGCACTTTCGGCAAACAACCTTTTCTCTCAAATCTAATCTTGTTAGGATTCGAGTTAATGCTCTCGAAACAAACAACTTGCAACGCTGAGTCTTGCAGGAACCATCGCGTTGAATTACGCGGGGGTGGGATCCCCATGCATCTCCCTCGTCAATTTAATTTGTGTCGACTCTTTTTGGTACTTTTCCCGAACAAGCGACGACAATTAGTTTTGCTCTCTAGGAAAAGCCTAATCTCAATGGTAGTGTTCTAGATAAAAGCAACAGTTGTTGTAATCATGTAACGCTTGTGCATCATTAGGGATAACCTTATATCAAAGCATTCCCACTCTCGATTTATTCCAAGGTTGGGGGTTAGAACACTGCTCATAGAGGAACTTTCAATTCATTTCATGACAGATCCTTCACTTGTCACTCGTGCTTGAATTATTTCTCTTATAGTCGCTCATATTATCACGGTTATGACAAATATTTGTGTACATACGGAATTGAAACGTCACAACTCGAGCGCATGCTTGTACCTTTATTTCTCGCTCAGAGGTTTAGGAGATAGCTTTACATGGTCGTGAAAGGGCATGTAGCCTAGTGATTACAAGAGCTTCAGTAACACTTCAGGTCCTGGGTTCGATTTCTCATGGGAGCAAGTTTTTTAGGATCTAATGACGTTATGCATTCAGTAAGATGCAATGTCCCCGTCGACAGTGAGACGCATGTGGTGACTTTGTGAATTTTATGATCAACCGGCCCAGTTTTTGGAGGTGCTCATAAGGATAGCGGTTGCGTGTGTGTTCATAGGAGTGAGTACTCGTGCGTGTTTGTGAATGTCTACGTATGTATTGTGTTTTTTTTAAAAAAGATAACTTTATATATATGGTCAAATCGTTTTGAGACAGACACTACCAGAAATCGTTTTTTTCCCAGTGTCCCCACCTTTACCGAGTGTAATATTTCAGGCACTCAGGAAAGGGTGACTTTCCCGAGTGTCGGACTGGGGACACTCGGCAAAGGACGGCTTTCCCGAGTGTTGCCTCGATGATACACACGGCAAAAACGCGACACTCGGGAAAAAAATACTTTTCCCGAGTGTCCCGCATATCGACACTCGGAAAAGGTAGAACACGTGTCCCGTGCATGCGCGCGGACGTTAGAGTTGACCGACGCGGGGGGGGGGGGGGGGGGGGTGCTTTGCCATTCTGGAAAGCTTTTCGCCGTCAGGTCGCCGTCCGTCAAATTTTGTTTCCCGAGTACCATTCCTGTCACTCGGGAAACCCTTTGCCGAGTGCCCGATAAAAGACACTCTGCAAAAGGGGTGCGCCGTGTATACCCTCGCCGAGTGCACTTTCCCGAGTGGTACACTCGGCAAAGCCTTTGCTGAGTGTATTGGGGCCTTTGCCGAGTGCCCCTGGCACTCGGGAAAACAGGAGATCCTGGTAGTGAGAAAGATATAGTTCTTCTTCTTTTTTTTTAGAAAGAGAATACTTCTTATCTGGTGAAAAGAATTCATCATATATCCAATGATTTCGACCTGTTACTACATTTTTTGATATTTTTTGGGGAGCGAAGCTTCAATGTCGCTTACTGCCATGCATGCATAACTTTTTCTTTGCTTCGTTTTGCGCTACCGCGAGAGCTACTTACTTTAACCATACGTAAAAAGCTCATTAATGCCCTGTGGCGGCAGTCTTAGTGCAGTATCAACTCTAAAGATTTGGTTTCGCGGATGAAATGATCTCTCTCAACTCATGGTATTATCTCACGGTTTCATAAAGAAGTCATTACATTAAATTATTGTTTTGAGATTGGTTAAAACATGTTGGGATGGAATATTGGGCTTTCAATGGTGGTTTCAATAGAGTTTCATCCATGTGAAATAATGCCAAATGGGTTTCATCTCAATAAAAATCATTTGTGCCATTTCATCTTAATGCTTTGCCATGTCATCTTTTTTGCTGACGTATCGCCTCATTTAATGTTGATGAATCCCCATTAGCCAACTTTAATAGGATTTCATAGCGAGTTTCATGAACATTAAAATCTATGCCACATCGGTAATTTTATGAAGAGAGAGAAGGTGGATTTTAATAAGAATAGAGAGGAGTTTTATCCTAATGAAACACAACTGACTTGTTTACAAAAATTTTAAGTATTGATAATAGTGTAATGAAACTTTTGCATTGAGGATGGCCTAATCACTCACATGCTTATATTCTAGTCCATCCCGCCACTTCCTTTTTAAGGCGATATCGGTATCTATAAAACTCAAGCTCTTGTGAATAGTTGAGTTCATTTCTATTGCTGAAGATGAGAGCCTGGTTAACAAAACAGAGGATGCTAGTACCTAGTAGTTCGATACAACGTTGGAATGTGTGGCATCAGGAGAAATAAGGGGAGAGGAGCTTTGCCTCAGTTGTTTTGCGCAAGCTGGCTAGGCCACGGGACAACATCGTGTCTCTACAACATCGTCTTGG
Organism: Eragrostis curvula; assembly: GCA_007726485.1. Taxonomy (NCBI): domain Eukaryota; kingdom Viridiplantae; phylum Streptophyta; class Magnoliopsida; order Poales; family Poaceae; genus Eragrostis; species Eragrostis curvula. The sequence continues at coordinate 38,384,186 of CM017439.1, forward strand.
CACCCGCCGTAAGGACTTCAGCCGCATCCACGGCTAAAGGAATCTGAAGCAGACGCAAACCAAAGATCATATCAGAGCGAAGGTCCATCTCCATCCTAGTTCATGCGTCACTCGGGGTATACTCTCTGCACCGGCGTGCATTTCACTTTTTCACGGTGCAAAGGAAAGTTGCGTAGCATGAACAGCTTGCTAGGTTACATGAGGACGACCTCTGATTATATTGATTGAATACAAGTAATGACGAAATTCTCCATACTTGCAAGGTCTTTAGATAGTAACTTAGCAATATATATGATTTTGACTAAAATGCTGTCAAGCAATTTGGTTTTTTTTTTGCGAGGAAAGCAATTTGGATGTTTTACTGGGAAAAAGACCGACACGCTGCTTAAGATACAAGGGTCCAACTTCTACTACGGTGTACCACCTACGTACCGTGTTGCTGTTTACTAATTATTACCACCGCCTGGTCCAGGCGTAGGGTATGGATTGACTAATTATATCTGACAGCTGATTATCAAGACGCCCGGAAAGCACCGCATGATACTTGTTAGTACAGTCATCAAGACATACGACGTACTCAGTCCATTATTTTTCTTTCTTGACACCGGTTATCTCAAATTTGCAGTCCATTCTTTTTGTTTCTTGACACCGGTTATCTCAAATTTGCAGTGGCCAATTTACGTAACTGTCGCCCACCTACACACATGTCGTGCATCTACTAAACCCACAGCACTATCATCTGCCTGCTATACTACACTCATTTGAGCTTTCCATCTATATATATTTGGCTCTCTCTTGCACGCGCTCTTCGCATCATTTCGTATTACTGCTCTTGCTGTTTCTGTCCACCCTACTATTTTAGTATCAGTATACGTATATGTTGAAATAGAATGCGATGATACATTGTTTAGGGTTTAGGGTTTAGGAAAGTAGGCTTCAACACAAACAAGGTACATCTACAGCAAATGGGTGTCGCCAAGTATATTTTGGGCATCGGGAGAAAGCTTCAAAGCTTAAAGCTGGCAAAGGTTACTTAGTCATAACACAGGACAACATACAATTAAGAGCAATAAACAACTGTCACTAATTAAGTACGTTTCCAGAAATTTGAGAAGTGGTGGGACAAGCTTGTCCCGTTTTAGCATGTATCCCAACAGTGATGATGATATACATTTCCTGAATAGATTTCAAAATGCTAGAACATTGAATACAACCTTGAATTTGTTAGCACACATGTTGTTTAACCAATCTTATTTAAATAGGGTACTAATGATAGAAAATTATTTTGACAGGGAAATTTATTCCAAATAAAATACTTTCATAGTTTTATTCCTTTCATTTGAAGAACTGTCATACATTCATAGTAATTCTAGTCAAAATGTCATCTTGCCCCCCGAGTTACCTATCCTAGTGGAATGACTCTGATTTTTTAAGCAGAATAACCAAGTGTTTATTGCTACAAAATATTTCTCAATAATTATAGATTATTAGTTAAATGTGAAAAGGATAACAGCTGGGGAACCACCATGGTCCCATCTATTCGGGCATTGGTACCCCTGAATGAACACCACTCCCAAATGTTACCGGCATATAATTAAATTGTAAAAGATCACCATCAATGGAAATTATCTATCACAACGATCTATTGATCTCAATATTAATAATGAACAAACAAAACCAGAGAGAGAGAGAGAGAGAGAGAGAGAGAGAGAGTAGTTTGCTCCTTTAAAATCCATCAAAAAATCTATGCATTTAGAGTTAATCATTTTTACATGGTTTTGTGTAGCAATAAATTCCTTGATAAACCATAACAAACTTAATATTTCTGTGTGAATGCATCATATGATAAACCATAACAAACTTAATATTTCTGTGTGAATGCATCATTGACAAGATTTACGTTCATACTTTTATAACGGTGCCTATGAGTACGATAAAGATCCAACCTTTCAATGGGTTGGCACCCAGTTGACGTTGCATGCCGCCTCATCGCTTGGGGACGCTCAAACAGAGATGTGGTGGTGACAACCACTCAAGTTGCGATGAGCAATGGAAAACATCAGCATCCACATGAACATGAGATGCTAGCAGGCGACCTGATGCACTAAAGCAAGTTAATTTCACATGGGAGACGCTCATAGCATGGGTCAGTTCCAGACGTGCTGTTTTTGTGATTGAATGACGAAATAGATATACAAAGTGTATAGGATCATTCGCGGGATTGGACAACTGATTATTTTATAGGATTCCCATGGTATCGTAGAATCCAGTAAGGTTACAATTGTTATTTATGATTGATCAGATCCCAGAATGACAAATGACATCGGAGACTGGTGATACAATACATCAATTTTTTTCACTTTTCCATGCTGATTTTATCAACCATTACAGTAATAATTTAGAAGATATCTTCATTGCTTCAACTTTACAAAAGCTGGGAAAACGAATAGTTGATGTTCAATATTTATGATACTTTATTTCAAATTGTGCAATTTTTATGGTACCTCCCTTGTGTTTGAGATCCACTTTTCTTTGTTACAAAAGAATTGAACAGCCTAACAAAAACACTGACACTAAACAGGCAACCAGTCAATGAGGTACCAAAACACTGACACAATATCAAGATGTGCAGAGTTGTATGGACATCTGCACATGTCAAATACTTGCACGCGTGCCCGTTCCTGTCAATTTTATCTAGCCAGCCCTTCTCCAAAACATGGGATTTCCTCATGAATCCTGCTACGAGAATGGAATTGATTTTTTGTAAAATTCCTAGAACATTCTTGTGAAATTCCTACATTCTAAAGATAAGGTTTGTTTGGTTACTTACATGTATTTACCATTTTACATATAGCACTTGCCTACATCATTAGTTTTTTTTGTGTGTGATTATGCCTACATCATTAGTTGTGGAGTACGCCTCCTACCTGGACCGCTCATTTCTTTCCTCACCCTCTTATTTAACATAAACCTAGCTCTTAGTATTTTTGTCATCCCTGCATCTTCTTATTTCCGTCTGCATAAACAATAGAATTTATTGGTTTCTTCACTCGACATCATATATATCCATTGATCCTATAGCACAAAGTTTCCAAACTCCACTGTCTTTGTTTCAATATAAAATGGTTGAAATAAAAGTGATGATGAATTAAGACACTGGAAAAAATACATAACTTGGCTTCAAATATAACGTCAACTGAAAGGATGAAGATTTTGCAAATGGAAGGTATCAGGAAAAATCATCTCAACTTGGGTATATTTGGCACGTTTGGTGTACAAGATTCGTATCAAGATAAAAACCCATATGTAATTATCTCTGATATCGTGATTATTGTGCGTATAATGGCATACATGATTTAAAAAATCTAATTCTTTAAAGTTTACTATTCCTATTACTTTGCAAATTTCGATGCAACTTTTCATGCTACGTGTGTTGATAGCATAGTTGATGCGGAAATCCCCGCTATTCAAGTAAATCAAGAATACGGCTGTACAGACCATGTGCTGAACAAAGAGGGCCTTACGACTTACAAGGTACAATTAAATCTTTATATAATTGTTTTCATAAGATGAAGATACTTCTGGGCTTATATGATTGCAGGTTAAAGCATTTAGGGCGTGTTCGGCGTTTTAGAGTCTAAAATTTAGAGGGGTTTAAACACAAAGAATCTTGTCTTAAATAAAGTTTAATTACAAAACTAACTACAGAACCCCCCCCTCTAAATCGCGAGACGAATTTAACGAGGGTAGTTAAGCCGTGATTAGACGATATTTACTGTAGCATCACTGTAGCAAAACATAGATTAATTAGGCTCATTAGATTCGTCTCGTAAAGATGTACCTATCTGTAAAAAGGTTTTATCATTAGACTTTATTTAATACTCCTAAATAATAAGATTCTCTTTAGAGTTAAATTTTAGAGGGGTCTAAACGGTGAAACGAACACACCCTTAGGTGTATTTGAAGAGTTACATGTGAACATACGAACAACCTATCACACAAGTAGCAAGGAACATGGCTACGCAAACTGTTGGCCATACAAAGGAGCACTCATAAAAGAAGTAAACCATGAGAACGGTTACAAGAACCATGTGCGACCTCACCCACCAGTTACATCAATCCACATACCAGCTACACAAAAATAAAGACCAGTTATGCCAAGTCAATTACAATTACATCAAAAGGTGAACTTTATATATTACTTTATATGAGAACTTTATGCTATCTAAATAGGATACATTTGTATTCAAAAGGTTTACACTCAAAGGAGTAGCTGCTGGGTCAATCAAAGATGGGTTACATGACGGATGATACAAGTTGCATAGAAGCTGAACGGGCTCAGTACCTGCTGACATTAGAGCCAACTTCCAAGAGTCACGTGCACCAGAACTTTGAGATTCAGCCTACAAAATACATATTGATGGAAAGATAATCAAGCCTAGTTTAACCTCCAACAAACGGCTCGTATTTTTGACTTCCCAACAAAGATTTATGCTCATTTAAGTGAAGTCTGCCACGGAGGCTAAAGGTTACGCGAGACTACACAGGAATTCCAACTTTGTGACCTTTCACCTAGATTTTCTTAGTGGAAACATAAAGAACCTTTCACACTTAACTAGGAGGGTTGTTCCTAGTATAAATACCTCATGTATCTAAGCTATTCTCAGACTTGATTATTAAGAATACAAACTCCTTTGGTTAGCAGTTTGCTATCAAATTATCAGAGAGAGAGATCTACCCCTTTGCTCTTGTGATTTCCCCGTGGGATTATAGAAGCGGACGTTCGACGTCACCCAATTGGTGCTCCTGCTACGTTTGATTACAGGCTGTGTTAGTTGGTAACTTAGAGTGTGGTTGGGTGAATCCTCGATTCAGGTTGCCGTATAGAGACGGTGGTTGACTTCGAGTGCATTTCGTCAGGTTGCATTGTTATCTTGGCTGCTTGCAGCTAGTTCTCTTGGCTTCTTTGAAGCTAGTTATCTTGTTCTTGATCCTACACCGTGAAGATTGGGACCCATCCGTATCAATGGCAGCACCACAAAGGGTGGGAGTACCCTTTCATATAATATTTGCACATATATATGTCTACTTAGACAAGTTTATAATTCGACTTATGGTGCACTGCACTCGAGCATGGTATTTTACTGCTTCACTCACCCACATCATTAACGGCAAGTGATGTCCTCATCAAACCTCCACCCCTGCCTATGCCCCCAAAAGAATGTCGTTGTTGACAAGTTTTTGCTAGCTGGTTGCACGCGCTATATTCTTTCTTGTATACGTTTGATGCACCCATGCTGGTGCACGCGATGGTACAGGGAGGTGAAGAGATGCCTCATGCTGCTGCGATCACATTCACCGTACCTAATCTATTACTTATTTAGATGATCGTTAGCGCAGATTTCATATTCGCAGATCGTCACCACCACTCGCTTGGATAAGTCGTCGATCGATTGAAGGCGATCGAAGAGAGAAGAATGGAATTGAATCGCCATTCCTTGCACGGCCGCTGAGGGAGGAGGAATCGTCGAAACCATCTTCGTCTCTTTGACCTCACACCGTCACCCAGTAGTCAGCGCTCGCACTTGTCAACTCTGTATCAGGTAAAAATTAATAAATCACCCGGCAACCGATTTTCTTGTACGCGCTTGCCGCTGGGCCCTTGGCTCGCTGAACGGAGACGGTGCGCGGACAACTCGCGACGAGCAACCGCGCATCACACATCCACCATACCTGTCCGTGTCAACATGGGCATGAAAGCAGCCACTGATTACCAAGCGAAAGCAACCTTACCTTCCATGTTTCGCAGATTGTCACTACATCAAACCAACCGGAATCTTTTTCGCTTTTGGTGTTCATGGTTCGTGCCATGGAGAATCAAACAGAGCATGTAGGAAGACCACCTGGTAGATCAAGCTGGGGTTCAACCTCTCACTCGTACCACTGCCTAACTGCAGGGTGTGTATCATCTAAACCTGACTTCTGATTAGTGATGACATGCATGCTATTATAGTCAAGAGGACGTATGACGTACTATTTGCTATTGCCATTTTACGTACGTATAAGAATAATAACATTTGGGAGTGTTCCTTTTATACCCACTTGGAGTACCGATTCTCCATCTGCGAATATATAACTCTGCTCTCGCTTGCCCTCCTTGCATCTTTTCATATATATCTCAATGATCCTACTATTTTGTTTATACACCACACACCCATCACGCTACTATCTTCTAGCAGATCAAGGAAGAAATCAATGATGCCATAAAAAATATGCCAAATGAAAAATCCCCTGGCCCTCATGGTTTTAATGCTCTCTTTTTCAAAAAGTGCTGGAATACAGTTAAGGGTGACTTATACAAGATGTGCATGGATTTCTTCAATCATGAAATAGACATTCAAAGCATTAGTGAGTGCTTCATCACACTGGTACCTAAATGCTTATCTTCAGAGACCATCAATGATTTCAGGCCAATTTCTCTCCTAAACACAAGCCTAAAGATCATCACCAAATTTTGGCAAATAGGCTTCAGAGGATAATTTTAAAGTTGATTCACATCAACCAATATGGCTTCATCAGAACAAGAACTATCCAAGATGGACTAGCATGGACCTTGGAATACATCCACCAATGTCATCAGTCAAAAAGGGAAATCATCATTCTCAAGCTGGATTTTGAGAAGGCTTTCGATGTCATAGAACACGATGCAATCATCCAAATGATGGAAGCTATGGGGCTGCCAGCCAAATGGAACACCTGGGTAAGACAGATCTTGTCATGTGGCACATCAGCAGTGCTTCTTAATGGAATTCCTGGGAAAAATTCAAATGTAGAAGGGGAGTTAGACAGGGGGATCCTCTCTCTCCCCTGTTGTTTGTTATGGCTGCTGATCTCTTACAATGCATTGTGAACAAAGCTTACAAACAAGGATTATTCAACACTCCTATACCACAGGATACATCAACAGACTTCCCCATAGTTCAATATGCAGATGATACCCTACTCATCATGCAAACCGATGCTAGGCAACTCTTTTGTCTCAAAAGACTGCTACATTCCCTTAAACATTCTACTGGTCTGAAAGTTAACTACAATAAATCTTGTATCCTGCCCATCAATGTCTCCCCAGGAAAAATGGAAATACTTGCAGGCACCTTTGGATGCCAAGTAGGTAAATTACCTTTCACGTACCTAGGGCTCCCAGTGGGCACTCTCAAACCAACCATAGCTGATTGTGCACCAATGGTTGAAAGAGTGGAAAGAAGTCTGTCTGCTACAACCAGATTCTTGAATTATGGAGGAAGAGTACAACACATCAGCTCTGTCATGACTGCAATCCCAACATTCTTCATGTGTATCATCAGAATCCCAAGGGGCTCAATAGAAGAGATATATAGGGCCATGAAGGACTACTTATGGAGAGGGAATGATATCAACAGAAAAGGTGGCAACCTTGCAGCTTGGCCCATAGTGTCAAAGCCAAAGGATAAGGGTGGATTAGGAATAAAAAATCTGAGAATTCAGAATGATGCTCTGCTGCTCAAGCACCTACATAATTTTTATTGCAAAAAAGATGTACCATGGGTGAAACTAATTTGGAGCAGATACTACCAAAACAGAGTTCCACATGCTGCTAGAGAAATGGGCTCGTTTTGGTGGAAGGATGTGCTAAGGCTAAAAGGCATATACATGGAAATTGCTACATGTCAAGTGGGTATGGGTGATACAGTGCTCTTTTGGTCAGATCAATGGCAAGGGCAACGAAGAGATGCTGCATACGCAAACCTTTTTCAATTTGTCAGAAATAAAAAATTATCTGTCAAAGAGGTTATGGAAACTGAGGAGCTGTCAACTTTATTCCAATTACCTCAAAACAACAATGCATACCATGAACTAGTAGCACTGCAGATAGAACTGGATGCCTTTGATTATAACCCCACAATCATTGATGAGTGGAGTTTTCAATGGGGTTCAGCAAGATATTCTTCGAAGAAATACTATGACTACACTTTCAGAGATCAGGACTGCCCGCGGCCTATAAAATGGATTTGGAAATCGAAATGCACACCAAAAATTAAAGTCTTTGCCTGGTTAATTGGTGTGGACAGATTAAATACCAGAAATATGCTCAGGAGGAGAAACTTTCAGGTTGATCCTAACTACAATTGTGTTCTCTGTAGAGGAAGCGTTGAAGAAACCAGATGCCATTTGTTCTTTGGATGCCCCTTTAGCCATAACTGTTGGAATAAGCTCAAGATCCAATGCCCACCATCACTGTCAATGTTTGACATGATCATGGTAACAAAGAGCCAGTTCCAAGGGCCAGTTTTTATGGAAATAATTCTCATTGCTGCATGGGCAATCTGGAAAGTCAGGAATGCTAAAATCTTTGATGGTATAAACCCAACTTTTGGAGCTTGGTGGCACCTCTTCAGAGAAGATATCTTGCTGCATTCTATAAAATTTTCACAACAAAACCGGCAGGATGTCCTAGAATGGCTGAATCTTTTGTAATCTCCCTTGCATGGGACTTGATCTGCTTCTTTGTTTTTTCTTTCCTGACCTCAGTTGTTTTTAGCCTTATTTTCTTTTTAGCTCTCTTGTACTAGGTAAGAGTTTCTGAACTTGCTGTTGGTTTTATTTAATACAAAATTATGTGGGGAGCTCCCCCACAGTTTCGTTCAAAAAAAAAGGAGATGATACATTGTTTGCTTTGGGAATGGAGGGCATCGGGAGAAAGCTTCCAAGACTCAGGATTGCTGCGTGCTCCAGTTCCTTGTTTCCCCGCGCGGAAAGTATTATTGACGCCGGCATTGTGGGAAGGCCCGCAGCCCGCAGTTCGTATTCTTGACGCCGCCGCACTCCATGCAACATATGGCAGCCGCCCGTCTTCGTCGTCTCCGGAGTGTTCTCGATCGGTCGGCAGCTTCTACTGGGCCATCTGCATCTACCCCGCGAGAGGCTCAACGTACTGAGCCATCACAATTTTTTGTCTCGGTTCGTCTCGAGCTCCTGGGCAACGGTGCCATGGTGCGTGCGTCCTGTGACCGGAGATTGGTTTACCACAGCACTAGCTAGGCTGCCGTCCTCGGTATACAAGGCAGACGGGTCGATCTATCCTTCGACCAGAGCAGTGACCACGATTGAATCATCGCCGGCGTCATCCTTCGAACAGCACGATGCACGATACCCTCGCTTGAAAATCATCGCTGGCGAGAGTCCTCCGTCCTGGCCGTAAAACATCTCACTGTTGACTTATGCAAGAGTCTCCCACCACCGACCGTTCGTTCGTTTGCTTCAAAGTGAAAGCGCTAGTGCAAAATCGTGATCTGTGAAACAACTGAAAGGATGAAGATTTTCCATGTGATCTTCTCGGATGCAAGCAACCAGGTTGAAGGACATGTCCCCCTCTGAAGCTAGTAGATCCTGCATGTCTCCTCGGAGAATTGTATCAGCAGAATTACGTAAACCGAAGGGAAACATACCATAGCGCTGAGCCGGATAGTAAGTCAGGCTCGGCAGATTGGATCTGAAGCGGGTGTTCTCCAGGGCGGCTCTTATCTCGGCTGCCGAGTAGTCCGAGTAGGACTCGACCTGGAGCCTGGAGAAGCCGGACTCTAACTCGGCGAGAGAAGAGTCCGACGCGATCTCAACTGCGCGAATCGGCGAGATGGTGGAGACGAGGTTGCCGGTGGTGTCGGCGACAAACTCCAAGCTCCCGAAGGTGAGCCAGGCGCCTGGAGCGAAGTTGTTGATGAAGCTATCCATCGTACTCGACGAAGAGGATCCCCACGCAGCCCCTACCTGGCGCGCCACTGTCGAGGTTTTAGGGCCTCGATAGATTTGTTATGGGGGCGAAGGAACCAAGAATACGATGGTGAATATGAGACAAAGAGTTTAGACAGGTTCGGGCCTCCCGGAGGATAAAAACCCTACGTCCTGTATGAGGTGGTCTGTATTGCATATCTTTGAGAGAGGATCCCTGCCCGCCTTATATAATCGGGGGTACAGGGTTACATGGAAAGTATCCTAGTCGGATACAACATGGAAATACTTGGAGTACAAGTCAAGAAGCCCTTCTAGGTCACGCCGAGTAGTAGAACCTTCCATCTTTGCATCGTGGGCTACTCGGCCTCTTCTGGGCTGGTCCGACTACCCTTGTCAGGTTACTCGGCCCTTTGGTCTTGAGGGTACCCGGGGGTCATGGTAACGACAGTAGCCCCCAAGTGCTTTTTGATTGATCCAGTGGATTGCATCCAACTAGTCTTCTCTCCATGCAGAAATTGATCTCAAGTGATATTGAGAAATTAAAAAGGACTTGACGTGAATCAAGTTTGAGGTACTTGACCTCGGGTGGACCAAGGCCAACAGGGCCTTGAATTAGACATGCTGTCAGTAGGCACCCAACTCTGAATGATGTCAGAAAATTAGATGAATGTTTGTTGAGGCCAATTTGTATGAAAATGCTGTGTGTCGAACAGCACTCATCTCTTAGAGCTGATTAAGTCCATAGAGGAGATTTGAATAAAGTCAGCATCCGAGTCTGTCGGCTAGGGCTTGAAGCATACTATGGAGATAGTACCCAACTGACTGAGTCGGCCTAGGCTGTAAAGCATGCCTACAAATTTAAAAATTATGAATGCACGATCAGTGCATCATACTGATGTAGCCCCTGAGTTACTGTGTAATTCGTAGAATTGTACAGAAACTCTAAAGTGAGCCTGAATCAAGAAATATGATCTAAGGTTGAAAATAAAGTCAGCATCCAAGTCTGTCGGCTAGGGCTGAAAGCATACTATGTAGATAGTATCCAACTGATTGAGTTGGCCTAGGCTGAAAGCATGCCTACAGATTTAAAAATTATGAATGCACGATCAGTGCATCATACTGATGTAGCCCCCGAGTTACTGTGTAATTCGTAGAATTGTATAGTAACTCAAAACGAGCTGAACCAAGAAATAAGATCTTGATCCGAGTGAATGAATGTACGATCAGTGCATCATACTGATGTGTTAAAAAAATAGCATCCATTATATAAGGAACTCATGTTTTCCTGCGCACAAGGCAATTAGAACAGGAAGTCACAATGAGTCTCAGCCAAGAACTTCTCATTCCAAGCTGGTGTCTAGGTCTATCCAGCTAATCAGCCAGGGATGATTACAACCCATAGCCCCCAAGCTGTCTCTCAACGAAAATAATTGAGATACAGAAGAGGATAAATTCTAGGTATTATCCGACTTAAATTGTCAAGGATATAAGACAACCCGTGTGCCTGGCAAGTCTGCCGAGAAAATGGTAGAACTCACGCAAGTGAGTCCACGTGGACTAGCCCCCGAGTCTGTAGATAATCAATATGATTATGTGCAGACTCAAAAGAGACATAAATCCGAGTAATGACTGATGATACAACTGAATAAAATTAGTGGAACTCACGCAAGTGAGTCCACGTGGACTAGCCCCCGAGTCTGTGGATAATCAAAATGATTATGTGCAGACTCAAAAAGAACTAGAGACACACATATTGAAATCTGTACTGTTAGACTGAAAAAAAAACTGAGGGTCATACAAATAATCTGAGAGATTAAGTGTATACTCCAATAATGCACATTTAGATTTTATCCGAGTCATCCATCCTTATCCACCGAGTCACAAGTTTACTGTGATGAGTTTTGTTGTTGATGCAGGAATCTGGACAAGCGCTTTTCAGATCCTGAAGCAGAAACGTCCGATCATTTTTGTCCTTTCAGAATCTTCATCTTGGCCTTTAAAACCAACTGCTAGTCGCAGCAATTGTCTTATCTCTTCCACCATGGCCAGCCGTAGGAACTCTAGGCGTAGGGTTTCATCTGCTGCAGCGCCATCAGCTCCGGGTGACATGCCGCCGCCTCCAGCACCTCCAGCAGCCCCAGCGCCAGCACCACCTGTAGTTCCAGCGCCTGTTCCTGTGCCCTTGGAGATGATCGAAGTGCTCAACGAGCCTCCTCTCGTGATGATTCCTCCTCCACAAGAGGCCCCGGCACTGCCGGAGTTCATCGCCATCTCGTCCGGGGAAGAGGACGAAGGTGAACCACGCAGGAGGTACCTGCCAGGGCGTAACGATCTCCTCACCAAACCGTCCTGTGTTGCTCACAGGACCCGCAGCCGTCGTGGTGGGTAGATATAGGTTCCTTGTAATAGGCTAGAGCAATGATGCTCGCCTGAGTCTCTTGTAATGCATATTGTTCTTATCTTGTAATGTTCGTCTGCTTCTTCACCTTTTGGTGAAGCGTCTTGTCTGCATTGTGTTGCATTTTGTTTTCAGTGAAATAAAGAGACTCAATTTCTGGTGTGAACTGAGTCATGTTTTAAGTCAACTGAAAAATGCAGAATCCGAGTGATCTTCTTTTTAAAGAAGCAAAGTTGTTCCTACCTGTTTGCCGAGTAATTTGGCCGAGTAATTTTTAGGGCACCAAATTTCCCGCCCATTAGCAGCCCTAGCGTATAGGAGAAGCTAAACGGTTAGTAAATCTGAGCCGCAGAGATAAAACTGGGCGTTTTGGACCGCTGGATTTATATCACCCGTGTATAAGACTAGATTCCACCGCAAATGCAACCCTCCTTCTTCTTCTTCCCACCGTGCCTCACGCTGTTCATCAAATCCCTAAATCCTGCATAGACCTCGCGACTCAAATGGCCGGAGAAGGAAATCAGAAAGAGATGGAGGAGATGGCGGCCGCTGGAGCACAGACATTCAATGCTTCGGCGGGTGCAAGCTCGTCTCGTGAGGCAATCGTTCCGAGGAGCATTGGGGGCGGATCTTCAGGTCCTCTGATCGTTGTTCCAGATGCTGCCGAAGGAGAGAAGGCCCATCCGTGGCCTAGATCAATCTCTTCTGAAAAGAGATTGGAGTTCTTGGTGAAGAAGGGTTGGCTGCCGCGCAAGGAAATCATCGGTTGGCGAGCGGCAGAAGGGGAAACATTCCCATCTCCAGGGCCAGGTGAAATTGTAGTGTTTGAATCCTTTTTTCGGCGCGGATTTGGATTGCCGACTCATCGATTTCTCAGATCTCTGCTGCATTTCTACAAAATTCAGCTCACGGATCTGAATCCGAATGGCATTTTGCATTTATCGATGTTCATCACTCTTTGCGAGTGTTTCCTGGGGATTGAGCCCCATTTCGATCTTTTCCGGGATTTGTTTTTCCTGAAGCCACATCCCTCGGCCGAGAAACTACAGTTGATGGGAGGTGCCGGTGTTCAGCTCTGGAGGAAGAACAAGTATTTTGATTGCCAGTTGTCCACCTCGAACAAAGGGTGGCACTGTGAATGGTTTTACTGCGCCAATGTTCTTCCGGCCCTGCCCAAATTTGAGAACAAGTATCCAGTGTATGAGGATATTTGGAAAAGTAAGCCGGGCCCTTCAGTTGCTGCAGAGTTGAAAGAACTGCACAAGTTGATTGCGGCTGTGAAGGAGCCGAGTAAAGGAGTTCTCGGTCCAGCCATTGCGCTGAATTTTTGTTTGAGGAAGTTCCAGCCTTTGAAGGCGAGGTATTTTCCATCTTGGCTGTGGAGAGGTCCTAGGGATCCTAACCAAGAGCCGATTCCTGGGGGATACCATGAGATGAAACGCAGAGTCATCAGCCCTAGGAATGGTTTATTCGTCGTAAAGGACGCTGTCACTTTGCTGAAGCTTTCAGGTGATGAGTATCAGTGGTTTGGCTACTGGCATAATGAGCCTCGTCCTGCAGTAAGCATCTTTTTACTTGATTACTTGTTTGCAGCATATTTCTGAATTATTCTTCTAGAGAAATCTTGACCATTCCGAGTTATTTCCCTTGTAGGACCGTGACAGGTTCAGAAGCCCCGGGCCTGATCCTCCAGTGATTACTGACGACAACTTGGCGCCTCTGCGAATCATGGGAACAGAACATTGAGTTGGGCGATGTTGATGAAGAGATCACTGATGCTGAGCTCAAGGCCCTGTTTGGGGACTCGGACGACGACGATGACGTCGAGGCCGAAGGAGAAGACGGAGCTCAAGAAGGTGGTGAGGAGATAGAAGATCCTCTGGCCACCAGCGGTGAAGATGGAGATCAGTCTCCTAACCGTGAGGAGGCCCCTACTGCTGATACTACTCAGCCTGCAACTGCTGGTGAGTTAATTTATAAACGCGAAAGGCGTAGTAAGGCTAATCAGGACCGAGATGCTCGTCGATTAGGTCTTGAATGTGCTGCAGGTCTCGCTACTAGTAGCCAAGAGTTGCTTGACCGCGTTGTAGCTCCAAAGCGCAAACGGAACCCCTCAATAGTCATCTCTAGTTCCGATGAGGAGGAGGAGCATGAGGAACTGGGGGATGCTGAGCCTTCGTCCGAGAAACCAGCTGACTCAGGAGCCAAGAAGGCTAAGAAGACCAAGGCTCAGGTCCGACATCCTTCCTTAGCTGCTCGAATTTTTAGACAGGTAATACCTCCTTATAATAGAGGTCACCTTGCTTTTTTGTTCCGCTTAATAATTCCGTTATAGTTCCCACAGACTAAGATGCGGTTGAGGGGGAGGATAACTCCCGAGCTTTAGATACCAGCATGGTTGAGAGACATGCGGAAGATGCTGATGTCAATGCTGGGCAAAAGGTTGTTAATGCGGCTGTTGCCACTCTGGATAAAGAGTTGGCAGCCATTGATGTCCTTGCTAAGGGAGGTGACGACACCAGGGGTGAAGATCCTGATGAGATGGTTACCAAGGAAACTGTCTCGGCTCTTGACTCGGCTGTGCGCCAAACTCCAGCCCCCAGCAAGAAGAGGATAAAGCCATTGAAGAGGCTGAGGATTTCTGACAGGTAAGCCTTTTGTGACAACTTTTAGCTTATTCTTTTTTCTGCTAATTGTTTCGGCTGACTGAGCTCAACTTGATTCTTTCACCTTACAGCCTTCCTACAGAAGAGGAGCCAGTGATGACAGCTGAGAAGACTGTTCCCGCAGGAGGGAATACCAATGTCGAGACAAGCGTGGAGAAGGCTGCAGCCACGGAGCCGACGCTTGCCGCTGGTGGTGATGGCCAAGAGGGACAGGAGGAGACCATTCAACAAGTCGTTGAGTCTGATGCTCTGGTGCTCCACCCCTCACCTGTAATGGAAACTCAGATGATGAGCCGAGAAGACCCTTCGGTCAACCAGACTCAAAGCTTGGGCGGCGCCAGCTCTTATGGACCTGACATTGAGGTTGAAGATCTTCCTCCTCCTACTATTGAATTTAACCCAGCCTTGTTCGAATTTTGGGAGAGACAGAAGAAATCTGGAAGTCTTTCTTTCGAATTTGCTGGAGAGAAAGTGGTCATCAACGAGGAGGAGGACGAAAAGGAGTTTGACCTGTCGGAAAACCAGTTGATTGACTTGATCGACACTCAGCAGGTTAAGCTCTTGAATTGCCTTTCTTTTTGTATCAAAAAGGAGTCAATGCTTATCATGTGTGATTTTTGCAGAAAATTATTGCTAAGAGCCGAGAAAAGACCAAGTTCTTCAAAGTCTTGAAGTCTGTGGCCGACTCGCTCCATGGAGACCTGACTGCCAAAAACCTGAAGATCCAAGAGCAGCAGGAAGAATTGGCTAGACTGAAGGCTGAGTTGTCAGCTGCTCACAAGGAGAAAGCCGAGCTCGAACTCGCCCTCGCAGGTGATACCTTGGATCCATTGCTTGTCAGGTTTTCTGAGTGTGTGGACTCATCTGACTTGTTTTGTTTTGTAGCTCAACCCAAACTGACCAAGGATGACTTGGACGAGCTTGACTTGTTAAGGAGGAATGCTCCTTTGTTGAGAGAAAGCATAGCCATAGCAAATCTCGAGGCTGAGAGTAAGGCTAAGGCTCTGTCAGCAGCGAACCAGGAGAAGGAGAATCTCAAGGTCAAGCTGGCCAATTTGAAGACTGACTCGGAGCTTCTACTTACCGAGAAAGAAGAGATTCAAGGTAAGAAACATGAACACTGATTACTGACCGATCAGTTATGCTCTTTTGCTGAGTGATTTGAATTTTACAGGTGAACTATTGACTCTGAAAGGGGAGAATAGTTCTCTCGTTCAGAGTGCTAGAGCTGTCTGTGAGTATGTCTGCAGTGCCTGAAGAAATGCCCGAGGGTCCTCTGCATGCAACGCTGGCGCAAGCTCCTGAGGCGCTACGAGTTCACTGCAAGTCTGTTGCCGAGTATGCTGCTCGCCACTCCTTGGGAGTGGTCAAGTCACTATACCCTAAGGTAGACTTGGCTACTTGCAAGGAAGGATATGCCAAAGGGACGACTTTTGAGCAGGCAACTCAGCTGTCAGCAGATGCAAGTAGCTGTGCTGAGGAGTTGGTGAAAGGTGTTCCTTTGTCGCCATAGTTAGGGCTGTTAGGGATTCCTTTAAATGAAACAATAAAGTAGTCATATGCAGGATTGAATACTGAGTATTTTGATGCCACTATACCTTTGTGGTGACCAAGTGTTTAATGATTTGCTTTTGTCGTTAACTGTCTTATGTTTATGCACTCTTAACCATTCCAGTAATATGTGACCGTGGATCAGCATATGCGTAGCAGTTAGCATGCGAGTTTCACAATCAGAGCAGTTGTGACAATTTATATGTGGTATGAGATGAGTGTTTGTCAGTCAGAGTTTTCTGTAGACTGTTTTCAGAGACCAGTTGCCTCCTTATGTTTATGCACTCTCCGTTGGAGCTTCACAATTAGGATAGGCAAGGCTTAGTTAGTCATTCAGAAGAGATCCGAGACATCTACTCATGTATTGATTAGCCCCCTGACTCTGTTGTGACTAAGGTAATTAGTCACCACAGAGTCAAAGAAGAAGTAAACAAAAAAGGATTTCATTTTATTCAAGTGAGGCAAAAATAAGGCTGTATACAAGTATGAGTCGCAAAAAAGCATTAAACAAAGAAGCGACGTAGCTGATCAATGTTGTGTGTATGTGGAAGAAGATGTCCGTTCTCTCGGCGCAGTTTGTACGATCCGGGCCTAGTGACTTCGTGTACGACGAAAGGTCCTTCCCAAACTGGTGATAGCTTGTGTCGGCCTTCAGTAGACTGGATCTTCTTGAGAACGAGGTCGCCTACTGAAAAGGCGCGATCTCGGACTCGGCGCTGATGATAGCGTCTCAACTTCTGAAGGTATACTGTGGATCTCCGGGACGCGTCTTCGCGCAGTTCTTCCAACTGGTCAACGGATTGAGTTAGCTGCTCGTCAGATGACTCCTCCTGATAGTTGGTTACTCGGGGAGAACCAAATTCAAGTTCAGAGGGGAGAACTGCTTCTGCTCCGTAGACCAGGAAGAAAGGCGTCTGTCCCATAGGACGGGTAGGAGTGGTCCTGAGTGCCCATAATACCGCTGGGAGCTCTTGAACCCATCTGGAAGCATAAGACTTAAGTCGGTTGTACAAGCGAGGTTTTAGTCCTTGCAAGACCATACCATTGGCTCGTTCAACTTGTCCGTTGCTTTCAGGATGGTAAGTGGAGGCGTGGCACAATTTGATGCCGACATCCTCGCAGAACGCGTCGAACTCTTTGTTCTTGAAATTGGTGCCATTGTCAGTGATGATCCTGTTAGGGACGCCAAACCGGAACACTATGTCTCTGACAAAGTCAATTGTCCGGGAGGCGCTTAAGTCACGTATCGGCACTGCTTCGATCCACTTGGTGAACTTGTCCACCATGACTAAGAGGTGGGTGAATCCGCCTTGGGCCCTTTTCATAGGCCCGACCATGTCAAGCCCCCAGACCGCAAAAGGCCAGGTGGGAGGTATGGTTTGTAGTGCTTGTGCTGGCATGTGTATTTGCCGTGCGTAAAACTGACAGCCCGTACATTTTTGAACAAGGCTAGTGGCGTCAGAGACTGCTGTTGGCCAGTAGAATCCCTGTCGATAAGCTTTCCCGACTATGGTACGGGATGCTGCGTGGTTGCCGCATACGCCCGAGTGGATGTCCTGGAGGAGTTGCTGGCCATCTTTCCGAGTGATGCACTTCATGTAGATGCCGAGTCCTTCGA
Organism: Eragrostis curvula; assembly: GCA_007726485.1. Lineage (NCBI taxonomy): Eukaryota > Viridiplantae > Streptophyta > Magnoliopsida > Poales > Poaceae > Eragrostis > Eragrostis curvula. The sequence goes on from CM017439.1 coordinate 38,402,187, forward strand.
CATCTCTCCTGTCGGCACTTTTTCGGAACAATTCGCCATTGATGACTTTATACGCCTTACTTCTTCTGAAGAGGGGCTCATACTCCTCCTTTTTGCTAGGGAGTTTTCCATGTTGTATAAAGTCAAGGAACGGGAGCCGCCAGTCTTCTCCTTCCGGGTTCTCGGAGATGTCTACAGCCATGGCTTCCGCATCAGGCTGTGGCTGCAGCGGCTCCTTTGGTGGAGCTTCCGAATCTTTCTTGATGGAAGAAGCGGTAATGACTTCCATGAAGACTCCTGGGGGAACAGGTTCCCGGCCGGAGCCTATGTTGGCTAGTCGGTCTGCTTTTTTGTTATGATCTCGGTGGACATGCACATAATCGAGTCCATCGAACTTGTCTTCAAATTTGTCGACCGCTTGAACGTAAGCTATCATATCCTGGTGAACACAAGACCAGTGTTTCTTCAGCTGGTTGATGACCAGGAGAGAATCGCCCCGTACTTCGAGATGTTGGATGCCGAGTGATGCGGCTATGCGTAAGCCGTGCAAGACAGCTTCACACTCGGCAGCGTTATTTGAGACCTTAAAACGTAGTTGTAGGGCATAACTCAACTCGTCTCCACTAGGGGAGATTAGTAGGATGCCTGCTCCACCGCCTGAGAGTTGCAACGAGCCATCAAAATACATGACCCATTCTTCAATCTTTTCGGGTTTGGGAGGAACTTGGGTTTCAGTGTACTTGGCTACAAAGTCGGCGAGAGCTTTCCCTTTCTTAGCCGTTTGAGGCTTAAATGAGAGTTCATAGGTTCTTAGCTCAATGGCCCACTTTGCGATTTTGCCGGTCGACTGATTATTCTTGAGAACGTCCCCGATGCCATGAGAGGTTATCATGGTAATTGGGTGATCTTGGAAATAATGGATCAGTTTTTGGGAGGCCATCAGCAACCCGTAGGTGATCTTGTGGATGTGCGAATACCAGACCTTTGAGTCGGACAGAACCTCACTGACAAAATATACCGGTCTCTGAACTTTCTGAACTTGACCGGCTTCTTCCCTTTCTACAACGAGGGCGGCGCTGACTACGTGAGTCGTTGCCGCGACGTAGAGGAGAAGAGGCTTGTGTGGGTCGGGGGGGACTAAGGTCGGAGGTGAACTCAGGAACTCTTTTAACTGGACAAAAGCGTTCTAAGCTTCCTCATCCCATACGAATTTGTCTTGTTTTTTGAGGAGTTTGAAGAACGGAATGCCCTTTTCGCCGAGTCGTGAGATGAAATGGCTCAGAGCCGCCATGCATCATGACAACTTCTGAACGTTGCGCTGGCACTCCGGGATCGGCATCTTCAGTATTGCTTTGACTTTTTCGGGATTAGCCTCGATGCCACGGTGGGTGAGGATATAGCCGAGTAGTTTGCCGGATGGAACACCGAAGACGCACTTGTCGGGGTTGAGCTTCATTTTGAATTCTCGCATGCACTCAAAAGTGGCTCGGATGTCTTCGATAAGGTCATCTTTGTTTTTGATCTTGATGACCACATCGTCGATATATGCCTCGACTTTGCGCTGCTCAAGAAGACGGGTCAGGCACTTCTCGATGCAACGTTGATATGTTGCTGCCGCGTTCTTGAGGCCGAAAGGCATTGTTAGATAACAATAAGCGCCAAAGGGAGTAATAAATGACGTTTTGAGACAATCCTCCTCTTTGAGTCAGATTTGGTGGTAGCCAGAGTAGCAATCAAGGAAACTCAATAATTGACACCCAGCAGTGGAGTCTACAACCTGATCTATTTTAGGGAGCCCGAAAGGATCTTTTGGGCAAAACCTATTGAGATCTGTGTAATCAACGCACATGCGCCATTGCTTATTCTTTTTTCTAACTAACACAGGATTAGCAAGCCAGTCAGGGTGGAACACCTCCTTAATGAAGCCAGCTGCTAAAAGCTTAGTTACATCATTTCTAATGGCTTCTCTGCGGTCCAGCGTGAAGCGTCGCAGTCGTTGCTTGATGGGTTTGGCCGTCGAGTCGACGTGAATAGCATACTCGGCAATTTCCCTAGGGACTCCTGGCATGTCGGAGGGTTTCCAGGCGAAAATGTCAATGTTGTCCCGTAGGAAACTGACGAGCGCGAGTTCCTATTTGGGATCCAAGGTTGTCCCGATTTTAGCCGTCCTTGTGGAATCACTCGGATCGAGGTAATCTTCTTGGACTCGGGTTCAACAGGTTGGACGCTGGACTTGGAAGCCTTCTTTGAAGGGACCGAGTTATCCGCGTTATTAGCGTCTACTTCGAGGCTGAGCATTGTCATGCCGAGTTCTGCTTCTTGGGATGCCGCAAGCTGGAGTGACTCGGCTTCACAAGCATAGGAAAGCTTGACGTCAGAGCGGAGTGTAATAACTCCTTTTGGAGCTGGCATCTTCAGAACTAAGTAAGTATAGTTAGGAATAGCCATGAACTTGGCCAAAGCTGGCCTGCCAATGATGGCGTGGTAGGCTGACTCAAAGTCAGCTACTTGGAAGCAGATGTATTCTTTCCTGTAATTGCCGGGATTGCCGAACTGAACAGGGAGGGTAATCTGTCCGAGTGGTAGGGCTGAGGTGCCTGGGATGATCCCATGGAAGGGGGAGTTACTCGGCTGGATACTTGACCTTGGGACTTTCATATCGTCAAGGGTTTTGCCAAATAGGATGTCAAGAGCACTCCCTCTGTCTATGAAAACTTTACTCAGCTGGACACCATCGATGATCGGTGAAAGGATCAAAGGATATCTACCCGGCTTGGGAATGTGGTCTGGGTGATCTCGTCGATCAAAGGTGATAGGTACTTCGGACCACCGAAGATAGTGAGGTGCATCAACCGAGATCGTGTTAACAGCTCAGCTTGTGAACTTCTGCTTGCGTTTGGACTCATATGCGTCTGGACCACCAAAGATGTGGAGGCATTGCTTGGGTTCTTGGTAACCTTCTTGGTCATCGTCATCCCCAGCCTTTGGGTCTGCCTCGGTCTTCTTGTTGGTGTAGGTCATGAGCCCCTTAAGCTTCATGCAGTCGCGGAGCTTGTGAGAACTCTTTGGGCCGCCATGAAAGATGCAAGGCTTGTCGAGGAATTGCTCGTAATTGGTGGGCTCTCGGGGCCCACGCTGCTTCTGGAACCGGGACTTGTCGGCTACGGCCACTAGATCGTCGCCCTTGCGCTTCTTGTCCTTCGAACCTGACCCCTCGGGTTTGTCCGACTTGTTCTTACCGTCGTGGCGTCTGCGGTAGGAGTCTTTGTCGCGCTCGGCGCATAACTAATTCCCCGCAGCATACGAGTCAGCCAAAGCCAGCATCTCTCTAACAGAGCCGGGATAACCTTGACCCATCTTGTGGAGTAAAGGTTGGTCAGTGCAACCGTCGACAAAGGCCGAGATGACCTCTGTCTCGGTAATGCTCGGTATCTCGTTCTTCTTCTGCGAGAAACGCTGGATGAAATCCCGAAGGGACTCGCCCTCCTTTTGCTTGATCATCTTGAGATCTCTGCTTTTGGCGGGTCTTTGTGCCGTTGGCTTGTAGGTATCAATGACCGTGTGGCGGAGGTCATCCCAGGAGTTAATAGACCCGGGCGGCAAATTAGCTAGCCAACGTCTTAATGGTGGAGCTAGCATGATGGGGAGGTAGCAGGCCATGACAGCTTTGTTGCCGCCTGCAATGTGGATGGCGAGAGAGTAGGTATTCAACCACTCGGCCGGGTCTCCCTTTCCGTCGTACTTCCCGACACCTGGCAGGCGCATTGACTCGGGGAATCGTTCCGAGTTGCGGAGCCGTCGGGTGAGAGCTTGCAGTCCGTCAATGTCAGTTGAGTCATCATCCGAGTGACGGTCATCGTGTCGGGGGGAGCCGTTGAGCCGTGGAGGCATATCTCGCCGTTCATCGTCGTGACGGCGCCTGTCGTGGTCGCGGTCACGATATCGGTGATGATCATCATAGTGGCGGTCGTCATCACGGCGACCTCTCTCTTGATCGAGGTCTTCTTGGTTGCGGCCATTTCTGCATTGGCCGTCTTCTCGGCGATCTTCTCTGCACCGGTCGTCCCGATGCCTGTCGTTGTCGCGACGCCGGTCGTCACGGCGGCCATTGTCGCGGTCCCGCTCTTCTTCTTGTCAGTGGTGTTCTCGCCGCGGAGCCTCGCAAGGAGGTGTGCCCCGAGGTGGGGTTCTCCTTGGTGGTGATCGCGCTGGCGGGGTCGGTGATCGATCAGGGGAGCGACGTGGTGGCGAACGGGATCGTCTGGGTGACCGTCGTCCGGGTGACCGTCCGATTCCAAAGCGGTCATAGTCATCCTGTCGGGCGCGTTCTCGGTCTTCTGACCTCTGGCGGCGTACGGCGTTGATGTCTTGGCGAGCATCAAACCCAGGTCGAGCTATCACCTGACGGTGAAGATTCTGCTAGGGAGGTGCGTCCACGGCTGCCGGGGTTCGTTGCCGGTTGGCACTCAGATTTTCCAGGAGCCTGCGTCTTCTGTTGGACGATAAAGAGCTGGGGGCCCGAGAAGGAGTTTGACTCCTCAAAAGGGTGGCAGCTTCGGCGTAACACTTGGCCTTATCGAGCAGAGGCGTGATAGCTGCTGGTGAGAAGTTTGGATCGTTTATGGCCGCCTCGACTTGGTCGAGGATGGTCCTGTTGGCAACCATGTTCTGCTCTGGTGTCCGAAAGGCTTGATGGCCGTTGACGTCAACGAAAAGCGAACGTTGGAGATCGCGAGACCTGCCGTTGTTCCTTCTTCTAGGAGAACGAGCGTAATCATCAGGATTTTCGTCTTCTTCAGGTATCGTACCAAGGGCACCTTGATTGTTCAGTCGGGATTGGTGGGCCCGAGCTGCTTCATCGTCGTGGCTGCTTCATCAGCTGCCGTCGTGGCTGCCGGGGCAGGAGCGACGGTGTTTGCTGCCGGTGGTGGTCCGCCTGGCGGGGGTCCGGGTAAATTCGCTGTGTTGCCGTCTTGAGCGGTCAGATCACCGATTACGGCGAAGCACTCATACGGCATGGGCGAGGATGAGCCGTCCGAGCTGTAGCCTGCGTTGGTCCCTTGATCTGTCGGCTCGTACATGGAATCCCAGATTGAGGTATCGTAGGTGTCCATGTGATCTTCCCGGATGCAAGCAACCAGGTTGAAGGACATGTCCCCCTCTGAAGCTATTAGATCCTGCACGTCTCCTCGAAGAATTGTATCAGCAGAATTACGTAAACCGAAGGGAAACATACCATAGCGCTGAGCCGGATAGTAAGTCAGGCTCGGCAGATTGGATCTGAAGCGGGTGTTCTCTAGGGCGGCTCTTATCTCGGCTGCCGAGTAGTCCGAGTAGGACTCGACCTGGAGCCTGGAGAAGCCGGACTCTAACTCGGCGAGAGAAGAGTCCGACGCGATCTCAACTGCGCGAATCGGCGAGATGGTGGAGATGAGGTTGCCGGTGGTGTTGGCGACAAACTCCAAGCTCCCGAAGGTGAGCCGGGCGCCTGGAGCGAAGTTGTTGATGAAGCTATCCATCGTACTCGACGAAGAGGATCCCCACGCAGCCCCTACCTGACGCGCCACTGTCGAGGTTTTAGGGCCTCGATAGATTTGTTATGGGGGCGAAGGAACCAAGAATACGATGGTGAACATGAGACAAAGAGTTTAGACAGGTTCGGGCCTCCCGGAGGATAAAAACCCTACGTCCTGTATGAGGTGGTCTGTATTGCATATCTTTGAGAGAGGATCCCTGCCCGCCTTATATAATCGGGGGTACAGGGTTACATGGAAAGTATCCTAGTCGGATACAACATGGAAATACTTGGAGTACAAGTCAAGAAGCCCTTCTAGGTCACGCCGAGTAGTAGAACCTTCCATCTTTGCATCGTGGGCTACTCGGCCTCTTCTGGGCTGGTCCGACTACCCTTGTCAGGTTACTCGGCCCTTTGGTCTTGAGGGTACCCGGGGGTCATGGTAACGACATGATGTGTGTGATGGCATACAATGCAAGACTGTAAATTTTATTACTCAATTACTTAGCAAATTTTTGTGCAATTTCTGATGCAACGTGCCTTGGTAACATAGTAGAACCATAATGGGTGGGAGTACCTTTACACATAATATTTGCACTGCCACCGTAATGGGGTATTGCTTCACTCACCCACGATATGTTATAACTTCTCATGATCAGGAGCAGCATCATATTCCGTGTGGATGGGTAGATAGAATGGTCCGCAGCGGGCACGGATGAGTGACACCGCGTCGCTACCCTGCCATGGGCGCCCGCCCCCTCGGCGGCGCCCCACCCACACCACCGCCGGCCGGCCGCCCCAGCGGCGACGGCCACCACCTGCCTCCAGCCTCCCACCTCTCCTTCAGCTGCCTCACCATGCGCTCCCCGTCTCTCAGGCCCATCCGTCCTCGCTCCCGCCCTTTACTGCTCCGGCGCGGCGACGGAAGGACCGGCGCTCCGCCCGCAAGCGTCGCCGCCGCCCGGGCCCTCGCCAAGCAACGGCGACCTTGGAGCCCTTGGACGCGCCCTCAACCCTTGGTGTCGGCCGTCCGGTCTCCCCGTCCGTCCGGCCTCCAAGACGCTCCTCCTCGGGCGCCGGCAAAGCGCGGCCAGGTGTGCGTTTTCGTGACTCCATGCTCCGTCAATGTTTCTGCTCTGTTGTCTCTGCTTTCCCCGGCGGTGCTCTGTTCTCTCCCCGCCCCCTCTGGGTGACCGCCAAATCCACCACGGCCAGGCCGACCACCACCTTGGTGGCTTCGGCCCTGAACCACTGGTTCACGGGCCCGGACGAGTGCTTTGATGTGGTCGAGGCTGAACCCGGCATTTTCCACACTCTGGTGGCTAATGCCCAGGTGGCCTCGCACATCCTCCGCCGCGGCACGCTCGCCGCTGGCGAACTCGTTTTCTCCCTCCACCCTTCCCTATGCGTTGCGCGGGCAATGGCCCGGAGTGATTCAAACGGGGGGCCCACCAGGTTGCACCTGCCCCAGATGCAGCCTCCCTTGCGCATGCGCGGGGTGCGGCCCTTGGCGCCGCGGATAGCCACGGCTCCAGCACTGTGCAGTGCCATTACTCAACCCCCCCATAAGCCTGCTGTGAGCGGCGCCCCTGACGACGCCCCGTCACCTCCTTTAGGCGTGATGATGGCCTGCCATGCGCCGCTTCATGCCTCTCCCCTCCTGGACCGGGTCCGTGAGCCACCTGAGTCCCCTAGATCCCCTCGCACCCCTCTGGCCCACATGCACCGTGTCCACAGCCCTTTCGAGGAGTGCATGGATCGCACTCGCGCCTTCCCGGACACTTCCGCGCTCCGGCAAGCCGCGGTCGGTGTTATGGCTAATGGGACTGCCCCGGAGCTCGAGGTACGGCCGGCCAATCCTGCTCACGCGCGGCGGAGCGATAGCTACCTCGATGCTGTCCTCTCCTCTCCCTCCCCCGCTCCGATCTTATCCTCTCGCACCTTCTCGTCTGCTCCCCTCAAAACCCTTCGTCGTTCCCTCTTCCCTCTTTAAAACAGAGGTGCTTCCGTTGCCTTGCCCTCGACCACAAGATTGCCGTGATCCCGTGCGTTGCACCTCTTGCCTTGGCAACTGCCATCGGAGCAGCGAGTGCCGCTCACCTCCTCCCTCCACCATGGCCACACCCTCCCCTGACCACCGCCGCTGCGCCCGCCGCCGCGGCAGTCCTCCCTCCCCCTCCCCGACGCGCCGCGTTCGCTGGGCTCCGTTCCAGCGCACGTCAGAACCCGACCGTGTCCCTCCTCCTCCTACTCACTGGCGCACCCCGGCTCCTGCCTGGGGGAGTGGTGGGGCGGAGAGCTCTGCTGCTGCTGCCCGGCGCGCTACTGGCGGCGGATCCGGCTCCCGGGGCGGTCACCACCCACACTTTGGGGGCCGTCCGGCCACTCCCTACCCCAACGCTCCACCGGCCTTCTTCCGCGCCGGCCGTGCGGGCTTCGACCCTGTCCCTGAGCACGGGCTTGGCTCTGGGACGCCGGATCCGCGCGTCCCGGTGCCCACCGAGGAGCCGGGCAGCGCCCTCATCTACCTCGCGCGCGGCGTCGACAACTGGGCGCGTCGCATCGCGTTCGCCTACCTCGACCCGCCGCGGTCGCCCCCGACATCGCCATCCGTCAGGCTCTTGAGGACTTCACCGGCAACCCTCCCTGCGACTTTCGCCCCTCCTCCCGTGGCGCGCTCCTGCTCGAGTTCCCCAACGTCGCCTCCAGGGAGCGCGTCGTTGGGCTGTCTCCCATCCAGCTCGGCTCCCGCACCCACACCATCGAGCGCCACGAGCAGGCAGACAACCGCTTCTTCGTCGACGCCCACCTGTACCCCGACGTCGTCGCCATCGACTTCCCTCTCGAGCACTGGTTCGAGATGCACATCATGGCGGCGTTCCGCTCCATCGGGAACCCGTGCGCCGTGGACCCTGCCTGCGTCAACGGCTACGACTACTCCAAGGTCCGCGTCGTCGTCAAGATGGACCGCTTCCGCACTGTGCCGCCGACCCTCTACGTCCGCAACTCTGATGATGGCGTGGCGGCTCGCGTCCGCCTCTTCGTCGTCTGCTACTGGACCCAAGGCCCTGACGACCCCGAGCCATTCTTCTACGACTTCGCCGCGCACAGCCTCACCGGGATCGCCTTCTTTGCCAGGCCCCACAGCGACAACCTCCCTTGGCCGCAGGGGTGCGGCACTGGACACCAGTGGAACGCGCCTGCTCCCTCCGGCAACTACCGCAGGCGTCGCGCCCACCCTCTCCTTCCACTTGGTACGGCCGTCCCCCTTCTTCTCTGCAACCTCCTTCTCTTGTCCCTCTGGTCGCTATTCACTTGCCGTATGTTGGTATTTCTTACGTCACAGATAAATCCGCAAGCGCACGGAATACCGTTGTAGCACTTCACCCGGGAGTATTCCAAGGTATCGTATTTGTTTTCCCCAAGGAACGGAGTTATTCTACCGCAGGGCAAGTTTTACCCAAGGACAACCAAGACAACTAGCAAATTAGGATCGAGAGGGTGATTATATCTAGTTATCCTAGAGGATAGACGAACTAAAGCTCTACTTGTCTACTTCGGGCGCCGGCTTAGGCCTGGTCTGCCAAGCCACTCCAACCTGTAGCTCTACTATGTACCCAAACGTGGAGGGTTCCTTTGGACGGACAGGGCTGTCACTTCCTGCCGCCTACCTCTACAAACCGTGGAGCACACAGCAAACAAAGGTAACCTCTAGCCTAGACACCACGTCTATGCCGTTGATTACTACTCTAACCTCGGCCCAAAGCTGAATTTAGAAGGCTAGAGCACCCCTTGCGGAGCGATGATCCCGTAAACAAGTATAACAGGAATTACGCCTAGAAAAGTAATATTGCTCGCTAGATAAATAATCACCACGTATAAATCACAAAGAGTGTTTACACGCCAAGGTAAAGAAATAGAACTAAACCTCCACCAAAATGGAAGGAGTATTCCTTTCTCTCCCTTGCCCTCTCTCCTATTCTACTAGTGTACAAAAGGCTCTCAGCCTAAGGATTGGAGTGGAGCTCTATTGGAGAGTCTTGCGTCTTGTGGTGTGTGTTGAGAGGGAGGGGTGCCCCTTTATTTATAGCCTTGGAAGGTCGGCAACTTTGAGGCGGTTCCCGAGGTCGGTGACATTTAATGCAGGGGGAACCGACCTCCAGAAGTCGGTGATAAACCGCCATAAAAAGATGGGCCAATGGGGCCTCCCTGGCAGGTCGGCCGACCTGGCCAGAGGGGGTCGGCCGACCTGGCCTGGGCCCCTCTGGGCCTGGTCCTCCTCTGGCTACTTCCTTGGCCTGTGTACTTGCCTAAACCACGTGCATTGCTTGATCTTGAAGCATGATTCTGTGGTTTTGGGCTTTTGGACTAAGTTCTTCAGTCCGGGGAAAATCCGTCGATTGCAAAGTCCACGTTTAGTGCATGTTTTCCCCTATTTTTGTATGGATTGCACCTGTACTTCATAATTCACCAAGACTAGTGGAATTTGTTAGAAATAAACCCTATGTCTACACTTGGTGATGGTGTTAGGTTCACAAAGGTGCATAAAGTTGACGGTTAAAATGGGTCGTAAGGACCGTCAACACCGTATTCCTCTAGGGGTCTACCTTGCTCACCTCCGGATCAAGCTCATGCTCCTCCTCCTCCTGGCTTGCGGCCGTCGCGGCACCCCCGCGCCGCATGGTGGTCGCGGCATCCTGTCACTCCCGGCTCCGGCTCCGGTGCTGGCCCTGCCCTGGTACGACTCTGTGGTGCCGCTCCCTCCGGCTGCTACTGAGGACGCTGCCTCTGTTGACGACGATGTCCCGGACGGGGCCCTGTCCGACCCAGAGCATGAGCTTAGCCTGCGCAAGGGGCGCGCCCGCCGCAAGAGGGCGGTTGATAGCGCGTTCCGTGCACGGCCAGCTCCCACCTAGCAGTCTGCGAGCCTCCGCACTACATCAGCATGGCGGACAAGGCAAGCCTGGCCAAGGCGGCGAAGCTGGATTTGACCGGTGTCTCCCGCGAGCGGGCCGGTGCCCTGGAAGAGTCCAGCATCATCGAGGTCCCCCCTCCCCCATCCATCACCGTGCGCAAGCTCAAGAAGCTTGGCAAGACCTGCATCCCTCGCCGCCGCCTGGCGGAGCTCGATGCGGTGGTGGTGCCCGGTCGCTAGATGGATTCGGGCACGGAGCCCGGCTGCACCGGCCCTTGCCCCCGCCATGTCGCAGCCCCGTTTGGACCCTCATGGCGCATCCCGCCATTGGGGATCGGCAAGTCCCCCTCCCTGGCTAGTTTGGTAGATGAGCGCCCTGCGTGGCCTCCCCCTCTTTTGTTTTGCTGCTGTGCAGCCATGGTTGTAATCGTGAACCTTGCATGCTCTGTGCTCCAGCCGTGCGTCCCTGCACCTATGGCGAGCACCTCTTTAGTTCATCTCATTGCTTTTGGGGTTTACCATGTCTAGTTCTCGCTCTCTTACCTTCCTGTCTTGGAATTTTCGCGGCCTCAACGACGCTGACAAATGCGGCAACATCCTCTCCGAACTCCTCTGTATCCGTCCGCACCTCGTCGCCCTCCAAGAAACCAAGCTCCCCTCCATCGATCCTGTCGGTGTTAAGAAACCGGCCGACAAGTAAATTTGTAACTACGGCGCCTGACAGTCTTCCGTGATGGCGAGGGTTTTGCGAGAGAGGCGAGATGTATACTGGTTCAGGCAATCGATGCCCTACGTCCAGTTCGTGGGTGGTTTGTGTTTCGACTTGCAGAGGGGAGCTACAAGTGTTGACGAGGGAGGAGAAAGACTCCAAGCCTCTTCGTGTGTATCTCTCGATGGATCCGTCCTTTTCGCCTCATGCACCCAGCTCTCCTTTTATAGTCAAGGAGTGAGCCGGTTTACAAATGGGAACGGGGCTTTCGAGTTGTGGGCTAGCGCGGCTACACGCCGCACTAGTCTGCACCCTAGCTGCCACTGTGGCCCTAGTCAGGCGGCGTCCTGTCAGCCCGGTCGCCGGGCAGGTGATCGAGATGTCAACCCAGACTGTCGCGGCCGTCTTGTCGCCGGTCCGGTCTTCGTCCCTGTTCAGGGTGATGATGATGTCGTAGCCATCCCGCTGCTGTACTCGAGGTGTCAGGCGGCGCCGCGAGATGGGACGGGTGCCACTGTGCGGGTCACATCGCGTGCCTGCAAGTATATGAGTTGCTGGGTAGAGTTAAGGCTCCCCAGCTACTCGTCGTAAATGCCTGTCCTCCTTGTCAGAGGAAAATCTTCTCGACGAAGTCTCCCAACTCGGGGTCGGGCGAAGCGCGGCTTGTGGGCCCGCCCGACTGGGAGTCGGGCGAGGCGGAGTTCGGGGCCCCACCCGACTCGGGGTCGGGCGGGGCGGAAGTCGTGGGCCCGCCCGATTGGGGGTCGGGCGAGGCGAAGTTCGTGGACCCCACCCGACTCGGGGTCGGGCGGGGCGGAAGTCGTGGGCCCGTGTAGCACCCCAAAATTTCAAACATTCAAAAAGGAATAAAAATCACTCAAAATTTAAATTTTTCTCAAACTCTTACCTTGCCACAAATTTTCAAAAACAAAATGCACTAAATAAATTAAAACCTAGCTAGAATATGAAATTTACAAATATTAAAATAGTGCTCAAGTGTTTGTCCTCATTTAAAATTCACTAAAAGTTTGAACTTTTGAATTTTACGACAAACTAAATAATTGTTTGGTTTAAGATCTCTAGTAAATTCACCTTGAATTTAAAATTTTGATTTTTGAAAACCTGCACAAAAACTCATCATGTGCATTTTGAGTTTCTTGTTTTATTTTGGGAGTTTGTTTGATTTTGTTCCCAGTCAAATTTGAATTCTCCATTCAAATTTAAGTTCGTGTTAATTCCTTTTTCAAATTTGAATTTGCAATTCAAATTTGAGTTCCTATTTAAATCCCAAGCCAACTTTCAAAATATTTGAAAACCTGCATGAAAACCATCATATGCATTTGGGAGTTTTATTTTGGGTGCTAAATCAAATTTTCTCTCCTATTCAAATTTGAAACCATTTCAAATTTGATTAAACCCAAAATCCCAGGAAAAAGAAAACCTTTTCCTTTTCCCTAACTCCTCTCGGGCCGAATCCTCTCCCTCCGGCCCAATCCGTTTCCCACCTCTCCCTTCCTCACCCTCGCAGGCCGCGGCCCACCTCTGGCCCAGCACAGCCCAGCCTGCCAGCCCGCCTCCTCTCTTCATCTCACTGACGAGCAGGGCCCTCCTGTCAGCCTCATCCCCTACCTCCGGTCAACGCCGCCGCTGCGTCCATGCCGCCGCCCTCACCGTGACGCCACCCCGCAGCGTCGCGTCGCGTCCGAGTGGCAGGAGAGCAGCGTGAAGACCACGTGCCCGCGCCCAGAACCCAGCGTCCCGTCCCGTCGCAAGCAGAGCGCCCATCCTTCTTTTCTCTTGACCGGCGACCACGACTGCCGAAGGACGGCGAACTCCATGCCGTGACGCCATGCCACGCGAGGTCCCCTCCCGATCCATCTCGTCGCCAGAACTGTGGCCATTCCCGCGCGCCCGTCACCGCACATGGCTGCCCACCTCCCTCCCTGCAAGCCATCGCATCCGCCATCAACTCCGGCGACCAAGCCTTGACTGCCCCGCTCTCTCCCGGCCTCCCTCACGTTCTCCCGCCTATAAAAACCGGCGAGTGCACCTCCTCTCCCTCGCCCAGCTCGCCCCTCCCCTCCTCGACCACCACCGAGCCCCAATTCGGGCTTTTCCCCTTTTCTTCTCCCCCGCCGGCCGTCGCCAAATCCGCCCTCCGCAGCGAGCCCCGCGTCCCCACGACGCGCCGACGAGCTCCACGTCAACTTGCTGCATCATCCAGCCCCTTCTCCGCTCCGCTCCGCCACCCGAGGCACTCCCGCGACGAGCGTCTCGACCGCGCTCCGCCCCTCGTCGTCGCGAGCTCTCCTTGCTCCACCACAGCCTCACCCGACCGCCTAGGTGAGCTCCACACCTCCTCCGCTCTCTCCCAAGCCCCTCCGCGTCGCGTTTGGGTCACCGGAGCGCCGGAATGGCAAGCTCCGGCGAGCCCGCGCATGGCGCCGCCGCGTTCCGTCGCCGCCGGCCGCCGCGCGTCGCCCCTTTCGCCCCTGGCCGCCCATTTCTAAACCGACGGCCACGATTAAAACCCGCGTACCCTTTCGCTTATTTTAAATCCTGGCCATCCGTTTAAAATCCGACGCTCCAGATCGTCCTAGTCCACCATGGACACGTGGACCATGTCCCCTACCACGGTCCACAGAGTCGTGGACTCGGTCCATAGCTTTTTCAATAGGAAAATAAATCCGAAATTCCAGAAAATCCCCTGCCCTTGTAATCTTTCAGATAAACCCCTAAACTTTTACTTAATTCTGTTTGGGTCCTGCCTTTTTACAGAAACGACCTTATACTTTTCTGTAATTATGTTTTAGCCCCTGTCTTTTTGCACCGAGGCCCCTAAACTTTTCTGTATTTACAGATTGGTCCCCAAAACTTTCTGTAATTACATTTCAGTCCCTAAAAACCTTTCTGTAATTATAGATATGCCCTCGGTACACTTCTATAATTACAAGTAAGCCCCTGGAACCTATAAACCTATGTATCTTTTCAACCATAGCTCCGTTTTGGGCGATTCTTGCGCCCACGCGTTCGTAGAAACGCGTAGTACCCTTCGGTACTACTCTTGGAGCTATAGATTGGACCAGTAAGCCGTCAATACCATATAATCCTCCCTCCTTTGATGTTCTCCCATATCGCCAATTCATGCAACGTCAAACTCGCATGTTGTAGCTACCCGCTTTATCGTTTAAGCGTTGAACCTAACCAAACATACAATATCTCTTTGCCTCACATCCTAGTACCCTCCTCATCGCAATACATCTTTCCGCCTTAACCTTGTATGTCGCACGTACACCCTGACTCGCTGGCATGGAACCTACCCAATTCTTCGTGTCGTATCGCTCCAAAACCTATTACCCTAAATACCATGCCGGCAAATCCTGTAGCGTCGGTATCGCTAGTCGCCAATGCTCAATCACCTTCTAGCGTAAGCCTAACCAATCTTGTTATATCGTTTCACACCAAAACCTAATATCCTTTATCGCAACTCAGCTACAAGTCTAACCCCTCTCAACCATCGCTCCATCAACCTTAATCTATTGATTACCACCTATCCTTACCGAGCTCTGTTATTTATTATTATTCTCGTATTTATGTGGTCTTTTCATTGGAGCCTATTGGATTTATTGTTCATTGTTATTTCAATTGCTAATTGATCTTATCGATTGATCCTTGTCTTTTATTCGCAACCATGCATCCATGCCATGCATAATCACGCGCACGTACCACTGTCATGCGCTTAGCTCATGACAAATAATCAGTAACTTAATCTTAGTAATTAATCAACTTAGTAAGTAATTAATAGCTAATCACCATTAGTTAATACCCTAACATAAGTAGGTAATTAAAGTGACACACCTTGCACTAGTACGTTTGTTGCATGAACCTTTATATAGGTTACGACCTATATAAAGCCGTAATGCTACCAATGTACAACTAACACGTACACACGTCGTTTCTACCTACACCTACCCGCATGCATTTATCATGGTTTAGCATCCCACCTTCACATCAAAAGCCCTAGTGCTCGATGCATCACCCCTAATAGTCTCTCTTAAGATAATAAGATCCTCCTAAAGTAAAACCCAATGCATCATACATGATTTGTGCCTTTGGCTTATATCGGTGTTCTATTGGTTCTTATTGAAGTTAACTGGATCTTATCTGATTTCTTCTCGATCTTATTTTCCTTTACGGTAGTTGTTTATACGGTATCTTTTTATACGCTAGCTTACGCGGGATTCGAGAAAGAACTAAAGGAAGATCCAGGAGATACAAGCTTCAAGGACGAGCTTCGACGAAGGACTTGAAGACATCGACCTCGACATACGAGTCAGAAGATACAAGCTTCTAGGAAGGACCTGAGGACCCGGATTACGAGGTCGTGAAGAAGAAGACTAATTAGTGAAGGCAAGCTCTACCTCTCCTTGATCATGATTGAACCTACGGTTTTCGCAAAGCACCTATAGAGCCTACTCTAGTATTATGCATCACTTGTTATTTTACTGCTTGTGTAGCTATGGACCTACTTGCTTATTGATATTGATGTCTGTTACTAGGACGTTAATATCTGAATCCTTGTTTACCCTTGTTTACCTGTCACCTTGATAACCCTAGGATAGTTCCATCATTTCTATGATGGCGCTTTTTACCTTGCTACTAGAATGCTTAAGACCCTTGCAATGTTTCTACATTGCTACACCTTACTCACATATATGCTTTACAACTGTGTTAAAAGAGTTTGGTGGTGTGCGTGATATACTGGGTTTGGGAGTAGCACAACTGTGTTAGGTGATGATGATGATGGTGGCGGTGATGATGGGATGGGTTGGATTGCGGGCAAGGCCACTAGTGAATGGATGATGATATTATAGGCCCCTAGTGTGGGATATGGTGCTTGCCCGGCCATATAAGGACCGGTTCTGACGCCCGTTAACATAATGATTCTCGTACAACCACGGAACCTGTATGGGAAGAACCTACCCTATCTTTCTGGTATTCTTGCAAATGCCATCTGGAGGCCAGTCGAGGCAACGAAAGCTCAGGAAAAGGACATAGGAAACGTACCTATGATCCGGCTCGCGGAACCCGCTATAGGTTACGGGAGTGCCGCCCGTCCTGGTATGTGTTACAGGATCCTGCTATATGTTACAGGAGCATGACGTACCCTTTTACAGGTGTACAGTGCCAGTGTGTGACCTTTCATGTCACAAAGCCCCTGGGTGTGATTTCGTGGTGGAATTGTGAAACTACCCGGAAGATATGGACTAGGCGTTATGTACCCCCTTGCAAAGGGTGCATAGCTCGTGGGGAAAGATGTACAACCTCTGCAGAGTGTAAAATTCATCCGGATGGACGTTGTCACGGCATATGACACATTATTGTTGCGCACGTATGGATTAGCCACTTCTCTCTTTCCTTGGTGTGTGAGTGGGTTGTAGTCAGCCCGTGTTTTGGAAGTGATGGCAAGTATGCCGGGTCGGTATGAACCTTGAGGTCAGAAGGCCCAACTAAAACTTGGGAACTGGCGGGAAGGCTCCATACTCCCCCAGGGCCAACCAACTAAAATATTGACAATCATTTCCCTGTTTTCATCTATGAATCCTTGTCTTGCTTTAGTGAACCCCGCATAAAGCTTGCTTGCTGCAAATAAACCATATAGCCTCTTCCTTGCTAAGACCAAGTATGCATGTATATATATACCCTTGTGTAGTGTAGGGCTTGCTGAGTACCTTATGTACTCACGCGTTTGCGATTGTTGGTTTAGTAGGGGAAGACTTCGTAGAAGACGACGACGTCTGGGTTTTTGGTTCTGCCTCTCAAGTGTGCTTGTGGCTTTGGGCCAAGGTTTCCGCTGTCTGCTTCACCGTTAGCTGGTTGGTTGGACTTGGATATTTTCCTTGTCGTACAGCCACTAAGGGTCCTATATCAGGTATTATGCTTATTTACCTATTCGAAGTATGCTTTTGATTATCATATCTGTGTTCTTGTGCGTATCAGCTACCGATCCAGGGACTGATACAGGATGCACAACATATTCCAGAAATGGGGTATGACAGAGTGGTATCAGAGCAATGCTTGACTGTAGAACGAAAACCTAGGATTTGTCACGCTTGAAAATGACTATTTTCAAAACTAGTTGCAAAACCTCTCCATAATAACTTTCCCCTCTTGTTAAAAACCCTTTGCTTCCTTTTCCCCTCAAGAAGAAGTATCTGATTGGAAGTGTCTGTGTACAGAAATGTTCAACCCAATGGACAATGAGGACTATGTGACCGTAGAAGTGGAAGGCAACCTATACCAGGTTTACCGTGCACCGGATATGGTTCCTAGGCAGAAGAACAAGGTCAATGTTACTAAGGGCACCAGACCACCAAGGACGTGCTTCTATTGTCATAACCCTGGGCATAAGATTGCCAATTGCTCCTACCGTAAGTTCAATGAAGCAAGAGCTACGGTTACCCACATGAAGCATGAAGTACCTCAAGTCCCAGTACTACCTGCACAGGTTCAGTCTGCGGTACAGCCAGAGCGTCAAGAGCAAGATGCTTGGAATAACATGGATGGCACGTACCTGTCACCTCCTGTCCTCGCAAGTGTACTTGCAAAGTTGACTAGTCTGAAAGAGTCAGTGAATAAGATCAATGAAGAGATCGATGATCTCACGAAGCTGCTGCAGCCAAGAGCCGCCAATGAGAGATGCAACAAGAAGAGAAAGAATGTCATACAAGGATCTGGTCAAGTTATGTCTGGAAAGCTCAAGAAGCCCAGGATCGCAGCAAAAGAACGTACCTTTCACCAACCGACTGATATGCATGAAGGCTCAAGCAGTGCAAATCTGCCACCCATGGTCAACCGAAAGGTACCACAAGCAAGTCGGACATGCTTTGCTTGCCGAAAGCATGGGCATTTCATAACAGATTGCCCTGAACTCCTCGAGCAAGGAAATAAAGATGGCAATAACTAGTGCCTAAAAGATTACAACTCTGAAGACGACAAAGTATGTCGAGTATGCAGACGTGCTACTTGTGCCAAGATATCCAAAATAAATCCCTCATGAAGGATCGCTTGGAAGAATGTGGTCACTTTCAATTATGGTACCTTGTCACAAGGATTAATGGTAGTACTTGTAAGGAGTTATAATCTGAATAATCTAAGTTGTACTAAAGGTGTAATCCTGTTTGTGAGCAATAAAAGTACCAGTGTTGCTGTGAAATAATGTCTTGAGCCACCCTCAGAGCAAAAATGAAGTGCAAGTCCGGAAAAATCAACCTTCTGAAATGCAATGATCCTGAATACATGTACCTGGTCAACTCTGAACATCAAGTCAATGAAGCCCTCCAATGCAGAAGTGTGAGCAATGGTGTTTCTTTGCCGACCAAATCATATGACCTTCTCGTTTCCTTTTTGGTCACGGATTATTGGTTGAGTTTGTGAGGACAATCAAGATCGATAGTCAACATACCCTCGAGCCTTAAACCACGTTTGTAGTACGATCACACTCGAAGCCACAACAAATAAATCACGTTGTTTGTGTGATTCGATGTTTTCCTTTTGTTGTTTTGGCTCCTTATTTCTTGATTGTATGCTCTTAATCTAATTAACTTAAACAATGTTATAACATAACAACAGTCTGATGTAGTAGCTTAACAACAGCTTAAGGCCAAACCTTTCCCTAACCCATGCCTAAATCCCTGTTGCTGAAAGCAGGATGCCGCCGAAGAAGTCTACCAAGACTCAGAACCGCCAGAAGCGCAAAGAAAGAGCACCTGGAAGGCATGACACCGTTGGAAGAACTGCAAGAGATGGAACTAATAAAAGAAAGAAGTCAGCTACTCAACAACGTCGAGAAGCAAGTCAAAGAGGCCCCACCGCAGCCCTCAACCATGAAACTGAGGCAGTTCACCATGATGAAGAAGAAGTCAACCAAGAGACTGTCACCAATGGCAACCAGGATAGTAATGTGATTCCTCAACCACCGCCGGTCAACCTCACAGAAGTGATAGCCAAGCAGAATCAACTCCTGGAAGTAATTACTCAGGGACAACAAAGCAGTTGTGGAATCAATTCTAAGACAACAGAATTCTTGAAGCTCAGGCCACCTGTCTATGACAACACTGAAGATGACCCTTTAACTGCGGATGATTGGCTCAAAAATGTTACTAAGAAGCTGGATATTGTCACAGCCAGTGATCAAGAGAAAGTGATATTATCCACTCACCAACTAGCTGGAGTTGCCGCAGAATGGTGGGATAACTTCAAGGAAACAGTTGCAGACCAAGATAGTATTACATGGAATGAATTCCAGCAAGCTTTTCGTGAATACCACATCCCAGAAGGAATCATGGACATGAAAGCAGATGAATTCCGTAACCTGAAGCAAGAATTTATGGCAGTGAATGAATACATCAGGAGGTTTATAAAGTTAGCCCGATACGCCCCAGATGAGGTCAACACAGATCAGAAGAAGCAGAACCGTTTCAGAAAAGGCCTCAGCCATAACCTGAGAGTACATCTGGTCACTCACAACTACCCGGATTTCAACACACTGATGAATAAGGCCATTTTGCTTGAAGAAGCACTGACAGATCAGGAAAATGATAGAATCCATGAGATCCAGCCATTTGAGCCAGAAAGAAAACGTGAAGATAAAGAATGGAAACATCCCCAGAAGCAGGGATATTCAAGGAAGAAGAAAAACAAACCACGTGCAAACCCTTCTGGTTCTAAGATTCCCGGTACTCGTAAGCAGAGCAGTGAAGACAAACCACCAGGAAAGAAGGTACCAAGAGCAAATCAGAAGTGCTACTTGTGTCGGAATCATGGCCACTTCGTAGCAGACTGCCCTGGAGCTGTCACGCAAGGAGACAACGAGTAACAACCTTGTCGAAGTACAACCTACTGTACCTTGAGTTTGGACGTCAATGGTCACAAACTTTATGTAAGGGTGTTGTAATATGAGCAACATGTTGTACTCTGTGCTTTTAAATATCAATAGACTGCTGAATCAAGAGTTGGTATGATGATGACATACATAGCTGTCTGTCTTGGATAAGAAAAGATTTGAAACGACATAATTGGAAAAGTACTTACCTCTGACGCCGGATAAACATCCACAGTAAACTCATCCTTGGGGATAAATTGGAAATAAAGGCGTTTGGAAAAGTCACCCATGGAATAATGAGAAAAGCCTAAATCTTTTGGATAAGATAAGCAGAGCAACAACCGAATGTTATCTTTGGTACCCCAAGTTAAAATCCTTTAAGTGGGGTAGAACCCCTACAGCCGTGAAGGAAGTACATCGTCTTCATCAATCTGCAGCGCCGAAGACCACTGCAATGACGAGAACACGCTATCAAGGCCCCAACACTAAGAAGTCTTCAGTAAAATTTTGGATGTTACCACCGTCGAGCAAGAAGACGCAGCAGAAGTTCTACACCGTCCAGAAACTTGTTCGAATCTCGAGGACGAGATTCCTTTTAAGTGGGGTAGCCTTGTAGCACCCCAAAATTTCAAACATTCAAAAAGGAATAAAAATCACTCAAAATTTAAATTTTTCTCAAACTCTTACCTTGCCACAAATTTTCAAAAACAAAATGCACTAAATAAATTAAAACCTAGCTAGAATATGAAATTTACAAATATTAAAATAGTGCTCAAGTGTTTGTCCTCATTTAAAATTCACTAAAAGTTTGAACTTTTGAATTTTACGACAAACTAAATAATTGTTTGGTTTAAGATCTCTAGTAAATTCACCTTGAATTTAAAATTTTGATTTTTGAAAACCTGCACAAAAACTCATCATGTGCATTTTGAGTTTCTTGTTTTATTTTGGGAGTTTGTTTGATTTTGTTCCCAGTCAAATTTGAATTCTCCATTCAAATTTAAGTTCGTGTTAATTCCTTTTTCAAATTTGAATTTGCAATTCAAATTTGAGTTCCTATTTAAATCCCAAGCCAACTTTCAAAATATTTGAAAACCTGCATGAAAACCATCATATGCATTTGGGAGTTTTATTTTGGGTGCTAAATCAAATTTTCTCTCCTATTCAAATTTGAAACCATTTCAAATTTGATTAAACCCAAAATCCCAGGAAAAAGAAAACCTTTTCCTTTTCCCTAACTCCTCTCGGGCCGAATCCTCTCCCTCCGGCCCAATCCGTTTCCCACCTCTCCCTTCCTCACCCTCGCAGGCCGCGGCCCACCTCTGGCCCAGCACAGCCCAGCCTGCCAGCCCGCCTCCTCTCTTCATCTCACTGACGAGCAGGGCCCTCCTGTCAGCCTCATCCCCTACCTCCGGTCAACGCCGCCGCTGCGTCCATGCCGCCGCCCTCACCGTGACGCCACCCCGCAGCGTCGCGTCGCGTCCGAGTGGCAGGAGAGCAGCGTGAAGACCACGTGCCCGCGCCCAGAACCCAGCGTCCCGTCCCGTCGCAAGCAGAGCGCCCATCCTTCTTTTCTCTTGACCGGCGACCACGACTGCCGAAGGACGGCGAACTCCATGCCGTGACGCCATGCCACGCGAGGTCCCCTCCCGATCCATCTCGTCGCCAGAACTGTGGCCATTCCCGCGCGCCCGTCACCGCACATGGCTGCCCACCTCCCTCCCTGCAAGCCATCGCATCCGCCATCAACTCCGGCGACCAAGCCTTGACTGCCCCGCTCTCTCCCGGCCTCCCTCACGTTCTCCCGCCTATAAAAACCGGCGAGTGCACCTCCTCTCCCTCGCCCAGCTCGCCCCTCCCCTCCTCGACCACCACCGAGCCCCAATTCGGGCTTTTCCCCTTTTCTTCTCCCCCGCCGGCCGTCGCCAAATCCGCCCTCCGCAGCGAGCCCCGCGTCCCCACGACGCGCCGACGAGCTCCACGTCAACTTGCTGCATCATCCAGCCCCTTCTCCGCTCCGCTCCGCCACCCGAGGCACTCCCGCGACGAGCGTCTCGACCGCGCTCCGCCCCTCGTCGTCGCGAGCTCTCCTTGCTCCACCACAGCCTCACCCGACCGCCTAGGTGAGCTCCACACCTCCTCCGCTCTCTCCCAAGCCCCTCCGCGTCGCGTTTGGGTCACCGGAGCGCCGGAATGGCAAGCTCCGGCGAGCCCGCGCATGGCGCCGCCGCGTTCCGTCGCCGCCGGCCGCCGCGCGTCGCCCCTTTCGCCCCTGGCCGCCCATTTCTAAACCGACGGCCACGATTAAAACCCGCGTACCCTTTCGCTTATTTTAAATCCTGGCCATCCGTTTAAAATCCGACGCTCCAGATCGTCCTAGTCCACCATGGACACGTGGACCATGTCCCCTACCACGGTCCACAGAGTCGTGGACTCGGTCCATAGCTTTTTCAATAGGAAAATAAATCCGAAATTCCAGAAAATCCCCTGCCCTTGTAATCTTTCAGATAAACCCCTAAACTTTTACTTAATTCTGTTTGGGTCCTGCCTTTTTACAGAAACGACCTTATACTTTTCTGTAATTATGTTTTAGCCCCTGTCTTTTTGCACCGAGGCCCCTAAACTTTTCTGTATTTACAGATTGGTCCCCAAAACTTTCTGTAATTACATTTCAGTCCCTAAAAACCTTTCTGTAATTATAGATATGCCCTCGGTACACTTCTATAATTACAAGTAAGCCCCTGGAACCTATAAACCTATGTATCTTTTCAACCATAGCTCCGTTTTGGGCGATTCTTGCGCCCACGCGTTCGTAGAAACGCGTAGTACCCTTCGGTACTACTCTTGGAGCTATAGATTGGACCAGTAAGCCGTCAATACCATATAATCCTCCCTCCTTTGATGTTCTCCCATATCGCCAATTCATGCAACGTCAAACTCGCATGTTGTAGCTACCCGCTTTATCGTTTAAGCGTTGAACCTAACCAAACATACAATATCTCTTTGCCTCACATCCTAGTACCCTCCTCATCGCAATACATCTTTCCGCCTTAACCTTGTATGTCGCACGTACACCCTGACTCGCTGGCATGGAACCTACCCAATTCTTCGTGTCGTATCGCTCCAAAACCTATTACCCTAAATACCATGCCGGCAAATCCTGTAGCGTCGGTATCGCTAGTCGCCAATGCTCAATCACCTTCTAGCGTAAGCCTAACCAATCTTGTTATATCGTTTCACACCAAAACCTAATATCCTTTATCGCAACTCAGCTACAAGTCTAACCCCTCTCAACCATCGCTCCATCAACCTTAATCTATTGATTACCACCTATCCTTACCGAGCTCTGTTATTTATTATTATTCTCGTATTTATGTGGTCTTTTCATTGGAGCCTATTGGATTTATTGTTCATTGTTATTTCAATTGCTAATTGATCTTATCGATTGATCCTTGTCTTTTATTCGCAACCATGCATCCATGCCATGCATAATCACGCGCACGTACCACTGTCATGCGCTTAGCTCATGACAAATAATCAGTAACTTAATCTTAGTAATTAATCAACTTAGTAAGTAATTAATAGCTAATCACCATTAGTTAATACCCTAACATAAGTAGGTAATTAAAGTGACACACCTTGCACTAGTACGTTTGTTGCATGAACCTTTATATAGGTTACGACCTATATAAAGCCGTAATGCTACCAATGTACAACTAACACGTACACACGTCGTTTCTACCTACACCTACCCGCATGCATTTATCATGGTTTAGCATCCCACCTTCACATCAAAAGCCCTAGTGCTCGATGCATCACCCCTAATAGTCTCTCTTAAGATAATAAGATCCTCCTAAAGTAAAACCCAATGCATCATACATGATTTGTGCCTTTGGCTTATATCGGTGTTCTATTGGTTCTTATTGAAGTTAACTGGATCTTATCTGATTTCTTCTCGATCTTATTTTCCTTTACGGTAGTTGTTTATACGGTATCTTTTTATACGCTAGCTTACGCGGGATTCGAGAAAGAACTAAAGGAAGATCCAGGAGATACAAGCTTCAAGGACGAGCTTCGACGAAGGACTTGAAGACATCGACCTCGACATACGAGTCAGAAGATACAAGCTTCTAGGAAGGACCTGAGGACCCGGATTACGAGGTCGTGAAGAAGAAGACTAATTAGTGAAGGCAAGCTCTACCTCTCCTTGATCATGATTGAACCTACGGTTTTCGCAAAGCACCTATAGAGCCTACTCTAGTATTATGCATCACTTGTTATTTTACTGCTTGTGTAGCTATGGACCTACTTGCTTATTGATATTGATGTCTGTTACTAGGACGTTAATATCTGAATCCTTGTTTACCCTTGTTTACCTGTCACCTTGATAACCCTAGGATAGTTCCATCATTTCTATGATGGCGCTTTTTACCTTGCTACTAGAATGCTTAAGACCCTTGCAATGTTTCTACATTGCTACACCTTACTCACATATATGCTTTACAACTGTGTTAAAAGAGTTTGGTGGTGTGCGTGATATACTGGGTTTGGGAGTAGCACAACTGTGTTAGGTGATGATGATGATGGTGGCGGTGATGATGGGATGGGTTGGATTGCGGGCAAGGCCACTAGTGAATGGATGATGATATTATAGGCCCCTAGTGTGGGATATGGTGCTTGCCCGGCCATATAAGGACCGGTTCTGACGCCCGTTAACATAATGATTCTCGTACAACCACGGAACCTGTATGGGAAGAACCTACCCTATCTTTCTGGTATTCTTGCAAATGCCATCTGGAGGCCAGTCGAGGCAACGAAAGCTCAGGAAAAGGACATAGGAAACGTACCTATGATCCGGCTCGCGGAACCCGCTATAGGTTACGGGAGTGCCGCCCGTCCTGGTATGTGTTACAGGATCCTGCTATATGTTACAGGAGCATGACGTACCCTTTTACAGGTGTACAGTGCCAGTGTGTGACCTTTCATGTCACAAAGCCCCTGGGTGTGATTTCGTGGTGGAATTGTGAAACTACCCGGAAGATATGGACTAGGCGTTATGTACCCCCTTGCAAAGGGTGCATAGCTCGTGGGGAAAGATGTACAACCTCTGCAGAGTGTAAAATTCATCCGGATGGACGTTGTCACGGCATATGACACATTATTGTTGCGCACGTATGGATTAGCCACTTCTCTCTTTCCTTGGTGTGTGAGTGGGTTGTAGTCAGCCCGTGTTTTGGAAGTGATGGCAAGTATGCCGGGTCGGTATGAACCTTGAGGTCAGAAGGCCCAACTAAAACTTGGGAACTGGCGGGAAGGCTCCATACTCCCCCAGGGCCAACCAACTAAAATATTGACAATCATTTCCCTGTTTTCATCTATGAATCCTTGTCTTGCTTTAGTGAACCCCGCATAAAGCTTGCTTGCTGCAAATAAACCATATAGCCTCTTCCTTGCTAAGACCAAGTATGCATGTATATATATACCCTTGTGTAGTGTAGGGCTTGCTGAGTACCTTATGTACTCACGCGTTTGCGATTGTTGGTTTAGTAGGGGAAGACTTCGTAGAAGACGACGACGTCTGGGTTTTTGGTTCTGCCTCTCAAGTGTGCTTGTGGCTTTGGGCCAAGGTTTCCGCTGTCTGCTTCACCGTTAGCTGGTTGGTTGGACTTGGATATTTTCCTTGTCGTACAGCCACTAAGGGTCCTATATCAGGTATTATGCTTATTTACCTATTCGAAGTATGCTTTTGATTATCATATCTGTGTTCTTGTGCGTATCAGCTACCGATCCAGGGACTGATACAGGATGCACAACATATTCCAGAAATGGGGTATGACAGCCCGCCCGACTGGGGGTCGGGCGAGGCGGAACTTGTATGTGCCCTCGGGGTCGGCCGTGGGCCCCTCGAGCGCTCTTTTGTCATGCACCTGTTCCTGTGGGCCCTACACAATTAAGCTGAGACGGTTAGCGGGATTAAGTATCCTAGATCAGGATACCCTGATTTGGGTATCCGTCAGATCCCTACAAAGCACGCTCTTTCCTCCCCTCTTCGCTCTCGGAGCTCTCCACCATCCCCTCAGTTGGTGCATCGGGCGGCATCCTCACCGCCTGGGACCCCAAGATCTTCCTCCTGGTGCATGTAGCACCCCACCTCAAATTAATGAGGGGTTTGGCTAACCAGGATCATAATCGGGGGATACTTGGCAAAGCAAGTATGCACATGACCACACACATAAGCATAAGTAAAATAATTTTACAACAAGTTCAGTTATTACATTAGTTCCACGATTAACATAGGATACAAGGTTCGAAGTACGGTTCTTATTACATAAAAGAGTTCGAAATTCGATTACATAAAAGCGAGCGGAAGCGAAACACACGACGATATAACTAAAGTGATATCATGTCCGGCCATAGACACAATTTCACTCTTCAAGCTCCGAAGAGGGAGAAACAGGAACCACTTCAAAAGACCAATTACTTGCATAAACATTTTCAACAAAAGCCCTGAGCAACTAATACTCAGCAAGTCTTACCCGTCAAATTGGCCTTCTATGACCGACTTCTAGCATGCAGGGGGTTGACATGGTAAAAGGATACATTTTTGCATAAATATAGCACTAGGAGTTTGTCCTTATTTCATATTTTAGCCAAACTTATCTCTTATTGCAGAAATATAAATGTTTGCACCTAGGCTAAATCAATCAAGTTGCAATACAATTAATTGAAATACAATTCAGCAACATTCATCCATTCAATTCACTTCTTACTACGATGTGACACAGTGAACAAGTGGTACTCAATAACCGCGAGGAACAGCGACTCGAATCGATTTACACCTGCAAGCGAAACCCGGAATACACGACGTACGCACACCCAAAGGGGTCACGCACGGCAACCTTTTACAACACACCATAATGTCGGGCCGCTTAACACCTCTCCCGAGTACACGTCTCCCCACGCGATAGCCACGCCGGGTCTATCCGTGGTTCGCCCGGGCACCCTCCCTTCAAACACGGTCCCAGATTCCACCATAACCATCTTCATCACCAAAAGAGAGGTAGGTTCACATCCAACAATATAGCATAAAGTTACATCGGTTTACTAGTTCCCATTCTCCTAGTATGTATCCGGTACTGTTCAAACTTGCTCAGCGGGGCCACAACGAACGGTCCTCAACCGACACAAACGGGGCTATGGCGAACAAGGCAAGCCTTGTCACCTCAACCTATACATGAACTTCCCCGTTCGGTCTCAATTCAATATCATCATCATGTGAGAGCATAAGGTAAACCCGATTCCACTTATACCGCGCGGTCTCCATACCACCCGATTCCTACCGATGACTCGATATTAAGCATAGCAAACACTACCAAGTGGCTATACATAACTGAACCAACCCCTAGGAATAAGGATTTCTAATGCAACTATGGTTTCATGCAACTCCTAAACATACTACACATTTCATGACTCCAAATACATGTGTGAAAACGAAAAACTTCAAAAACATGGGAGTGCACCGGGGCTTGCCTTGGGTCTGGTGGTTAGCACACTCAGTCACGCTCACATCAGCTCCGGGCTCCTCGGTCACGAGCTCCAAGTCCTCGAGTCTGGCGTCGGTTCCAAAATGAATGCAATGATATGTATAAAGTGAACAAGAGGGTTCATGGAAATTTCTCGACAAATATGTCATGATGATGTTATTATGCACAATGCAACATGCTTGCAGGGCCATTTATCAGATTTTGGTATTCTGGTTTCAAGTGATTTACACAAATTATTTTGAATTTATGAATTTTCTTAAGTGCAAATAAGGGATCTTCTTCTAAATTCTTTAAAAGGTTTCTGGAAGATCTATAATTAAGTTTGTATTTTTATTTAGCAACATACTTCTATTAACAGCAACATATACAAAATTGGGTGCCAAAATATGCAGGAATAAAATGATAATAATGATTTTCTTAGAAGCTTGAAACTGAAATTACTCCTAAAATATGGTGAATTTCACGAAACTGTTTTGTGAGCAGTTCAGGGAACGAACAAGGAGTGTGTGTGTGCCAAAAATCATAATTTTTGCATGTGTAGATATTTTTATAAAAAGGACTTCCAGTTTCTATTCTCAGAATTTTAGAAAATTAACTAAGACGAATTCAGATGTTTATGTTGTACCACTGGGTAGATCTAGTCACAGGGAAGCCAATAAACTTTGTTTCACATTTTTCCGACTTGTATTTTATTTTATATGGAATTTACAAGTTCAGCCGATTTATGGGGAAAAGAAAAAGAAAAAGGGTCGCGGCACTGTAGCAATGGCAGGGTGCATGGCGTGCGCGCGCGACAGGGACGAGGGCGAGGTCGCCGTTCCGGCTAAACGGCGGCGTGTTTTGCGTGAGCGTCAATGGCAGCGTGTAGAGGGCGTGGTGGTGTGCACGTGCGCGCATGGCGGGGCGATGCCGGGGGCGTGGACAGCGGCGGCGGCCATGGCGCGGCGGCGTTCCGGCGAGTAGGGTCGCTGGAGACGCAATTTAGCGCGAGAAAGAGCATCAAGGGTTCAAGGCGAAGCTCACCTTGGGACGTGTTCACGTGGAGGAAGGCCGGAAGGAGGAGTTCGTCGGAGAGGCGGATCGGACCGGCGGACGGCAGCGAGGAAGAAAGTGATTCCTGCGAGATCACTGCGAGAGGGACGACTAGGTTAGCACGGGAGCTGGAGTAGTCGAGTTGTGCATCACCGGGAGCGATTAATTGAAGAATGGCTCACCGGGGAAGAAGAAATCGATGGTGGCGTTGACGACGGTCACCCGGCGGCCAATACTGAAAATCCGCGTCGATCTCTCTGCAGGGTGGGGGAGCTCAAAGTTCGTGCTGTGGATAGGATAGAGTGACTCCTTGCGCACCCTTTCGCTGTTGGGGCCGAGCTCAGGGAGGCAATGGAGCAGCGGGGCGGCGTGGATGCGTCCCGGCGGCAATGGCGGCCGGTCGTGCGCGAGACGAGGAGGAAAGGAGAGCGCGAGGGGGAGGGAGGCAGCTGGGCGGAATGGATGAGGACGACTTGACCACAATTGGGCGCCAAGGCGTGGGCAAGGTCCGATGGCGTGACGTTGAAATTGAAATTTTTGGGGATTTTTGTGGGGACAGATCAGCTCATGATGAGAAACTTTTGTTATTGCAAGATTTTCAAATTCGAAATCAATTGTGACATTAAATTCTTGGAAAACAGGACATATTTGAGGGCTTTTTGATTTATTTAAGAAGATTGGATTTTGATAAAATCATGAAACTTGGTCAAAAATTCTATCTTGGCTCCTGTTATCCAGATATGGTTTTGTTTAGACTCACTTATGTGCAACAATTTGTAGTTTCTTGTTTAAGCTCAAATTTTGAATTAACTTTGAGTTGAGTTGGAAGGATTTGATTTTCTCCGGCTCGAAAATTGAGATTAGCATTTCTCTGTCGCTCCATAAACATGATTAAGAGAAAGTTATAGCCTTTCAGAAATCAGGGATGTTACAGTGCAGCACG
This sequence comes from Eragrostis curvula, assembly GCA_007726485.1. Taxonomy (NCBI): domain Eukaryota; kingdom Viridiplantae; phylum Streptophyta; class Magnoliopsida; order Poales; family Poaceae; genus Eragrostis; species Eragrostis curvula. The sequence continues at coordinate 38,431,708 of CM017439.1, forward strand.
TCCCCGGCGAATACTGCCTCACCACGAACCTTCGCTGCAACCTTGACGGCGTGACCATCCGGGTGACCAATGTGTACGCCCCCACGGCACACAGTGACAAGCCCGCGTTCCTCGACGAGCTGCGTGCCCTCAAGCCACCACCCACCACGCCTTGGGTCCTGCTCGGCGACTTCAACCTCACACGCCAGCCTTTCGACAAGAACAATGACAACTTCTCCTTCTCGGAGGCGTCCCTCTTCAATGATGCCATCCATGACCTCTCTCTCATCGAGGTGCCGCTCCGCGATCGCTCTTACACCTGGTCCAACTGCCTGCGAGACTCCAACCCTGGTGAAGCTTGACCGCGTCTTCATCGACACGCTTTGGAGTGAGCATTTTCCCGCCACCATGCTCGCCTCTCTCACTCGCTTCACCTCTGACCATGTCCCTCTCGTCCTCTCCGTCTCGACCACTCTCCCCCGTAGCCACTACTTCCGCTACGATCACTCTTGGGCCCTTCACCAAGAGTACAGAGCGCTGGTCGCCGCCTCCTGGCACGCCTCTACGGAACCCTGCCCTGCAAAACGGCTTGCCGGCAACCTTAAACACTGCCGCCGAGTCAGCAAGCGGTGGTCCCGCCGGATCAAGCCCGTCGTCCAGCGGGAGATCGACTTCAAGGTGCTCATCAATGCCCTCGATCTCCTGGAGGAAGCACGGCGCTTGTGCCCAGCTGAACAGCTCCTGCGCTCCATGGCCATCGACAGCCTCCAGATGGCCATCCAAGAGAAGATCCGCTACTGGCACCAACGCTCCAAGGTCAAGCTTGCAGTTGAGGGGGACGAGAACACCAAGTTCTTCCACGCCCACGCCTCCCAACGGCTCCGGAAGAACACGATCCAAGTTCTCGAACACGACGGGGTCGAGCACACGGGTCACGACCAGAAGGCAGAAATCCTCCACGACTACTACGCCTCGCTGCTTGGCGCCACGACCCCCCCCCCCCCCCCCCTCCTGGAATTTTGAATTGAGTGGGCTGTATCCTGAGCCTTCCGTCGATGGCTCGGCTCAGTCCGCTCCCTTCACCAGGGCCGAGATCCGTGCTGCCTTCTTCGACATGAACGTGAGGTCAAGCCCAGGGCCGGATGGCTTCGGTCTGGTTTCTACAGAACCTTCTGGGCCGCGGTTGAAGCCGACGTCCTTGCTCTGTTCGACAAGCTCCACGCTGGGCGTGCCAACCTGGGCGGCCTCAACCGTGCACACCTCGTTCTCATCCCCAAAAAGGATGGAGCGCGCACGGCAGATGACTTCCGCCCCATCTCGCTCCAGGGCTGCCTCATCAAGGCAATCTCCAAAGTACTCACCACCAGGCTGTAGTCCATCATCAACTGATTGGTAAGTGCTGATCAGACCGGGTTCATCAAGCGCAGGTGCATCTCGGACAACTTTGTCTACGCGGTGAAACTCCTGAGCTCCTGCCACCGTCGGAAGGCGCCGACCATGGTGCTCAAGCTCGACTTCCGCAAGGCCTTCGACACTGTCAACTGGTCCAGCCTCGATGCCATACTTGGTGCACGCGGCTTCGACGGCACATGGCGCGCCTGGATACACTCCATCCTCTCCACGGGCAAGACTGCTGTCCTCCTCAACGGCATTCCCGGGCGCTGGATCAACTGCAAGCAAGGCTGCGACAGGGGGACCCTCTCTCCCCCTACCTGTTCATCATTGTCGCCGATGTCCTCCGTCGGCTGATTGATCAGGCTCACGAGAACGGCCTCCTACACCACCCACTCACTGCGGGTGCACCGCCGGCCGTCCTCCAGTACGCCGACAACACCCTGCTCCTCGTGCGAGCTGACCTCTCCGTCATCCCACATCTCAAGTCCATCCTTGACGACTTCGCCGCGGCAACCGGCTTGGTGATCAACTACCATAAGTCCAGATTCGTGCCAATGAACGTGGACGATGCCGAAGCGGCGGCCATGGCGGCGCTTCTTGGGTGCCCCATCTCTGGCTTCCCTCAACCGTACCTCGGCCTCCCGCTCTCCGCCACCAAGCTCCACAACTCGGACTTCCTGCCCCTCATTGCCAAGTGTGACAAATACCTCGCCGGATGGAAAGGTCGCCTCCTGTCCTCCGGAGGTCGGCTGGTGCTTACCAATGCCGTCCTCTCCAGCTTGCCAGTCTACCACATGTGCTCCCACCTGCTCCCAAAGGGTGCTGTCCACGCCATCAACCGACGACGCCGGGCGTTCCTGTGGACGGGTGACGACACCTGCTCCGGCGCACGGTGCCTCATTACCTGGGACAAGGTATGTCTGTCCAAGCTCGACGGCGGGCTTGGTGTCAAGGACCTGGCGGCACAGAACAACTGCCTCCTCGTCAAGTTCGTGCACAAGCTTTTCTCTGAGGAGGCGCCGCCTTGGAAGACATGGCTCCTCTCGGACCTGGGCGGCGACATCACCGGCGACCTCAGCAACACCTCCTTCCTCCGCTGCATCCTGAGCGAGCAGCTGCAGCGCTACCGCGCGCTCACTCGTGTCGCCGTTCGGGATGGGACCGCACCTCGTTCTGGTTCGACGACTGGCTCCCCGTCGGCCCGCTCTGCATCCACCTGCCTGCTCTGTTCTCGCACACCACCAGCCCCCACGCCTCGGTTGCTGCCACACTGCATGACGGCCTCCTCCTTCCCCTCCGGCCGCGACTCACAAGCCAAGCTGAGGCGGAACGGGACGTGCTGCTTGACCTGCTGCGCGGCGTCGCTCTTCAGAGTGGGCACGACAAACGCATCTTCGTGTGGAACGGTTCGGCCACCTACTCCTCCGCGGACGCCTACCGCACTCTGATGGCGACCGGCGACCCCGACCCCAATGCCGCCGTCATCTGGTCCACCTCCGTCCCCACCAAGCTCAAGTTCTTCGGCTGGTTGCTCTGCAACGATCGCCTGCCTACCCGAGCCAACCTCCTCCACAAGAACATCCTACTTTCTGAGGAGGCCCACTGCCCTCGCTGCCCCGGCGTCGTAGAGACCGCCGACCACCTCTTCTTCGGTTGCTCTGCTGCCACTACGTTCTACCATCGTCTCGGCCTCGACGCAGCATCGGCAACCAGCTCCAGGCCTTGGCTACGCAGCCCCACTGGAACACTGGCTGCTGGCCCGACGTTCTCCTCATCCTGCTATGGCTGAGTGTGGAACAGTCGGAACGACCTCGTCTTCAACCGGCGCGACCTTGACTCCGCCGCATCTCTCAGAATCGCCCTGGCCGACCTTGATGCCTGGGGATTCCGCTACAAGAAACCTGATGCCATCCGCGACATGGCCTCCTGGCGTTCCTACCTTAGTCTCCGGCTAGGATAGTGATACCCTGCCCTATCCCTTCTGCCACTTGTGGCCTCGCTCGGGCTCGACTCCCGGCCTCTTTGTAATGAACTTGTTCGTTGCGCTTTTTGATTAATATAATCAGGTGGGGAAACCACCCCTCCCCCCCCCCCCCCCCCCCCCCGAATTGCTTGAAAAAAAAAACTTCTCATGATCAGTATGTGAGTATGTGCCGTCTTTACAATTTTTTATGCAATCACTGTGGTGCTAGAATTTCACCCGACCTTACATATACTATTTGCAGGGCCACCTGCCTTCAAGAACATGGGAATATATTGCGTCGCTCACCCTATCAATGACATCAACCTCAGCCCTGCAGTCAGTTTCGTGTTACTTACTATACCCATCACTCGTTTGAGATTTCCCACTCCACTCTATATTTACGCAGCTCCCTCGCCCCTCTAACCTAAGTTCATTTCATTGCCCTCACACCACACTACTTTAGTCCCAATGCATATGACTGCAGTATGTGTATGTTAGATGAAACAACTGTTTGAGCATGGAGGGCATCGGGAGAGAGGATCAAAGCCTGGAGAAATACGACACTACCTGGTCAGGACGTGCAGTGCTGACGAGAGACAGGCAGCGGTTGATCATAATTGGAGTAAAAAGAACGCACTTATGTTAACGCGCGCCGGAGTGGTGAACTGGCAAAGGGAACCAGATGTCTCGTGCCAGGCCCCCCTCGCTTGCTGAACGGAGAAGACGCTGTCCAGACGGCGAGCGAAGCGGAGTCTGGACGGGCAGTGGTGAGTGGTCCATCATCCATGCGTCCACGTGACCACGTCAACGTCCTTCTTCACTTAAGCCGAATCGAACGGGAGGAACTTATGAAAGTATTAGTAGAATGTTTAGACACCGCTACACCGGCCTTGGGCCGTGCCGTCTTCTTTGCGCCGTAATCTCTACTACTCCCTCCGTCTCTAAATGTAGGGTCTTTTAGCTTTCAAAAAAGAAAATAGTCAATGTGTTAAAAGACTACCATGCCCTTTATTTTTAACTCAACCCACCTCTCCACCAACCCCAAAGTTTGTCCTATATGCAAAAGGCTCTATATTTAGAGAAAAATGTCGAACTCCAAAAGACTCTATATTAAGGGATGGAGGTAGTACTTAATAAGTTTAAAGAGGATCGTCAGCCAACATTTCAGACCTCTGCCGTTTGAATTTTGATCAAATTTGTTTCAAATGTCATATAACTGATCTTATATAAACCGAATCGGTTATAGTCAACAACCAACGTAAGGTCTGCTAGTAAGTCACTTCCCTTCTCTCCCAAGAGATCTGAGTTCGATTCCCACTCACACCGAAGCTTTGGGTCAGTTTGGATCCCTTGCCAACTCTAGCCTTGCTAGCTGGCCTATCTAGGCAAGGAGAAGCAAAAGCAAAAATGACCTAGACGTTTGGTATTGCTGACAGCAAGCATCTTTGCTTCGGCAAGAGATCCAAATGCCCCCTTTATTTTCTTTTTTGCCTGGGCTACGCCGAGTGGGCTTTGTTTCTCTGGCCGGCTTCACGCTGGGCCGTGCAAAAGGGAGAAATTTGAACTGGATCGGCCCAATAGAAGCCCAACCAGCCAAAGAAATCAGAATAAATACAAAAACCAAAATGTTTTCAGTAAGGCTATCTCCAACGAATGTCGCATTTTAGGAGTTACATAGGATATGGGTCAAAAAAGCAAAAAAACATATCTCCAACAGCTGATGCAAACCAAACATCCATTTCTCGTCTCCATCCGTCGGCGACACACATATACAGCACGGAACCCCGCACCCCATCCCTCCTCCCCGCATCGAATCGTTTTTTCCTCCCTTCTCCATCTGATTCGCGGCGACGGGGCGGCGGACGAACGAGCTGCGGGTCGGAGCGGCAGGCCCCGCGATGCGCGGCGGCGGCTGAGCGCGGCGGGGGAGCAGCTCGGCGGCAGCAGCAGAGCAGCGGGGGAGCAGAGCGGCGGGGGAGCAGCTCGGCGCACTGTCGCCTCCTCCGGCGCCGGCTGCACGTCGAGCAGTGGAGCAGTGGAGTCGGGGAAGACGAAGACTCGAGGAGCAGCAGGACGCCGCCGCCCACCCCACGACGCAGCAGCCTGAGGAGCAGCAGCTCGCCATGACGGGATTCGCTCCTCGCCGACGCCGCAGCAGGACGCCGCCGCCCATCCAAGCAGCAGCAGCAGCAGGACGCCGCCGTCCATCCAAGCAGCAAGTTTGATTGAGGCAACAACGAGCCTCAAGTTCGATTGAGGCGTATTGCTTTCACCCCGTACTGCTGCTGCTGTACGATAATTTTGCTTTCATCCCGTATTGCTTCGTCTTTCACCCCGTATTGCTTCGTTGCTTCGCTTTGCTTTCCTCTCTTGACCAAACAAATTGCAATCACTTGCTGCATTGTGCATACTGCATAGGCTGTGGAACAAATTGCTTCGCTGGCGGTGAAGGACTTGGCCTGGCGGCCATGCGCGGCGCGAAAGCGATGGCGGAGCTCGCCGGAGGCGGGGTAGAACGCGGCCATGCCGTCGTCATGGAAGGCGGAGCTCGAGCCCGCGCCCTCGCCGACGATTTCGACGAGCTCGACGGCATTGGGATGAGGCGGCGCAGGGCGTCGGCGTCGGCACGGGAGGGAGATGCAGCGACGCGAGGTGAAGAATGCGTGGTCCGTTGGAGATTGAACTTTTTTGGTGCATACCCTTTCAGTGTTTTAGTACCAATTTGGTGTTTTGGGTGGCTCCCTCCGTTGGAGATAGCCTAAGGCCCCCCTTGTAATGGTAGAATTTATGTTTCGATTCCAACAATGCAGAGTTTTGCAATTAGGTTCATTATATTTTGGTATATTGCTATTTTGCTCAACTGTTTTACACAATAACCCTTAACTTTGTGCATACCTCAATTAGGTTTTTTCTAACATGAACACAAAGAACACAAATTAAATCTTTAATTAAGAAGCATAGTTTTAGAACTTTTTATAAACCTTTTACCACTACTTGATGCACTCTCGTTTACTGGGTAAAGTAATGTAATGAGAGGCATTCATTAGCCCTAATCTAATGAATTCAATTTTCTTCATATTGCAATGCATAAGAATACAAATATTGTTTACTAAATTTATTACTTGATTCTATCTATTTGATTTATTTTTGATAAATATAAGTTGCTTGTTGGCTCACATGACAACTTACATCACCCATAGCAACGCGCGGGCAATTTGCTAGTTGTGATAAATATTTAGTCTATTTGGTAGCCCCGTGTAGAAAAATAGGGGCAAAAAAAAGCGACCCTTAATGTGCACTAGGCACGTTCCTATCACATGATTGACTTCACACATATTGCCTCTCCGTTAATTATCTTTTTTACAAGTTGAGCTGCTCCATTGCCCGTTTTAGATAAAGCTTGCAATGATCGAACGGCAAAAATCACTGCCAGGTCCACGAAAATCACTTGAAGCATGTGCTAAATGAGTAAGTTACGACATGTATTGTACGTTCAGGGCACTCAAGCAAAGCAAGTTGACGCTCAATGCCTCGCATGCAGGCCGCCAGGTTCCTGGCTTGCTGAACGGTGAGAAGACGGCCCAGAGCGCGCGCGGACAAGTCGCAACGAGGAAGCTACTGATCGATGACCTGCTCCGGCTGGACCATTATTGTGTAAACTGAAGAATGAAGCTCCTTTTCCCAAAAAGATTAAACTTCACCTAAATAAGCAGAAGAAACACGTCGTCGATTTTTATTCATGGTGCACGTCGTTGATATTTATTCATGGTGCCTCTACTACCATTTTTTTTCCATTTCTTTATGCTAGATTTATTTACAGGCTCTATTCTTGTACTCCAAGAATAGAGCCTGTAACCAAGACAGAACACATGTACACAAGTTCAGTCATGACGACCCTATTACTTATATAGTTATATACGGTTTGAAAATCACATGCATTTGTTGGTTACGATCGTAATTAGTATAATGGTAGCACATCGAATACACAGAAATGGGATCCTTTTGCTTCCCTCACACCCAAATCATGAACATCGACCTTATGCTTGTGTCAACCGTCGTTGGAGTACTCAGCATTTTTACTCTAGTACTAGCTGGTTACTACCCATCCGTCGTTGGAGTCTTGGAGATATCCCTCCCTATATATGAGCAAATCCTTGGCCCCTCTGATTCTGTACAAGACTGCATTCTTATTTTAGAATAGAATGACATGATTGAAAGTTTTGAGAATGGAGGGCCTCAGGAGAGAGCGTCAAATCGTGGCGAAATACAACCGTAGCGCTTCAGAAATGGAGAGTGCGTCTCTGATGCAATGCGGATCATATTGGTTCACCTCTGTCTCAATAATATCCAGACCACTATGACTACCTAAAGCGTAAGGTTTGAGAATTCGGATTCACCCCGCTGTCTACAGTATTCCCGTCGTCACGAAAATCATCAGTTCCATTAAGAACAGTTAAGTCCTTGTCCATCACCGGTCCGTCCATGCGCGCGATGCCGCGACGAAGCTTCTGACTTCTGAGTCTCTCCGCATTCGAACATGCTCATGTCGGTTGTCCCCCTATGTACTGCCGCTCCGTCTGGACGTTCGATCAACGTCGACGTTGCCCAACTATCCCAACTCCGAAATGCAATGTAGTACAGCTAGCCTAACAGCCCGATCTCCAACGGTCCGGCCACTGCCTTCGGCTCCATCGGCTGACTTCCATGCCTGACTCCCTGACAGTGGCAAAGTGCAAGGCGAACCTGACACCCTGAGAGTTCCGGTTTGATCCGTTTAGTTGGTTCGTTTTGATTGGTGTTCGGTTCCACAGAATTGAAAGCAGAATAAACTTGAAACAGAATCATAAAATGACAAATTTGAATGGAAAACAGAATAAATTAGAGGACTTTTACAGTCCCATACTACCTAGTATTATTTGAAAAATACTAGCTAGTATTGTTGAGGGTAGTTTTGGAACTATAGCTTGATTAGATTCATTTACGTTGAAGGTAGTTTTGGTGGCGTCGTGGAAAATAAACCTTCTCCCTGATTGTTTCGATTAATCTCGCATCTTTCTTCTATGGCGGGCCGGGGTCCTCTCAGTCATGAAGGTCGTCTGTAGGGTTCTCCTAGTCATGAAGTCCTACGGGCATCACTGAGAAGATTGATTTCGAACGCAACGCCGCCAAACGAAACGAGGCTGCCGCCAGACGATGAGACGAAACATAGGAGATCCTCTGGTGATAGAGTCCAATTGATAGAAATATTTATTCAAATCCACACTGATCTAGAGTTCTTATCCAACTCCATACGTGATCTATTCACACACAAATGAGATCTTGTGCCTCCATAAACCTACGCTCTAATTTTCATTTGACAAGACGCACAGGCTCGCATGATGGAGAAGACAGTACTCGCCGCTGACAGTGAAGATGGATGAAGCTGCGCCGATCAATTACTAGTCTACCATTATGTTTTGTTCCAGATTTTAGCTTTATCGTAAAAAATAAATTACTAGTCTGCCATGAATATTAGCTAGTACTGGTGGAGAAGAGTCAATCGATTTGAATCGTCGGATCACAATACTAACTAGTATTTTTATATAATACTAGTTGGTATGGAGGACTGTAAAAGTGCTCATAATTTACGGGTGTAGGCAATTTGCCATGGCAGTCGAGTAGCTGTCTTTTGAGTTGTGGTTTCATTGGAACCATGCCACACGCCAAATGAAACGAGAGAAATCTGGGTAAGAAACGACAGAGGAGGTCCAGCTCCGGCTGAACTGTAAACTGAACTCTACTTAATTTAAGAAGATGAAAAAATGGTTAACATTATTTGATGGTTGCTTCTCTCTCTGGAATATTGGATGGCCCTCTCTAATCGTGCACTGCGAACTAAATCTGACAGTGGACAAACTAGTGAAGCTACCTGCAAAGCACTTGAAGCGTCACTACTTCAGTTTAATTGCACGCGATTGGTGGCGATGGGTTTTTCGTCAACTGAGCGTAACGAATTTTGACTAGTGACGAAAAATGAGCGGATAATATGAAAAATAACATATTTCTTGTTGTGATTTAAACTGGTACAATTGTTAAGACATACAGTACAACTCCTAATCAATGCAAGGCGGGATGCTTCAAAGATATGCACCCCGTCAATTTTATTTACTGGATGGGGTTATGTCGTTACCATTTTACGTACTTGCGAACAAATTTTGCCGTGTACTATGCCTGCTGTCAAGACACCATCTACCTCTTACAATTATTGCCAAACACTGTCTCTTCTTGTTTCCATATAAGCAAGAGAACTGCTTGGCATCTTTGCCATCTTGACTCAGGAACATATCCTTCTGTCCGAGAAGATTGGCGTCTATAAAATTCACTATCTCAACTAGTTGCAACATTTGTAAATGGTTGAGATAAGTTGAAAGCGAGTATATTGTTATATTATTGCACAAGCTGGCTTGTAAATGTGCCATTGGCTTTGAGGAAAGGACGAAAGTGTTTGGGAATGGAAGGTATCGGGATACATCCTCCAAAACTCGGAAACTGCGCAAGCGGCAGAGAGGCAAATTAAGGCCCCCGATTGGGAACAAGTAGTAATTTGACTTGTCACTGGCAAAGCTTGACTGAAGCTAAGGGTGGTGCAGTGTTTTAACCCAGTGTTATGCGGTGTTTAATGGTAATTTATAAGCTATTCACTACTGAAGTTTTACTTTACCCTGGTGTGGACTAGGGTAGTTACACTAAGTTCACTTGTGCACATAGTACAAAAGGCTTTGCTTGCCACTGCGGAGATGCACTGGTTAGCGGGAGGATAACTAGAAATGAAGCAGCTGTGCTTTTTTTTAGAGCGAACCGCTGGAATCGAGCTTGATATGGTACAAAGTCTTGGATCAGCCATTGTGGGTCGGTGGACAAGTCTCCTGAAAGCTGCATATCATGAACGAAAAGACCAACTGTAAAAGGGTTTTAGGGGTTTTGACTAATAGAGTAGGTCGCTTTCTGCTGCTGTACTTTCGGCAAAAATACGAGAGGATGATGGGACCCCCATGCATCTCCCTCAGTCACTTTAACAAGTGACATGCCAGGGATCATACCATCAGAAGAAAAATAACTTAGCAATATTGATGATTTGACTTAAATACTGCTAATAAGTTTGGATGTTTTATACTGGGAAAAAGACTGACAGGCTTAAATGCTTAAGATACAAGAGCCAGAAAATTATTGTTGCAAATGACACTTGAAACTGTGACTCCAAACGTCAATGTTTTGGTAAGCATTCGGAACTAATTAACTAGCACACTGAAACAGTTCGAACCAAGAAACATGCGACCCATCATGATTTTTCCAACAGAAAAGCACATAAAAATATGGCAGAATTGAATGAAATTTCAGATGGCTCTAGTTTATTCTCCTTAGCTAATCACAAGGAACCTACCTTTTTGGCACCCAGTCATGTCCCCTGGGGCCCAAAGATTCCAATGGAAACAAAGAGGAGAAACTGTTAGAAAGCATCCTCTTAATTACAATAATCTTTCTCCGGAGGAGAACTACAGTTGCAATGATCAGCAAATCCTGCTGCTATCACTCGCGGAACAAAGTGCAACTCAGAGAAGGAATAGTACGCAATGCATGCCCCTGCTTATCTTCCACTCTAGGTCACAACAGCAGCGCCACTCATTATCAACATTCGGGCGGATTGCACGATAAAACAGTGCATTTCAATCCCACACCTTAGTACTGCAACAGATGTCCCAGTGAACCATTGTACCCTCTTTTTTTCAAAAGGCAACGGTGATGGGGGAAGCTGCGACTTTCAGTCCTAACCACGCCAGCTGTTTTGCTTCTTGGCTTCAAATGTAGCTCCATCGTTGAGCATGTCCTGTGCATCGGTTTCCATGCCGAGCTTTGAGAGAGCCAGGGCTTGGAGGTAGAAGGCTGTGGGCCACTCAGGCATGCAGACTTGAGCCTGCATTGCATCACGGAGAGCAAACTCCGCTTGTTCATTCATCAAGTAGGAAAAACTGCGCCTGGCATAAACTGTAGCTGAAGGTGCTGACATCATTGAAACTAGCTGCATCACATAAGACAGACTTCCCATAAATTCAAGGTACAGAGTAAAGAAAGGTCGCGTAAGTCACAAAAATATGTTTTGGATACATTATGCAAGAGTTAGCAAGTAAAGTTCATGTCATCTGTGAGGCCAAGTTGTTTGACAGAGGGCCAAACTAATGATTATATGAATACAAATTGTTGAGATGTCGTTTGTACAATAAAGTTCCAACATAACTTGCACTGAGTCGAAACTACTGAAAAGAAATATGTGGACATTGTGATAATCTGCTATCTAGTTGAGCAGAAGCAAGAAAATAATGATTTTAATACCTTAGAGTAGTAATCAATTGCAGTCTTAAAATCCTTATCTCTAAATGCAATGTCGCCAAACTTCTTTGTGTTCAGCATCTCTTGCACTTGCTGAGTCCATTCTTGAAAGGATAACTTCAGGTTTTCCAGAGACAAAAAACATACAACAGATAAAATTAGATTTTCTTAACAAAACAAATAGAAAGGATTTCGTGTGTTGATAAAGTGCAACATAAAGAAAAAGAGTATGAAATACATATCGGCTTCTACATGCACAAAAAAAATGTGGAAAAGAAAAGGTGTCTAAATCTAGTAAGCGGTACAATCTCCTATATGGAACACTTATGAAATGACTGGTTGTTCCGTATAAAATATTTTCCTTTTGGATATATCATGCAACAATGCATTTTATAAGTGTCAACTTCGCTAGATAGCCAAGAGAAAAGGCATGAGTACTCAATTCATTGTCCACAAGAAAATGATGCGGCTTCAAATGTTCTCTTCTTCTAACCATGCAATGCCCTAGGTGAAAAGAATAGGATGCTTTTTAACAAGATACACATTGATGAGAACCGTGTTGAATAAGTAATCAATTGAGTAAAGACGACACTAAAAGCAAAGTGGGTCAGAAGATTGAGGAAGCTTCATCACAAACTTACCTCATTTTCTGCACCTTCGTCATCTTTATAGCCTGTTTTGAGCAATATATCATGCACTGCTGTTAGATCCATACCGGCGCAGGCCTTCCCGAGGGGAGAAAGAATAGTTGGCAATACTGACGTGGCTTTTGTAATGCCCATTAACACATGAGATGCTACCTGTCACAATAGGAATGGATGATGTTACTAAAATCAATGTAGTGGGAAAAACAAAAATTGGAGAAATATTATAGCTATTAACCTCCTTTTGCTTCTGAAGAGGCCCGACAGAAGATAAGAGATACTTTATGTTTGGTCTATCCCTAGCTTCAAACTGCAAACATTTTGATGCAAGATCAACCAACTTTGAAGCATCTTCATTAGCATACTGCCCTTCTAAGGAAGAATCCATCAGCAACAGGATATTCTTCCCTCTTATCAAATCCAGTGCCTGAAATTCCAAAAAACTAACAAAATGAGATTCATCGAATAACATCAACATAAACCAGTATAGCATAGGTTCTCCATTGTTGTGTTATATCATGAGTCTGACTTGATCAGCGGAATAGTAACAAAATGAAGGCAGTGTTGTGCTTGTAGTATGGAACGGAAGTCTATCACCAGACAGTAGCTATTAGTTCATGGTTTAAAGCTCACGCCTCACCAACTAGAGAATGTAATGCAAGGGAATTGCCAACTGATTCCTGAAATATATTCTTCTAAAGAAACAGCAAAGTTTCAAATGAAGCATACATGACTAGGAGGAATGTGTTTCCCGCTCAAAAGATCCAACAGAACAGTTCCATAGCTATATATCACACTCTCAGGGATTACTCTGCCTGCCATTCAAGAGTTTGTACAGATTATCAGTGCAGAAAAAATTAGCAGTATTACAGAGTAAGTAAGATAAAGCTGAAAACAATCATCCAGGACCCAAAAAGTATGTATTCAGTGAAACAACTACATGTGTATTATCAAGAACAAACATAGCTCGCAAAAGATAAATTAGTTTCATAAATTTCACAAATCAGTTAAAATGTTCTGCTTAGGTGTACAGTAAGTTTACATTTGATTTGCACAGGACACCAGTAACAGTATTACCTAATTGAGAATTTCATATTAAGAATTAAGGACTTTGTTATTTCTTACCGGTTCGTAGAAACTCCGGCGGAGTGTAAGCTAGGTTGGTACTATAACTTTTGCCATCACGGCTGTTCTTCATTAGTCCAAAACTTGACAAACGAGGATCACCTTCCTAATAGGAAACAGAAAAAATAGTTACAAGTGAAAAATTAATTAGGGGGCGCTCAGCAAATTTATTGAAGTAAACTTTATTACGAAGTGAATATGATGTTCAAAGAGCAATAACAAATGCAGCTACAGCATAAAAGGCCAGCAGGAAAGCAAGAAGTTTGTAGACTACAAGCTAACAGCATACTCGTGCACACCTCATCAAAAAGCACTCTGTAAGCATTCAAGTCATGATAGATTTTCCGGTTCTCTGCATTGCAATGGTCGAGTGCTTGCGCAATGTAATATGCAACCCGCAGCCTCATTTCCCATGGCAATGGCTGTTTATCCCCTGCAGAAAAAGGCAGTACATCGCACAGTCAACACAAAGAGAGAATGTGGACTGGACTGGGCATAGAAACCTATTCCAGACTAATCACAATCTGCCCTGCATGATCCGCGCAAGTCAAATGTGGCAACGGTTTAAAGACAACAGGTGCATTTAGCAGTTGAGTTAATGCAGAGGGGATTCATGGTTGGTGGGCGGATCATCAGTACGTCACCACAGATGACAACTGCACTAGCAGGTGGGTGAGCACGTACAGTGGAAGAGATGCTTGGAGAGGGTGTCGTTGGGCATGTACTCGGCCACGAGCAGCCGCTCGTCACCCTCGGCGCAGCATCCAATGAGGTTGACGAGGCGCTTGTGCCGCACCTTCCCCACCCCCGTCGCCTCCGCCTGCAGCAACATTGCGTCACAATGCGAGATCCGGAAAGGGATCGAATCAATCGAAGCAAGCAATCAATCAATGCAGGGCCGTGTGCGGCGTACCAGGAACTGCTGCGGGTCGGGCCAGGAGAGGCGCGAGAAGCGCTTGACCGCGATGAGCCGTCCCCCGTCGAGGCGGCCGCGGTAGACGACGTTGGGTGCCTTCTCGCCGCTCTCGGAGACGATGAGGTCGGCGCTGAAGCCCTTGGTGGCGGCGCGCAGCTCGGCCAGCCCGAACTCCCTGAACGCCGGCACCGCCCGCTTCGCCGCGTCCTTGTCGTCGCCATCGGCCCCGCCATCCGCGCCGCCGTTCGCCGCCTCTGCGATGGATTACACCGGAAAACAATGCGCCCGCGGACGCGTTCGATTAGAAAGACGGATTCGACGCGCGCGCCGGGGAAGTGGGGTTAGGGTTTATGCAGCGGCGCCGATGGCGGCGAGCTCGCTTACCGGGATCTGCGGGGTTGTCGGCGGGGAGCGTGGTGGCGTCCTTAGGCGGTAGCGCCCCGGCCGCCTTGGACTGGAAGCAGCCCATGGAGATCTGAGCGAAGAAGCCGAATGGTCGGTGGAAATGCAAGTTCAGGGGCGAATGCGAGAGCGTGAAGTGAACTGGAGTGTGAAGTGAAGCAGAGCGAGGCGAGGTGGGCAGGCAGCGCTGCGAGAGAAGCGCGGCAGCGCCCACACAGGGTGGGGGGGGGGGATCTGGTAGGTGCGCCCGCAACACCGAGCACCACCACCTCCGATAAAATTTCTTTTATACAAGTGTTTCTTATGGGTCAGTTTGGTAATCTTGCCCGACTAGCTTGCCTTGCCTCGCCTCTCCTTGCCAGCGACGGAGAGCGGGTGCAGCTCGCTGGTCTGTGAAGGAATTTCCTTGATAGCTCAAGCCCCGAGGTGACAGCAAGCCAACCAAACGTTTTAAGTTTTTGCCCAGCCGAGCAAAGCAAGCCGCAGCAAGAGATCCAAACTGACCCTATATTTCAGGCGACTGAGAATATTGAAGTTTGTCGAAGTTTTTGGATGAGCTCTCGTGCCCTAATTTGACAACAATGCTTTGCCAACATCTTTGTCCCTTTTCAATGGTTAGTTGATCGTAACAAGTAAAGAGAAATGTTTCTTGCAATATTGAAGTTTGTCGAAGTTCTCCAATGAGCTCAGTTAGGGCACAATGCTTGTCAATTGTCATCATTAGTCGATGATGAGGTCGTTCATGTCGTAAATGTATCCGTCCACGTTATGGTCTACCCACTCGGCCGTTCTTTTATGTGTAACATAGCTATCTCTTCTTAGATACTCTTTTCGATTGTTACTTTAGCCTCGGACACGAATATTAGAAAGAAATAAACAAGTAGAGCACGCGCTAAAAACGATGAGCAGTGAAGGAGAGATATAGAGAGAGTTGCATTGGTGAATTTTTTTTTTGTGAACTCCTAGAGTGACACTTAAAATAAAACGGATGGAATAACTACCATAATTTGTTGTTCCTCCGTGGAAATGGAACGGTTATCTTTAGTGTAGCAGTTTTTCTTGAATCATGGAAACCGAACGGTTTTCTTGATTTGGTAGAAACCGATCGATTTTTAGCTATTGTTGATAACTATATCTTGTTTTGATTAAGTATTGTGCTAGTCTTCTAATTTAATGTGAAACTGAAAGAACTGCCATAATTTGCTGTAAAAGTTCCTTTTGTTCCTCGGTGAAAATGGAATAGTCATCTTAATTTAGTGTAGCAGTTTTTCTTGATTTATGGAAACTGAACGGTTTTCTTGATTTGCAAAAGCTCCTTTTGTTCCTTTGTACTTTAGTTTTCAACGAGAGTGAAGGGGACAGGAGGTTCCGTTCTCGTGTTGGAAAGGAGAAATGTTGGGCAAATATCGAGGACAGTTGGCTTCTTTCTTTTACAACAAATTAACTGAAAAAAAATATTATATTTTTGAACGGAATTGTGGAGGGCGGAGGGAGAGCCTTGCACTGCATGGACGGGTCCTCTTCCTCCACGCTACGCAATACGCAATTCATGACCAAGAATCAGCTGCGGATTCAGTTATAGCGGCTACTCGTTGGACTGTCGACGAATAACAAATATTTGATTGCTTGTGGGCTTATGTTTCTTCCAATTCCTTGCCAGACTACTGGTAGTCATCTAAATTTCTAAACACGCAACGACTGGTTCACATTTTTTTAAAAAAAAGGGTTTCATTGTCCAGGTTGCCACGCATCGAGCGAAGGATTATGTGAAAGTGTGGAGAAGCCAAGGAGTAACTTGTAGCGACGGGTTCAGTTTGCACAGCCAATTTGGTGGCCATGCATGATGCATCACCGTACACATCAGTTACACGCCTCTTCGTCGCGGAACGGCCGAAACAAGCAAAAGATTATTTATTTCTCGAGATGCAAATCTGAGGGAGTGCATCGGCCGCAAGCCCGCGCAAGCTTGGCAGAGCCTCTGCACACACATTCACACTGCGCACCGCACACGAGCGAGCCGGCAGGACGCAGCAGCACTGTCGCAAGAGCACGACACGTTGGGCTTGCAGCTCGCCGCGCTGTCCGCTGTTCCGGCGAGGGCCCCGCCGCCGCTGGCCTTGACTACCATCCGGGGCCACCCACGGACCCAGCCCATGGACGTGACGCCACTACCACTACGAGGGCCCGCCTGGGCCCGCCTGCCACGACAGATACAAGTCAACTCGATGTCCCCACTAGTAACACTGACTGACTGGGTCGGCTCTGATGCACTCGCGCTGGCTGGTCCCCCTCCCTCCCCGCGTGGTCCTGCCTGCCTAGGGATTCTTCAGGGCCGTGATTCCGAGCCGTATTCCGTTATCAAGTAGAGTAGGCTTGTACTAGTGCTAGGCTTACTTTGAATCTTTGATTGCGTTTCGTTGAATAGACGATGGGTGCGTTGTAGTGCCAATAATTCTGTCGTCTTTACTTAAAAAACAAATCTGTCGTCGAATAAGTGGGAATACAGTATCATACTGGTGGAGATTGGGGCCGTTTGGTTCAAAGAGAGGGGTGCCCTGTTTTTCAAATTCTATGCATCTACGACACATGGGGCCCATAGGAAGAAGGGTCCTGTAGTAGACATCTCACGACAACTCCATGCAAATATGAGACTTAGCGACAGCTGACTGCTACAACTAAAGAGCAGGTTGGCACGTCTAAACAAGGCAACTGCTTAATTTGGATGAAACTTTGTCTAATACAAGCGCCGCTGTCCTTCCATTGAAGAAAAGCCGAGGCTCGGGTTACAACTTGCAAGATGCAGGAGATCCTATGCGATAGTGTGAGCCTTGCAGCTGCACGATTCTGAGGATTCTGCTCATGATGAGATGAGCCACTGAAGGTGGCGGGTCCAGGGCCCAATCAGCTGGGACACCACATCAGCTGCCATGCTTATCACCTTGACGGGATATGCGGCAAAGGCCAAAGAATTATCGCCGCACAGCAATGACCATGACATCCTGTCTCGGCAGAAAGGAGTTCTGGACCATGCTTGATCCTCCTCTCATGGAACATGCTTGATCCTCCTCTCTCATGGAACACTTTTCTCTTTCACTCCTAAACAAGAGGTAGTACGCAGTAATAATGGCTGTTGTATCCAGATTCATACCCCCCCCCCCCCCCCCCCCCCCCCAGCTTATTTTCAAGATGCACTATAGCAATAAGCACCCGCAGAAAAACGAAATGTCAAAGCGGACGTACATAAAGCACTCATATGGACATGGGAAGAGAAGTTAAGTGAAAACGAATGAATACCACTTAAAATTCAGAGTCTACATTAAAATTTAACATAACACATAACAATCTTCTCATGACATGAAAACAATTTGTAGTATCATGATAACACTTCTTGGCGCTATCAAAATTTTTCCGAGGACCAAATGCCAGCTCAACACACATCAACCCTCAACTTTCCTCACTTGGATGTGGTGAGTAGATTCGTCTCTCCAGATTGAAGTGACTCCACTCTGGACGAGGGTCACATAGTCTCCCTTCTTCACCTGTTTCGCTTTCTGTTCAACATTCCAAATAATTTATCAGAGAAATCAAAGAGAAATTTTATAAACTTCAAGTTTGGACAGCGAAGTTAAGAATACAGCACAAGACTCTGCATAATGATCAACGAAAACTAGTGCTAAGCAAATGGCCTTACCAGCAAGCTGCTAATCGCTCTGGAGAAAGTTTCTTCTGCGTCGTCAGAAAACTGCATGTGAATAGGAACGACGCCCTGATAGAGTGCCAGCCGCTGCTTCACACGCTCCCTGCAAGAACAGTGTCCTCTAATTGTCAGTACACCAGAGCATCTTTACACCTTTCGATCATTTAATTGATGAAGGCATCATATCACACGAATGGCAAGCTCCAAGTTGATCTAAAGAAATTATCGCTAGAGGCTATGGCATGGCATGGAGAGGATCACAACAGAAAACTTACTCGTTTGTAAATGCAAATATTGTCGATGAGGGACGGTAGTGGCTCAGAAGCACAGCCATGGAGCCTGTCTGTGTAAATACAATAATTGGTGTACGCAGGGTGTTCGCCATCATTGTTGCATGAGATCCAAACATTTTACTCAGCTGGCTTGAGGAAAATTCCTCATTGAGTAGAGCCTACCAGAGGAGTCACAGGTCATAAGACAACAAGATACAAAAACAAACAGATATGATTTTTTTATAAATAAAAAAAAACAAACAAAAGCAGATGGTGTTTTTGCTGCTGCTTCTTAAAAAGAGAGCTACTGGTGTCTGAACAGTGAACATGAATAATGCAGAGCCACCATGTTCCATGTGGTGAATTTGAAGATGCGAAAAGGATGGGGAACCGAAAAGGACCATACCTGTGAAGGTGCAACAAGACCGGAAGAGGCAGTTGGGTTATAAAGGCTGGATTCTGTTCTAAGAGCCACAGTATGCATCACCTTGACTGCCTTTAGTGGGTATCTAAGCAATGAGATAGGTAAGTCAATTTGCAATATAACTGCGTGCATGCTAATGGAGCAACTACACTCTGCACAACGAATGATACAACTAAAAGGGCAATTAAACCCCACGATAAGTTAAAACCTTACTTTCCATGAGCAGATTCACCAGAAAGCATAATGGCATCAGCACCTTCCCGGACAGCAATTGCTATATCAGAAACCTCTGCCCTTGTTGGGGTAGGATGGTTTATCATACTTTCCAACATATTTGTCGCAACAATGACTGGCTTCTCCATGCTTCGGCATGTTCTGACAATCTCTGCCTGAAAAAGTAAACAATAGTTGCAAATAATATGATATTGCTGCTTGGTTGCACTCACACAAGATTCATTACTAAATACAGTAAGGAATGAAGAATGTGCTTCTCCTCAAACTATACATGCAATGTAATCTCACCTGTAGCAAAGGAACATCTTCGATTGGAAGTTCGGCACCAAGGTCTCCTCGAGCCACCATAGCCTATAAGTTAAAAACCTAGGATTAATTAAGAAGTAAATGAACGGGGGGGGGGGGGGGGTTAATTAAGTAGGGCTGTGAGCATGACACACACTTGACATGCAGCTAGAGAAGAGTAGTGCAATATTTTACAAAGAAAAACTTCTCAAGGGAGACAATAATAATCAGAAATGAAAAACAACACATCAGAATTATTACATGTAAATAGGACTAGCGTGCATGACACGCTAAACACGCAGTTAGATCACGAGTTTATGAAAGTAGCTAAAGAACATTTCTGTATTTCAAATGTGCCTACTGCAATTTGTTTATTTATCAAATAACTGACACAGCTGACCGCCATGGTCTTACCCCATCTGAAGCGGCAATAATGGACTGGAGATTCGGTATCGAATCCGCACTTTCAATTTTCGGAATGATGTGTATATCTGCGTTCACACCTGCATACAAAAGAAGCACATCATATAAACAAAATTATCAACATAACTAGGATTTTCCATGGATGAAAGAAAACATTACTTTTCAGGTAGTCCTTTAGTTCGTGAATAACTCTTGCATCCTTCACAAAGGAAACAGCATAGAAATCAACACCATTTTCAACGCCAAATTTAATATCTTCCCAATCCTTCTCTGTTGAAACAGTAACACATCAGGATTCTGGATGCAATTACGTGGCGGCTAGAACAATCAGTTAGGGGAGAAACAAACCAGTAATAGATGGAAGAGTAGCACTCTTTCCACGGACATTTAGGTGGCGTCTTGATTTCAGTTCCCCACCGTCAACTACTTCACACTTGACTGTATCGGCTGTTTTAGACTTCACAATAAGAGACATCATTCCTCCTGTAGCACGAACAGTAAAATTAAAACTTCCTGTAATACTACACAATAATCTGTAATATTTGAATTCAAACCTATGAATTGAAGATATTGAGGATAACAAGAAAGGATATGTTACTTGCCAAAATAGGAGACCCTATTAGCACAAATCAACAGAATCTGAATACTGAAAGAATAAAACAATTGGACTAGAAACAGGGTTGTTGAATATATTAATGAGTGTTAACTGTCATAGCATTAACAGGTACTGGGTTCAACAAGAAGGTAATGATTCAGAAACATTCAATGCAAAATCTGGATATTCAGAGATTAGCCCCTCACCATCCACTAGCAGCATGTCACCAGCTTCAACATCGTTTATGAAGTCATCATAGTTCACGCTGACAGTGTCTTCGGTGCTCACCCCTCTTTTTATCGTGAAATTGAATTCTTGTCCTTCTTTGAGCATGATTGGTTCAGGAACATCGCCACTTCTCACTTCAGGACCCTGCACTCCAATTCCAAATTAAGTCATAAGAACACATCTTGGGCTGTAGCATCCAATTTATTGCATTCAACCATGACATACCTTGGTGTCCAACATGATAGCGATAATATTCCCATCGGGGTTCTGTGCATTATATTCCTTCACCAAATCAACCACCTTCTGGTGTGACTGGTGGTCACCATGGGACATATTCATCCGTGCAACATTCATTCCAGTTTCGGCAAGCTTCCAAATCATCTCTCGAGTGTCCGTTGATGGGCCAATGGTGCAGACTATCTTTGTTTTCCGCCTAGAATTAGCATCAAGGGCCTGCGAGGTGATTGCAGTGGTAGCCTCGCTATGCATCTGCGCCACAAGTGAGAAATCGGTTACCGTAGTGAAGTATAACAGCTTTAAGAATTAACTATCCTTTTGTTTATCATACACAAAAGCAACTTTGAACAACCCTCTAAATATATTACATAAAAGGTGCAAATTGCGTCAAATCTGCAGCCAACTACTTTTTCCCAAAATAATCAAGGGCAGAGAGCCAACCTGAAAATTTGTATTAAAACTGTACCAACAGCGGTGGGCGTTTATTCATAATCAGCATACAACTTCCCGTTGTACAGTGCTCTTCAAGCTTAGCGCTAAGGATGAACAGAACAGGGGAAGTCGGTGGAGCAGGGAATGCAAATAGGACAACCATCTCCAAGTCATCACTGCTAATTTACACCATTCTACTCAGATCAGGATAAATGGAACACATAGTTTTCTCAATAATAAGGAAGTGCTGGAGGTTCAACAGATTTTCAGAGAAAGCCTGTGCATGTAGGCAGAGCCGCTATCGTCAGAGAGCTTTTCACTCTTCACATGGCAAGCAATTGAGTCCGTACTCACGGATGGAGGTGGCTAGAATCACAAATAAGACCCAAGCAGAACCTGGTGCTCGGGATCGGGAAACTATTCACTAACAAAAGTGCAGCGACGCAATACAACATTAACAAACGTGCAGCGAGGCCTACAACAATAGGACCACCGTAACGGCAAATCCTGCGCCTGGGATCCGATTGCCCAACACTAAACCGGCGCACAAATGACGAATCCACTGCAAGGCCCGCACCAAAGCTGGATACCAATCTCGTCGGAGCAAAATAACCGAACAGAGCACTACCAAGTTCGCAGCAGGGACTCACCACAGCAGGCACCGCGCCGTTGGTCGCGGCGGTGAGATCCGCCACCTTCTCGGTGGTGGCCGTCCGCAGCGCCCGCGCCGCCACCGCCCTCCTCGGCTGCAGGGGCGCCGCCACCGCCGCAGCAGTTGGTGGGGCCGGCCTGAGCGCCGGCGCCGCCGCGAAGCTCCCGATCTCCGCCGCCGCCGCCATTGGGTGCTTGCCCCTTGCTTGCCGCCGCCTCGCGCCGAGAGGATGCGAGCGCTGGACCACCACTCGTACAGAAGAGGAGGAGGCGGCGCGCGTGCGGTGTGGTGTGTGTGGAAGTGCACGCCCTTCGCCGCGAGGGTTTTGGTTTGGTATGATATTCCGGCGAGCCGGGGCGGTGCGTCCGTGGGCCGCGTCTTTATACGCCGCTGGCGGAGAGGGAGGTGGGGGCGGGCCCCGGGCGCCAGGTGTGCGGGCGCGGTCCATACGATGCGCTCGAGCCTCGGTTGCAACGCCCGCCCCGGGAGAGCCGGAGGTCGCTAGCCTGGCACGGACTTGTTTACGGTGGGCCCGCCGATATTCTAGACCCAGATGTCAGTGGTACCAGTGATTGTCCGGCCCCGCTTGTCAGTACGAGATACTCCAGCGCGGTTATCTTGTCTGTGGGCTCGATGGGGGGCTGAGGCGAATATGCCACGAGGACGAGACGGCGATGCCATGTGGAGGAGAGCATGGGGGACTGACATGTGGGCCCTGAGGAAGGGAGCGGAGAAAGCGAGGCGGGCATAGCTCGAGCTCGCCGTTAGACGTTCACGTCGAGCAAGACAGGACGAAAGCGATGCGCTTCTCTTTTTCGGGCGTCTCCATGTTTGGTCTTCCGCCGTTCCGTGAGATACGGGTCACGCGCGGCTTGTCGGGGCCGGTGACGGTTCCGGGTCACATCCCCTGCAGCCTGTGAGGTGCTTGGCATCGCCTGGCAGGCAGCCTGCCAGTGCGGCTCTCCCCTGAGCTGCCAAAAAAAATCGTCTAGAGAACTCTCGGCGGGCCACAAAAAAATTGGGTTGCCTTCTTGCTAATGAGGACCGTCCGAACCGTCGGGTCGTCGGGAGATCAGCAAGTCAAGTGAAAGCCCAGCCCAAAGTGATTTACATGCAACAACAGCTACCGTCCAAGCAGCAGCTCAGTACGACCGTGTTGTTATCTCAGCAACTGAAACAAAAAGGACACACGACTTCGAGCATCCCCGTGAATTCCAAAACCAACAGGAGCAAACAACGAAGTAACAACACAAGAGGCCATCAAGCGCGACCCCATTATTCTGATGTATACAGCACCTGCGAGGTAAATCTTGTTGACCCACTATTACAAGAGAATAATATGCTACTCTACAAAACAAGCGGCCTTTCCAAGACAGCAGCACTTGTAGATGTTACAGATTTTCAGCGTCCATACGTATTAAAACTTTCACTGGAGAGGAACACCTGCCTAATTAACCTGCTTGCCCCTGCAAGTTATATCTTTATCCATGTTTTAAGAAGCGACTCCGTATGGAAGAACAGCAGCTGCCACTGGTCTGCCCTCCTCGTTCAGAATGTTATATGTCGAAGCTGCATTCCTCTGTAAACAATGGAAGCAGTATGAGTGAGCAGAGAGACAGCAGAAGTTCCTTTCCTCTAAGATTTTGTATGCTTCCTTTTTTTTTTCTAAAGAAAAGAAGAGACTTTTATGCCATTAAAATGCATACCGAATCGACAGCTTCAAGTTTCATTCCAGTGGACCGAATAAACTTCCGCAGCTCAGGACTGACTGGCTGGATATGTCTTCCACAACCAAGAATCAAGATCTCTGTAAAGGAAGGAAAACAAGATCTTGGTCAACATACTGCGCCACAGCACCAGACCAATGATAAAATGTTTGCCCATGAGCAACATCCACAACTAAAGGTTGTTCAATGACTTAACAAAAGTAGACACCAAATCGTCGACAATGCCACAAGTCATGCAAAGATTTTTAATACAGCGGCACCAAGGACATTGGGCGATAAAAAAAAAGGAATAATACAAAAACATTGGATGATGACATTAGCAGAAAAAATGCCTAAAGGTAAAAGAGTGCAGAAATTACCTGGGATAGGGTGTACAACTTTGAAGATTGATAAACTGCATTATTGAAGAATAAGTGTCAGTAAATAACATATGAACAGGAACATGAATACTACCACCAAAGCAGGCACAAGCAAAAAGTAACGGTCACGTAGTACAAGAGATTACAGTATCAAAGGCATCAAAATCCATATATACAACAATGCCACCAAACTCTAAGATTTGAGGATGAATCTTACCTTTCAGCAGTTATCTCGGCGAACGTTTTGGGTGCCCATGTCATTATCTTGTTTTCTACAATCAATAAGCTGCCTTCGTATTTTACATTGTTAATCTTGAATCCAGTGTCATCATACCTACAAACAGCTTAGCATTCTTAGAATCTTACTGAATCAAGAAGTTCAGACAGAAGAAATGGAAAAATGACATAATTTATTGAAATTTATTAAATATAAGAACTTGCGACACAAGAAACAAAACATGTGGGCACTAGCCTCTACTCCATAGCGAATCGAGAATTTCCTAGCAACTAGTTTGTTCCATTGGTGTTTCTATTGTAATGCGATAGTACATGCACCACTCTTGCTTGCAAGGAATGGGCAACAAAATTAGCAAAGCAAAGGGAGAAATTAGAAATCCAGTACAATTATGCACCACTCTTGCTTATAAAAAATGAGACGTAACCTAGGACAAACTAAGTGGTGTTTCATTGAGAAGGAAACAGGCATCCGTATTCTAGTTGAAAAGGACTCGGACCTGGGTGATAGGGGTGTACATCCACACCTCACCCCTACCATACTTTGTCATTCATGATTGTTTACAAGAACAGCTATAGATCTTTGATGCCATAATGACACTAAAACAGTTTGGTTCAATGCTTATCACAATCCTCTTATTGTATGCCTAAGAAGAATGGTAACGCAATAACAAAGAAAACAGATTGAGCATTGAACAGACTACCAACCTTAGCTCATTAGTACATTAAAATTCAAGCGCTCAAATCAAGATCCATTCAAAGCTGAGATATGCAGTACTAAGCCACCAAACTAAAAAAGAAGGACCACTCCCTGTCTTTACATAATGCAATAACTAGGACAAACCCACAATACATTTTCAAGTTGTTAGATGATATGTGGCTATGTGCTCTGTTTTCTGCATCATTCGAGACCAACTGAACCATAGGTTGGTCTAGTTCTCCGAAACAAACTGAAGCAAATAAGCATATTGGTGATGCAAATGTATGTCAGGGAATGATAGATATATGAGCTCCAATAGACATATGCATGAATAGAAAATGTTGAACCATCACAACAGAAGAAAGAGGCAGATTTAGATATGTTGCTTGACTTCCAAGACAATCATGAACAAAACAAAGTGTTAAACAAAACATCATCAGGTACGGCCGCCTTATTCAGATAATATTTTTTTTCAAAACAGATAGACATGATAGCTGCCAATTGTATTAACTAAGAAGAAAGGCCCAGACGGACAAACCAATTACAAGCCTTAAGCCATGAGACAGAGATAAGACACAAGAGAACAAAAGGGGAAGAAAAACAATTATGCTTAAGATGAAGCAGCTTGCAACCCCCAGGACCACATCATGAATTCTTCTTTAATCTCGACAAAAAGCGGCATTGCTGAAAGATCATTGTGCTGGAAAATTCTTGCATTTAGTTCATTCCATAATTCCCAGGAAAAAGGCCAACCAACCAGTGAATTGCTTTTATTGGAGTTGCAGTACTAGCTAAATATTGTAAACATGCTATTGGGAGTGAATATACAACATAAGGAAGATGAGTGTTTCCTATGGAATTAAGGATTTAAGGAAAGTACAGCAATAACAACAAACTTGGCTATACATATCATTTGCCTCCTTGTTCAGACAGAATGGGATTGATTCACCTTTTCGGATCATGACAATAGAAGCTAGAGGAATTAGTTATCAACAAATGTACAAAACAATTTGTTCCACATGATGCCAATAGAAACATAAGGACCATGGCAGTGACTTTGGGGGTAAATATGAAAGACGACAGATGATCCTCATGCATCAAATCAGTGCTAGTGTTCAAAAAAGGCTTCATTGCAGGCTCTCAGCAATTTATTTGCAGAGAAAAGAAAAACGATCATTACCCTCCCTACTCTCATATATCGTACATGAATGATGTTATATGTGTTCTAAAGAGAACATATCACACAACCATTATAAATTTCCCAAAGAAGATGAGGGGAGGATGACAACAGCAAGAGTTTGCCCATACATGTTTTCCTCTTTGTTCAGCCAAGATGTCAGTTATCGATGCTACCCACCAAAACATATGGTCTCAACTCTCAAAACATTGGCAGACAATTAAAATTCGATTCATACCACGCATAATGATGCTTCCATCATCATCAATCCGAAGCCTAAACTATAAAAACAGAATTACGTGCATTGTATAAACTCAGACAAACAACCGCGACAGGAAAAATGGCGCATCCCTTGCCCCAAAAATTTCCGGCTCTTGATCAACAAATCAGATACAAAAAATGTGTAAAATGATGCAAGAGGAGATTACGCACGATTGGAAGCGGAGCTGGTCCTCGGGGACGCTGTCGATGAGGTTGATCTGGTCGTACAGCGAGAAGGTCCTTCTGCTCCCATCCAGAAACGCATCAAATCAGATGAGATGGCACCCATAGGCACAATCAAAGGACAACATCAATAGCAATGCATTTCGTCCGTCAAGCAGGAAACCGGCGAGTACCTGAGAGACGGGAGGTGCCTGAGCCTGGTGCCACTGGAGACCGGCTCGCTGCGCAGCGACTTCACCAGCTGGGGCAGCGCCCCCAGCGCCTTGTGCCCCCGCGCCGCCGCCGCCATCGCCGCCCTCGCGCTTCGCCAGCCGGTCGGTTCCTCGGTGGAATCGGGAGTTTTTTTTTCTGCAGGTAAGACCTTGTGAATTGCTGGAAGATTCGTACCGATCCTCGCAAATGGTTTTTTTTTTTTTTTTTTTTTTAAGGGGATCGCAAATGGGAAATGAGATGTCGTTGTTGTAAAACTCTTAATTGGGCCAGGCCTACCTTCTAGAAGAAGGAGTCCTGGTCCATATGGACTGCTTTATTGAATCTGGGCCCAACACGAAGTTAGGGTTCCACCTCTATAAATAGTTGAGGAGACCCCCTCTGTGTACCCTGACATCAGAATTTCGCAATAAAGAATTTCGTTTCCTCTATTCTAGTTTTACTTTTTGTTATCTGTCGTGATCTACGTGCCGTCGTTCCGCCGATAACCTAACACGTTATCAGCACGCTCTACGAGGAATTCGCCCAGCAGATCGGTGAGCTACGGTACGTTCTTGTTTTTGCGTATGATTTTTGCTATCTTGACTCGTTGCAGCCAAAATCTGTCAAGAAATCAAACGATCAGATTCGAGGGCGAGCTTTAGGCACTATGGCCGCCCGAAGACGATCTGAATCTGAAGAATCGTCAAAAACAAGAAGAAAAACAAAAGCAAAACCCTACCCAACGATCAGATCTGTTCATGATGTGCAGATCTTGATCCGCGCGTAGAAGAGATCTGTTACATAATCCTAGTAACAGATCTAGATCGGGTGCAACGTCACCAGAACGAAACCTCCGGTGTAACATCACCGAAGTGCGGAGTTCTCAGATCTACGAGTGGTTCATGAAGAATCATAAACTCCAGATAGCGATCTACTGGTTCACGAAGAACCCTACTCCTACCCGGCACGAAGTCCAGTACAGATCCGTATCATCAAGCAAAGGGAACAAGGTTTCTAAACATAACCCTAGTTCGTCCACAGATCCGAGATCTACAAGCATCGCAGAGAACCAAAAGGGCTAAGGGTTCCAAACCCTAACCCGAGCTTCAAGATCCATGCAAAAGAAAGAAAAAAACGCCGCGGACTGCCGCCGGCCTCGTTGCCGCGCCGCGCCCACGAGCACCACCGGGCCCCCTCGGCCACGCGCCGCCAGGCCCAGGCCCTGGCTGCCGCACCGCACGCAGGCGCCCGCGCCGCGCAGCCTGGCCTGCCACCGCGCGCGCGGGCCAACGCGCCGCAGCGCCGCGCCTGCCGCGAGCCAGCCGCGCCGCGACTGCGCGTCGCGCCGCTCAGCCAGGACAGCCCCGAGCCGCCGCGAGGCCAGGGCAGCCGGCGGCGAGCCGCGCACTGCCGCACCACCAGGTGGGCCGCGCGGCCCCGGCCAAGCCGACGCCCCGGGTGAGGTTGCCCTCGATCCGCGCGCGCCCTGGTCCGGCGAGTCGCGCCGCCTGCGCGACTGGTCCGGCGAGCGGGTCCGGCTTTGCGCCACCCGAGCCCGACCACCACAGCAGGGGCCAAGCCGATGGTGAGCCGCCATGAACGACGGTGAGCCGCCATGACCAGATCTGGGTGGAAGCAAAGAAAAGAAGAAAGGGGAGAGGAAGAAGAGCCGATGGCGGCTGCTGGTGGGAGAAAGTGAAGAAGACTGAAGGGGAACTAGGGTTTCGGCCCTTCATATACTTCAGCGCGATTTTACAAAAACATCCCCGAAGTTTTCAGAAATCGCGAAGACGTCCACCCGCATTTACAAAGAAGTCCTCAAAATTTCAGAAACTCCGAGAATATACTCGGAAACTCTGAAAATTACAAAGAAGCCCTGGAAATTACCAGAAAAGTCCTCGGCGTATCAGAAAATTATGAAAATATCCTCGGAACATCTGGAAATTACCAGAATATCCCTGGAATATCTGAAAATTACGGAAAAATCCTGTTAATTACGAAAATTGACATGGATACTCCGAAAATTACTGGATTGTGTTATTTTTGCATATAACACCCCAGTTTTTGGTGATTTTATATAAAAACACCAATATTATAACTTAAACACGCAGTTTTTGTTATACTTATGCTTTCTATTACTTGGATACATGAATTAATCCTTGCACATTGACATCATGCAGATGTCTGACCTCGTGAAGAGAGACTTTGAAGTCTTGACTCCTCATGGAAGCAACTACCTGTCATGGGCACTTGATGCGGAGATCCTCCTAAGCAGCAAAGATCTTTTGAAGACCGTTCTGCCTAAGGCGGGAGACACTGCCGCAACAGACGTGGAGAAGGCGCAGGCTTTGCATTTCTTGCGCCACCACTTAAGTGCTACTATGAAGAGTGAATACATGACAGAACGTGATCCAAAAGTCTTGTAGGACTCATTGCAGAAACGCTTTGAGCAGATTGAAAATGTCTTACTCCCCAAGGTTGAGCGTGAATGGCAAAACCTACGCTACCAAGACTACAAGACTGTGGAGGATTACAACACTAAGCTTTATGGGATTGTCACACGCATGAAGCTTTGTGGCAAAGAGCTCACGCAAAAGGATCTTATTAACAAGACCCTCTCCACCTTTCACCCTAAGTTCACTCATGTGAGTCGCCAGTACAAGAAGGAGAATTATGAAACCTATGTCGCCCTGAGTAATGCATTGCAGCAAGATCAGGGGGAGGACGAATTGATCATGGAGAATCATAAGAATCGTCCTACTGGCTCATTGGCACCGCATGAAGCGAATGCCGTCTCCTTCAATAAGAAGAAGAAGAACAAGAATAACAAGGGTAAAGGTGCTCCCAAAGCTACACCAAATGCACCCCCGAAGGTTCAAAACAAACCTAATGCTTTCAAGAAGAACGCAAAAGGGAAGTCAAAGAAGACACCTTCAAGGGGAGCGTATGGTGAACAGGATCAGGATTGCTATAGGTGTGGTATGCATGGCCATTGGTCCAAAATATGTGAAACACCACAGAAGTATGTTGACATGTACAAAGACCTCAAAAAGAAGCTCGCGCAGCAT
Source organism: Eragrostis curvula (assembly GCA_007726485.1). Classification (NCBI taxonomy): domain Eukaryota; kingdom Viridiplantae; phylum Streptophyta; class Magnoliopsida; order Poales; family Poaceae; genus Eragrostis; species Eragrostis curvula. The sequence continues at coordinate 38,461,876 of CM017439.1, forward strand.
GAGGCTAACTTTGTTGAAGGCACGCAGCCAACAACAAAGGCACCAATGGACCATGCAACACCAAGCAAATCCTCTGACCTGGAGTTGGACAATGATCTCATGGATGAAGAGGAAGATGTGCATGGAGATTCTGCGTAGTCATGAAGACTATTAAGAATTACTTAGTTATCTATTTGTAAGAGGAGTGAAATAAGTTTAAATTCCTCGAAGGAATTAGTTCGTTTATGTAATCTCTCGAAGAGAAGACATTTGCTTTGAATAAATCATTTTGTGGAGTTTGTCATTTATTACTCTATTTGTTTATACATTTCTTATGTATGAATTACAGCATTGTGGAGGAAAATGACTATGGATGAGAAGCTCTGTCTCGTAGACAGTTGCACCACTGCTACTATTCTAAGGGACACTTGCTATTTCCAGACACTTCGAAAGTATACTGGGAATATTCTTACTGTTATTGGCAATAACAATAAGATTGTTGGCACAGGAAGGGCCACATTTGTCCTACCAAATGGTACGCAATTAACAATCCAAGAAGCATTACTTTATCCGGATTCAACCCGGACATTGTTAAGCTTTAAGGATATCCGAAGAAATGGGTTTCACGTAGAAACCAATGATGATGGAGGTGAAGAACGTCTTATCATAACCAAGAAAGAAGGCAATAAGAAGACCACTATTGAAAGTTGTCCGTCAGTCAAAGAAGGCTTGTACTACACGTACATTAAGCCAAACAAAGAATTTGCTACGTTCAAGACTATCTTTACCAATCAAGAAGCATATAGATTATGGCATGACCGTCTTGGTCACCCTGGCCTTAATATGATGCAGAGAATTACGAAGAATGCAACGGGGCATAATTTGAAGACAAAAGATTTCCCAAATCAAGCAGATTTCTTGTGCATTGCATGCGCAAAGGGGAAGCTTATTACTCGTCCCTCGCAGCTTAAGATTCAAGCAGAATCTATGTCATTTCTTGAACGAATTCAAGGTGATATATGCGGACCAATTAGTCCCTTATCAGGGCCTTTCCGCTACTTCATGGTGTTAATAGACGCTTCCTCGAAGTGGAGCCATGTATGTCTATTATCTACTAGAAACCATGCATTTGCACGATTGACTGCCCAGATCATACAATTGAAGACACATTTTCCAGATCATAGAATCAAATCCATTCGAATGGATAATGCTGGAGAATTTAAATCGAAGGTTTTTGATGATTATTGTATGAGTATGGGCATCAAAGTGGAACACTCCGTACCACACGTGCATACACAAAATGGTCTTGCAGAATCATTAATCAAGAGGATCAAATTGATCGCTCGACCATTGTTACAGAATTGCTTATTGCCTACCTCTTGTTGGGGGCATGCGGTGTTGCATGCAGCAGCACTTATCCAATTACGACCATCTGCTACACATGAAGAATCACCATTAGCATTGGTGCGTGGTAGAATACCAAATGTTTCCCATTTACGGAGATTTGGATGTGCTGTATACATTCCAATCCCTCCACCTCAGCGAACTGCTATGGGCGCACAACGGAAACTCGCAGTTTACGTTGGATATGAAAGTCCGTCCATAATCAAGTACTTAGAACCCTCCACTGGAGATTTGCATACTGCAAGGTTTGCTGATTGTATCTTTAATGAAGATCATTTCCCGGCATTAGGGGGAGGAAAGTATCTCTCTAGAGAAGAATGTCGGCAAATAGATTGGGATGCTAAAGGAATCCTAGGAATGGATCCTCGCACTAAAGAAGCTGAACTCGAAGTTCAGAATATACTCCACTTGCAGAGAGTTGCTAATGAATTGCCTGAAGCTTTCACCAATACAAGAGACATTGTGAAGTCTCATATACCGGCTGTAAATGCTCCTGAAAGAATAGAAATCCCATTTGAAGAGGATGAATATATGGAATTCCAACATTCTTCCATAAAAGCAATGAATGCTAGGAAGAGGGGGAGTGAACCGGTTACAAGGGCACCCAAGAAGCCTAGAGTACAAGCTCAAGCTAAAGCTCCTAGGAGACGTCCTGCGGAGAAGAAGCCTAAGCAAACTGCTCAAAAGAAAACCAAAGAAGGTGAAAGTAATCCACATGAAGTGGTGAGACTTGAAGAATCAAATCCAAGTGAGAATATGCATGAATCTCACGAAGGGATACCGGAAATTCCTGACCTCAATGTATCCATTGATAATGAGGATCAAGGAAACGAAAACTCAACGAATTATGTTGAGACGGGAGTGGTATATAATAGAAAGACACTTGAAGTCAATACATACTTTGCTGAAACGATTGCAACACAAATTGATTTGGAATCTGAACCAAAATCAATGAAGGAATGCAAGAAGCGTCCTGATTGGCCAAAGTGGAAAGATGCAATCTGTGCAGAGTTAAACTCGCTAAAGAAAAGAGAAGTGTTTGGTAGTGTAAACCTTACACCAACTGGCATTAAACCAGTGGGTCACAAATGGGTGTTTGTCCGGAAGAGAAATGCTCAAAATGAAGTGACTAGATACAAGGCGAGACTCGTAGCGCAAGGTTTCACGCAGAGACCTGGCATTGACTACGAAGAAACCTACTCTCCCGTAATGGATGGAATCACATTCCGGTATTTAATCTCAATGGCGGTGAATATGAATTTGCAGATGCGACTTATGGATGTGGTCACAGCATATCTATATGGAACATTAGATACAGAAATCTATATGAAAGTTCCAGAAGGTATAAAAGTCCCAAATGAAGATGACCGCAAATTATATAGTGTCAAATTACAGAAGTCACTATATGGTTTGAAACAATCAGGGAGAATGTGGTACAACAAGCTCAGTACATTTCTCTTGGAAAAGGGATTTGTGAAGAATGAAGATTGTCCTTGTGTATTCATAAAGAAATCAGAGAAAGGCTTTTGCATAATCTCGGTTTATGTTGATGACTTGAACATCATTGGTACTACCAATTAAATTGAAGAAACTTGCTCATACTTGAAGACTGAATTTGAAATGAAAGGCTTGGGCAAGACTACATATTGTTTAGGTTTGCAACTTGAACATACTCCTGAAGGGGTACTCTTGCACAAATCAAACTATACCAAGAAGGTATTAGAGAGATTTAATATGCACGAAGCATATCCACTCCGATCACCTATGGTGGTGAGATCCCTTGATATAGATCAAGATCCTTTTAGACCGAAGCAGGAAGATGAGGAATTATTGGGACCTTAATATCCATACCTCAGTGCCATTGGAGCCTTGATGTACCTTGCGAATGGTACAAGGCCCGACATAGCTTTTGCTGTTAATCTACTTGCAAGATATAGCTCAGCACCGACTCGAAGGTATTGGAATGGCATCAAGCAAATCCTCCGATATTTGAGAGGAACTGAAGACCTTGGATTATTTTTCAAGAAGAATGGGGAATTAATCCTTGTGAGTTATGTTGATCCACATAAATCAATATCTCAGACGGGATATGTGTTTTTATTTGGAGGAACTGCAATTTCTTGGAAGTCAACGAAGCAAATATTGGTTGCTACATCGACAAATTACTCAGAGATCATCGCCTTGTTTGAAGCTGCAAAGGAGTGCGCCTGGCTCAGAAGGATGACAAGCCATATAATGAAGACCAGTGGAGTGGCGTATACTCCATCCCCTACAATTATCTTTGAAGATAATAAAGCTTGTATTGCACAAGTACAATCGGGATACGTAAAGTCGAACAGGACAAAGCATATGTTACCTAAATTCTTCCACACGCATGAAATGCAAGAGCAGGGAGAGATTTTAGTAACACATGTCCGATCTTGTGACAATCTTGCAGATATGTTCACAAAGGCCTTACCTTCCCGCACTCTCGAAGAGTGTCGGCGTGGCATTGGCATGAGAAGACTTAGAGAAGTGCTTGGAACAGGGGGAGAACTTCCCTAAGTACATCACATTCCCGAACTAAATGAGTTATCTCGAAGATAATTCATATCAGTCATGAAGATTGATAAACATTAATCATGAAGATTAAAAACATTGCACTCTTTTTCCCTTATGAGTTTTTCACATGAAGTTTTCTCAATAAGGTTTTTAACGAGACAATGTGTGCATACAAGTGGTGGTAATATGTGCTCTTTTCTCCAATTTTTCCCACTGGGTTTTTAGGAGTTTTTATGAGGCATACTTATCACGATAAAGAGCCCAAGGGGGAGTGTTGTAAAACTTTTAATTGGGCCAGGCCTACCTTCTAGAAGAAGGAGTCCTGGTCCATATGGACTGCTTTATCGAATCTGGACCCAACACGAAGTTAGGATTTTACCCCTATAAATAGTTGAGGAGACCCCTGTGTACCCTGACATCAGAATTTCATAATAAAGAATTTCGTTTCCTCTATTCCAGTTTACTTTTTGTTATCTGTCGTGATCTACGTGCCGTCGTTCCGCCGATAACCTAACAGCCGTTAGTTGAGCAGGTCTTTTTTTTAGACTAGTTGAGCTGGGCTTGGGACCATGTAAAGTGCTGTTTCTGGGCCGGCCCATGTCGTTACTTCTGGAAGAGATTGCGCGTGGTCCGAACCGAACCGGACGAAGTGGGGAGCGATGGCTGCGGCGACCGCCGGCGGCCGGGGAGGAGGAGGAGGAGCGAAGGCGGCGGTGGCGGAGCAGATAGCGCAGGCGGTGCAGTCAACCTCCAACCTCCTGCAGCTGATGGAGCAGTCGTCCCCCGCGCAGGTATGCCCGCTCTCCCGTATCCTTCGTCTGTTCATATTGGCCCTAAGATTTTACACCCTTTTGTGATCTATGCAAACAATTATTCAAATTTGTGCAAAGTTGACTGAATTTGGTCCAATTCCTGCATGGAATAGTTTTTGCGATGGATTTATTCACTGTAAAACTTACTTCCAGTTAAAGCCTTATGTTATGTGTGAAACAACTGTCCAAATTTTGAACTTATCAGTGAGATCGAATGTTATTGCTCTATGCATCTTAATAGATAACCTAAAAGTTGCGTCATTCAACTGGTGTCAAAGGAGTAGCGTATGCTTCGATTTGGCACTGCAAAAATGCTGCTTTGAATATCCATGCAGCTGCAGGATGATATTACAATGATGGATCATGGATGGTTGCATTGTTTTCTTTCGGGTCCAGTCCTCATGATCTTGAACCACTAGTTTATTAGATCAGGAATTGTTTCTAGAGTTCTTTCACATTTCAGTTATCTTCCATCTTCCTCATATCAGTAATAATTGTTTACCAACAATAACCAGAATTCCAGTTTACTGAACTCAGGAGTGTTTAAAAGTTAATGCAATTGCAATTAGCAGGAACTTCTCATGTGTTGTCGTGTAATACCCTCATGTTTTGAAGTTACAAATAATGAGTTCCTCAATCTGGGTGTTCATTAGTTGTGGGTCCTTCTGATCGCAGGTTCACTTGGCAAAACTTCCCAAGAACCTCATAGCAAAATCATCTTTAGCAAAGAACACGGAGCAGGTAAGAAACAAGTGTAGCATTGGATGCTGAACTACTAGTTGTAAAATAGATGTTCATGTGTTTTATGTTTCAGGTGCTACACCAACTACCTCATATAGTTTCCTCCTTGGATGCGTATATGGAAAGTAGTTTGCAAAGGTGAGCCTCTTCTGGTTTCTGCCATATGCATATTTTTCATTATCAGCTCGTTAGAAATTTAATGGTTTCGTTAAAACTAAGTCACGGACCTATTTGTAGCCGTACTTTGCTGCAAATTCGAGCTGACTAGGTTGAAATTATTTTTCTTCAGTATTTTGTCTAATAAACTTCTATTAATAAAAATATGCAGCGCCTCTCAAATTAAGACTGTCACCCAGCTCTTGTCTAACATGGAGAGCACTCAGTTGAGATCCATCCTACCTTCCTCTCAGCTGAAGCAAGATCAAGAAAACACTAAACCTGGAGAACTTAGGGTCGAGTGACATGTGGAACTCAGGGTCCATTGTTGCTTAATGTCTGTTCAATATCGGAACAATTCATTTGGAAAATGTTGCAACTCTTTAGGTGTACATTATGGATGTATGGATGCCTGGAATCTATATCATACGAAAAACATGCGTATTAATTGTTGTGCTTCCCTAGTCTGTGAAAGTGTTGTATTGAAACTGCACTGATTGGTTGTAGTGAAAATTGCGCCTCTTTCAGAACAAGAAAACAAAGAAATGTTGTGGTGGCGCTGCTCTGTGATGTGCTTGTACATGTGCATCACATCATGGAGGAAAACGCCATCCAGCCATACCAGAAAACAAAGAATGGATTGATGGGAGACTGATGAAGATGAGCACTTGTACCCGGACTGGCAATTTTCTGGACATGAATGGGATCCCTGTGAGTTGGCTGGCTGGTTGAGGCTACAGAACGTTGGAGTGGAAGCAATATTTTCGCTGCTGATTTGTATGCAACTAGTGGTGCCTTTGGGCAGCAAGAGCATCATAGTTGTCTGCTGCAGATCTGAAGATGATCATTAGTTCATCTGATATCTTCCAATCCTGCTGGTAATTACTCCTTTCATCTATTGTCATCACAAGAAGTTTTCCTGCATCAGTTTGCATATTAAGAGAGTTTTTAAGCAACAGGGAGGTAGATGGTGCACAGTTAGTTTGATACCACATACTGGAAGCAGTTTGATCGAGGGCAATGAACAGAGTGCATTTGGCCGTGATTGCCATGGCTGGACCTTCAACAAGTGGGTTGTCGATAAAGGCTGGACTGGGTGACTATTGGCACATTGCGATATAGTATTGCCTACCAAAGTGTAGTGTTCGACATACACTCAGGACCAAAGGAGCATTTCAATCACATTCGTGAATCCACATGTGGTTCCTTGATATACTGAGGACAGCATTCAAAAGATACTTATGCAATTTGAGCAGGACGAATGTAGGTGGTAGATTCACATTTCGAATCAAGATGCCGCAAGAATCCTGGTGGCTTTAGCATTCAGTTTGCAAGGTCAGGATGCATGTGTGCGTTAGCTGGAAGGACGATCAACTATGCAACTTCAGCAAGAACTCCCTGATTTCATTATCTCATTATGCTACTACTTTTGGGTGGGACCTAATGCCATGAAGACACTGAGGTGAGCTATAAGAGTGGAAAGCTTGCTTATAAGGTTTGATATGAAAAATGCAGTTCTACTTCCTCCCCGCCTGACTCTGTTCTTTCGATTCTATACTCCAGTCACTTGCTCCCAGCTACTAAAAGTTTTATTTACAAGGATGTAACGTATGCTTGGGTTCGGGAGGCATTGTAGAAGAAGAGTAGAGTTTACCGTCCCCTCTTAGGCTTAAAATCCGATTGGTAGCTGACCACACTAATGAGGTTCGGAGCAGGAAGGATGAAGTAGTGCCAGGCCGCTGCATTTCCACGCGTCCGCATCCTCTCGCGGCCCCGTGTGTTTCGGAATCTGCGAGGCAAAAACAAAGCCATACTATAGCCGATGCTAACTCTCTGTTACATGTGAATTGAGAGGAAATACTCTTGTGTAGAACCGAACTGTCTAAAATCATCACTTGAGATGCCAGTATGCAAATGTCACAGGGTGTCTATAAAGTTTGTCACTCGCGACTCTTCCCCAACTACTGTAGCGCCTTCTTCAACCCGCTGCTCCCGGCCAGATCCGCTCCAGTTTGAGTGGCCCCCCTTCCTCTCCTCTCCGGTGTGCTTGCCGGCGACGTGAGGTAGGGGGTCCCGTCCTTTTTAGGCCTTCTAGCTGTAGGTATTGTAGTCTAAGTTCTGAATAAAGTAGTTAGGAACCAGGCCAGCCATCGTCGTCGATCTTGCGGCGATTGTTCTTGGTTCTTTTGTTCTGTGTGTGTCCCTTTGAGGTGTTGCCGTGATGGCCGTCTTCCTCGTCGGATTCCTCCCCGACGGGTGTTCCTTCCCCATCTTTCTTGTACTCGGTTTCTCAGGTTTAGGTTCCATGGTGATGGCTAGGTGGCCGGTGTTCAGTAGGCGTATCTTCCAACTGTTGCTATTCTCTGACTTGGGTCGATCGCTCCTTGCTGATCCCCTAATTCTGTTAGAGAATCCCCCCTTTGTCCAGCCTGGTGGTGCTTCTTCAAGATCTACGGCTGTGACTTGCTCTATTACCCCTGTTCTTGATGCTGTGTGCGAGGAGGCTGCCGGGAGGACCGCCGGCATGTCAATCAACCAGCATCGTGAGGCCCTTTCCCGATCCCGGCGCGGTGGCTTGACGGATCTCTCCCGTTCACATCGCCTGGTCCCGCTGCGATCGGAGGCAACTTCGTCGGAGGCTATGCTGCTTGTGTCATCGACGACAGTCATCGCCATGTCTGGGAAGCTGCATCTTCGGTGCCTTGATCCTCGGCGTCGGCAGGGGCAGATTTCCCTCAAGGACTTGTTTGTAATTTGTATTTTCTTCTATGTCCTGATTGGCTGTTTTATGGACCTTTGTGTAGAATCTAAATTCTGTAAGGGTCTATCTGTAATTCGGCCATTGTACCAGTCTTCCTGAGGAATGGAGATGTTTCGAGCCCCTTCTGGGGCGTTTGTCCTTCAAAAAAAAAAAGTTTGTCACAAGACACAGATTCTGAAGTTTTACATTCCTCAAATGTAAAAAATCAGATACAATAATGAAATTCATTAATTCTAAATGAAGATTGCAAAATTGCTACACCCAAGTATCATTGTGACATGATCTTCATTCTGGTTCAGGCCTCACGGATTTTAAACATGGAACCACTGTTTCCAAAATCTTACTCTTGCTGTCTTGGATCCATCGATCTGTCTCCAACATCAACAGCACATACTTTACTTTCTACACCCGCCAGCATTCTGGCCAGTTCGTTTATCCACACATGCACAAAAAAGAGGATTGATGTTCTCTAAAAAAAGGAAGGGCTTCGTCCAAACGCTCGTTCAAAAGTCCAGAAGTCACTTCTCTGCTTCTCTTGGTAAATTACTGTGCCATCAGTTAACTGGCATAAGACTGCTATGAAAGAAAATCAAAGATGTGCGGGAATGCGATAAGTTTGGTAAGAAGCAATCCAGTTTTCATCTCTATATATACTTAGGCACGCACGTCTTGTGAAGAAGCACATGGGTTTGCGCATAAACAGCATCGTAGCCAAGCGTGAGAAAATCTTAGTATGCAGTGCATCTCTATACAGGCTGACATTGTAGACTCAACAATAATTTGAGAATTTTTCTTATTTACCATCCAAAAAATGACTTGTTCCTTATTTACCATCAAAATTATAAGATTGCTATATATGCCATCCAATTCAAAATTGATGTCTTCTTAGGGCAGGTACAACGCTACACGTAGGCAGTCTCATAGCCCGTCTCATGAACACGTAGGATTTTGATGAGGTGGAAGAGAGAGAGGGAGGTAAAAGAAATAGACGGTTGTTTCGTAAGGCAACCACCTTAAGCGCTAAAATTTAGGAGTATGAGACGACTTACACACCATTGTACGAGTTGTGGTTGCCATGCAACTCATAAACATTCCTTTTCTCATCCATAAATTAATGAAATATGCAATTACTACAAGACAACTAAAACAATTATCCATTGTATGTGTGGTCTTATAAATCGTCTTATAATTACGTGTCATGTATAAGACCACCTATAAGACAGTACCATTGTACCTGCCCTTATACTAGCTAATTGCTACGCTTTCATTGCCTGCGTACAACTTATAGCTGACATTCACATTACTAGATTATATAAATAAGGCATCAATTTTGAAATTATAAAGTTTCCTTATCGTGCCATCCAAGTCAAAATTGCTAGTTGCAGGTATATATCCTCCTTTTTCTCTATAAATTAAGGAAAAAGCTATGGGTCCGACCCTTGTGATCCGACCTTTGTCCGACCAGGCCAATCTACGTATGTCATAACTTGCCCTGAGCTTGTGCACCGTTGAATGGCCGTTGGATTTTCCAGTCGGACGTGAGTCGACCAGCTCAGTCGGCTCTATAGTGCTGCTCATAAATTAAAGAGTAAAAATGCATGAATAGCCATTGAACTTGTTTGGCTATTTTAATTTGACCATTGTACTCACAAAAGTGCAAATCGTAGACATTAAACTTGACCATTTGTATCAATACGACCATTACCTTCACAGCCCTATCTATTTCAATGATGTGGCATACGTATAACCATGACTCATCATCCTGCATGGAATTGGACTCTGTCCATGCAGCACCAACACACGTGATTCCATACCCTCCAAATTTAATTTTTTTAGAGATATGCCTCTTCCTTTCATCTTTTTCAATTAAATACTTTTCATCTATTACTTGTCTTTTGTTTTCAAAGCCACTCTCGCACAAGCAAGGAAGATTCAGGCTGCACAGAAAAGAACAACAGATTTGGAGGCAAAGAAAAATGCAGCTGAGGAGAAGCAAGCTGCCACAAAATAAAAAAACAAAAGAATTCATAGCTGCGAAGGCTGGCTAATGGTCTTGCACGGGAAGAAGTCATAGCTTCCAAGGCTGGCTAGCTGCAATATATGGAAAGGTCGGGCATACGCAAAAGGAAACAATAAAAGGAGAGTGCATGTGTTCCAAAATTCCATGCTGGACAGGTAAAATTTGATGTTGAAAGATGCATCATGGTTATACGTATGTCACGTCACTGAAAAACATAGATCTATGAATCAGGTGGCCGTATCGACGCCAAAGTTCAAGCTTAATGGTTACAATTTGCAATTTTTTTAATACAATGGCCAAATCGAAATGACCATGCAAGTACAATGGCTAAGCAATATTGTGTCGGCGCCTTTCTCTAGGTAGCTAGAGCTGAAACTAAACGGGGGTTATACAGGATAATTTTTGCAGCGTGAAAATTTTACGTATGAAAAGCAGTCTTTGTAAAAGAAAAAGAATTACAGTATTTTCTGATTTTAAAAGGTGGCCTCGTTTCCTCAGCTCAATAAACAAGCCACGCTCCAATTTTTTTTAGACTAAAGTTTCCCTGCTTTATTTGAAAGCATCATAGAGTCTGCTGGCCACGCTCCAATTACATCATGGGCATGTACATACATGTGATGCGATCGTTCAAGGCAAATGCCACGCGTTAATTGCTTGCGCAGCATATAATTAAATGGTCGATTGGTTTCGATCAGTACCTGACCTCCACTTTTGCTTCTCGCTCGTCTACTTCCATGTTCGACTTCAGCAGCAGTAGTTGCAGAGTGCGTGTTAAAGGAAACAAAGAGAAACTTCCTCCTCATACAACAGCGTGGTAGCTCCTAGATACCACATACTGAAAGCAATGTGATCGAGGGCAATGAACAGAGTGCATTTGGCGGTGATAAGGCAAGAATGGGTGAAGATTTATACATTGCAATATAGTATTTGTCTACCAAAGTGCGGTATCGTTCGTGAATCCACATGGGCTTGTTTCATATACCGATCGAAGAGAGCATTCAAAAGATATTTGTGCATTTGATGAGCAGGACGAATGTAGGTGGTAGGTTCACGCTTGGAATCAAAGACGCCATGAGGATCCCAGTGGTTCAAGCTTCCAGTTTGCAAGGTCAGGATGCATGTGTGTGCATTTGCTGGAAGGACGATCAACTATGCTACTTCACCAAGAACTCCCAAAATTCATGATCTCATTATTCAATGTCATGTACTAGGAGCCTACTTTATAGTGAGACCTAATGCCATGAAGATTGATAAGCCTTAAGAGTGGAAAGCTTGCTCAGAAGCTTTGATATGAAGAATGGAGTTCTACTTCCTCCCCACCCGACTCTCTCCCAAATCTCTCCAGTTTCCTGCTGATTCTCCTCTGGATTCTTCGTTTTTTACAGTCTGCACTCCAGTCTTTTGCTCCCAGCTACTACCCTTCTTTTGGGGGTGGGGGCAGCATTCTAGCACAAGCTTTATTTACAACAAGGTGCTAACGTATGGGTATGGCTGGGAATGAGAGGCATTTGGGAAGAAGCGTACAGGTTATCCTCTCCTCTTAGGCATAAGATCCGATGGGTAGCTGACAACGCTGATGAGGTTGGAAGCAGGAAGGATGCGATAGTGCTGGGCCGCCATTGCATTTCCTCGCGCCCGCTCATCATGCAGTCCCGTGTGTTTCGGATTCTGCGTGGCAAAAACAACGCTGTACTAGTCCCTTTCGCCAGCCTAAGGTATTGCGTGACTCAAGTCACACCAGTCCATTGTGCGGCTATTGCTATGGCCATGAGCATGACCATAATTTCTCACTGAACGAATACGTACGGAACTGGTCTAGAACAGTCCTCTTTCTAAAGTCTGTCGTTGGGGACCCTGCCGCCCGGTCGCGTAAGTCCTTCCGGACAGTTGACCACGACTTGTGAAGCTGCCGCGCCGAACTTTACCCTCCCGGCCTGATTATTTGAGGAGTTTTACTGACCAAAATAATGGTTATTAGTTTCTTTAAACTAATGGCTATTAGTTTAGAGGCATATTTGTAATTATACTTTTAATTAATGAATTTGCGTTTTATTAATTGGGTTCTATTTTATTGGGCCACCATCTTTTTCTGCGCGGCCCATCAATCAAGTAAAAAGCCCGACCGCCCATTCATTCGCTTGCCAAGCCAGCACCGTCATCGACGCCCGTCCCTTCTTCCCCAGGCGACGCCATCGACGTCCGTCCCTGCCCTTGCGCCATCGACCGCTCGTCGGCTTTCCATGTCAATGCCGTCGACGCCTAAGCTCCCCGGACCCCAAAGACTCGCGGCGGCAACCTCGCTGAACAATGCATCCGCTCGCGAGGAGTCTCCTCTTTGCAACGCGCACATTGTTGATTCACTTTTATTGTGCATGTCGACACTCCATAACAGTACAAAGGTTGCTTGCATGTACATGATGTTATTTTACTTGTACAAGTACGCGGATTGTAAAAGACAGAGAGAGAGAGAGAGAGAAAAACACGTATGCGACGAAATGACACGAACCTTAACGGGCTAACCCTAATAATCAACGAATTAGTGCTGGATTAATGAACACAGAAAATTATTAGATATCTAATTTGTTTTCAATTATGAAAACAGAAATACTTATTGTAAATCTATTATTTTACCCATATTACCCCTACTAATGGCCGTTGGTAGTGGATTTTGATATTAAATCTGGATCGTTGGATCAAACTAATGGCCATTAGTTTCCTCAAACTAATGGCCATTATTTTAGACAGTAAAACTTCTCGATTATTTTTGGATCAATAATTAGGTGACGTCGAGAATCAACTGCTACAAAAATGACCAAATGCTAACTCTCATTCCTGGTATGTTCTCAACAAGTGCTGTTCTTAATTTGCATCATTGAGCGCTCCATTGTTGTATTAGTGGACGTGAAACAATTGTGGGATTAGTGACAGAAATCTGTAATCACTAATTTGCAGCTGATACACACATGGGTCCTGACCTTGTAAACTGAAAGCTAGAGCCACCGGGATCCCACGGTGCTTGTGGCATCTTTGACTCGAGTATGGGATGTTCTTCACATTTTTAAGGGAAGTGGAGGTGCTCTGCTCTTTCATCAAGAAAGAAGAGAGATGCGTTTCAAAAGGTTCAGATTACAGGTCCGGCAGCCATCGCTGCACTCTTTACTCAGCACATAAACACAGAAAGAAGACAAAGTAGCCGGCCAGTATATACTAACAGTAAAAAACCGGAACTGGGGGTGGCAAATTCAAATCTACTTCCAGAACCGCTAATTTTCATGCCACATAATTCTTGTCATAGAAAGTACTATTAATTAAGTACTTCAAAGGCAGTCTGCTTCCACAACAAAACATACCTGAAGATGTTTAAATTACAAAGCAGTACAACGCACACTAATGACGAGATATTAACTAGGAACATAAAAAAGACATGATCTTCTAGGGTGCTTCTAGATCTTAACCTTCATGAATACTATTGTCTCCGTATTTCTGTTGTGAAACTAGGTGAGTGCCCGTGCGTTGCTACGGGAGCAACAACAACATTAGCCGAGTAACAAATATGTACAATTCATGTAACATCAACAAATACTTTAATTCTCTAGGTTTATGTATTCTATAGGTTGAAGATTCTAATAATAAAGTTCAAAGGCACATGCCAAAATAGAACACGGATGAAATCAATTGATGATCAAGCTAACAAGAGATTAAGCAGCAGGGAGTGAAACTGGTGTATGATCGAGTTAACTGATGCAGAATCGTTGTACCTAAAAGAAACCAAAATTAATATGAGATCCAAAATTGCCTTCTCGGTCTGTATTCTGATGAAAAATCATTTACATTTCTAAAAGGAAACAAAAAATGAATATGAGTTCTCCAACTGCCTCTCTCAATCAGCATCTGGCTCTTCACCCTTAACTGCAACATTCTATAACCCCACCACTTGCTTCTGCTGCTCTTCTCATGGATGGACTAAGCCAAAAGACATGTTCATCAGAGAAGAATAATGTTATAGTTGTTGAAATTATCAAAAAAAATGTTATAGTTGTAGATTACACTATATCAGGTTACCGAGCTCAGTCAAGCAATTATTAGGCAAAGAATTCGACATCCTTAGCTGTGCTTACCCAAAGTATTGTAGTCATATTTTTCCAGAGAAAGAGAATCAATTTCACCAATAGCTTAGTTCACTATGTGCTCCTCATGTCACAACAACAAATAGCTTACACAAGGAAATCTAAATGACAAACTCCTCTGTATTTACCAACTATACAGAAACATTAGTATGCTTCCAATTTCTTAAACCACTATGTACAAGAAATCTCATGCAAATTTCAAACTTCAGAAAATAGCAATTATAGCATAACCAAATTGTCATTGTTACACTTATATTATGCAAAGACGAAATCATCAGTTATCATTTATATCTCACACACACAAAAAAAAAACATGTTCTGTCAGACACAATTAAGAAAGAGCATTGCTCCCAGGCAGGGATTTGAAAACCGGTGCAAACCGGACCGGTAACCGGAAAAACCGGTCCGGTCCGGTTATCAAAACCGCCCGGTATTTCGTAAAAACCAACACAGTGTTTTCGGTCATAACGGAAAACTGTCCGGTTTTTCCGGTTTACCGGACTGGTTTTTTTGGTAGCGGTTTTCCCGGTTCTTTTGAAAATGCAAACCTTGCTCCCAGGCTGCTAATATCAGAGTGCTTCTGAGAGAAGATTTTGTTCTTTTAAAAAAAATTGAGTGAACCAATGAAAAGAAAGAATTTTGTTCAAAAGTATCATTCGGAACACGATATTCGTTAATGAATTCATTTTGTACTCTGCATTGTTCAAGAAAACAAGGCTTACAGAGGCTGCATTATTAAGAAAAAAACTCAGGAGTTTAATTAAGTGTCAGGCGTTATCGACAGTGAAAGGAAAAAAAAAGCCTATAGTTCGTGATTACCATTGTTACGATTCTGTCATGCAAAACGAACAATCACTGATTATCATTTATATCTCACACAAAATATAGATGCTCTGTCAGATACAATTAACAAAGAGCACTGCTGCTAGGCTGCATATATCATATTGCTTCTGAGAGAAGCTTTTGTTCTTTTCATTTTTTGTGTGTAGTCTTAGTTTTTTAGTGAACCAATGAAAAGAAAAAAAATCTCAGGAAACATAATATTTGTTAATAAAATTCATTTTGTAGACTGCATTGTTCAAGCAAAATAGCTTCGAGAAGTTTCATTATTTAGAAAAAAAGACTTTGGAGTTTAATTGAATTTGTCATACATTATTGACAGTTAAAGGGAAAAAGCTATAGTTTGTGATCACCATTTTATTTTAATTCAGCTATAAAGGAGAAGCAATGAACACGTATTTTAGAAAAGCAAGCAAAAAGGACGGGTTAAGAAAAGAAAAGGAAGAATCGAAGGAACATCGTAATCACTGGAAAGCAGCAGTTGCTCTGAAGAGATTTAAGTATGTAAAAGGCAAACTAACCTTGACATGAAACCATTGCTCCTCTTGTGACCCTTGTCATCACTGCTAGCTCTACGTGCCTGTAAATTGGCTGAGCTGAGGGCACAATGACTTAATCGAGCACCTAAATTGAGACTGAAGAAAAATAAGGCAACTAAGAGGAGACATGAAACACATATTAAGCTATTTGATTCAATATCGAAAGAACTATCTAATTCTTCAATGGGATAGATCAAACACATATTAAGCTCAGAACTTGCTGTCTCCATCACAACACATGTACTACTTGCTTGGTACCGTCAGAATGCATGTAAAGCCTAGCTATACTTTACAACGCTTTGGGCGTCTGTATCAACAAATCAAAACAGCTACACAGTTCCTTCCAAAAAAAATAGCAACACAGTCAAGAGGTTGCATGGTGAACCTTCCAACAATGTATTATCAATATATCATTGGAGAGTTGCCTTGGAACTATCCCCTGCAGATTGCGTACACTATCAGTTGGAGAAAAACGATTTGAAGGAACAGACAATAATTCCAGAGGTTCAGGTTGTCTAAAGTATGTGTGACATAAACATGCATCTAAAGGAAACAATAGCCTTAATTATTAACTTTATGACTGTGATCGAGATTGTAATAATTCAGAGCAGAAAAGTTGAACTTGCTGATAAAATAAATTTTTGGCACTTCCTTATAGCAAACAAACAATCAAACTATGATCGGTTAACCTTCAAACTACAGAACTGATTTCCTTTCCAACAGTTCTAGCATTGATCTACCAAAAGGAGTAGAACAAATACTAATAGGAGAGAGAAAACTGATTCGGTGATGCTCCAACTTCAAGCACATATTTGTTTCAGCTAGAGCCCATTATTCTTCACTTAAGTGAAGCATGGGCTCTAGCTACATGGGTTAACAACAGAACTTGTATTAGATGGACATGGGCTCTAGCTGCATGGATTAACAACACTATGCATGATTGTTTTCAATTTAACCAACTGCTAATGCAACACAAGGATAACTCCATCATAAATGTCAGGGAACTCTCTCAATTTGGCAAATATACTGTGATTTAGGAGGTTAGTTCAAAAGTGGCATAGAATCCAAATCGAGAAACATATGCAGATATAGAGGTAGGCCTGAAGAATAATACATAGGCATCACCATGCATTTAGTTAATTTTTCCATTCAGAAAACATAAGAAGCTAGTACAACTAACTCACCAGGACTCCAGGAGGAAGCTTCAGATGAGTAAGTCGAGCACCTGCCAGATAAAGGAAGCATTGGATCATAACCAACAATTCCTTCCAACACATGCACAACATCTGAAACTGTTCCACTGAAAATAGATGATTTGACATAGCAACTTGTGAACGAAAGAAATGACTGGAGATTCCGGTGGTACTATTTATTAAGTTACACTCTTATATTAGCAAGAAACCTCATGAGCTGTTGACGAAGAAAGCAGCACACATGATTGGATGAAAATCTGAACCTAGATGACAGAAATTAAAAAAGCATAGTTGTAGCACTGCTGACGACCAGAGACTTGGCAGTGGAGAGCATAGATGTTGATTATAAATTGATTCTCAAGTAAATCTTAATTATCGTTCTTCCCCATGACTCCAAAAGCAATATATTCGTACAGCAGATGCATGGCTCCAAACAAATGGATCTCTGCATCCTAATCGCAACGAAAAGGACCAGAAACTGCAGCCTCTCAACTAACAGAGGCAGTGCTGCCGTGAAATTCGAATCGCAGATGAGCGAGTAGTAGAGAGCGGTGCTAGCTGCGTACCTCAGTCCCCGGCGTCCTTAGAACACGAGCACGATGACAGCTTTAAGGTTGTACGTGGGCTGCGACGGCGGTGTATCTCGGCGTACATGAGCAAGCAGGCACGCGTAGGAGTAAGGAGGCGGGCTGGACGGGAAAGAGAAGAAGACGGTTGCAGATCCACCCCGACAACGACGACAGCGCCGCTCAGGCCACCGATGCGACCCGCCACAAATCCTAGGCGGCGGTTCCCCTCCCCGACGACGTACGGCGTCGTCCCTCGGCTCCTTAATGCGGTGCGATGGCGGGGATGCGGCTTCTCAGTCTGGTTGGCGCTATGGAGGCGGCGTGGGCTCGGGCGTGGAAGAGTTGTGCCGCGGAGGCAGTAGCGGCGGCAGCATTCCTAGGTTGGCGGCGCGGCACCGGGGGCGTCGACATGTTCGCACAGAGATGACGAAAGATCGACGGTGCTGCGGAGCAGGAGCGGTTGCGTGGAGGAAGAAGCGCTGGGGAGTTGGGAGTTGGGAGAGGCGGGGGAGGGGATGATCTGCACCTGCAATTCGCCCGCGTGTGGTGTGGTTCCTCGACGGCGAGATGGATGTTGCTTCTGGCTGTCCCAGGGGGCAGAAGCCTTCCTTGTTGGTGTGGTGTCGAGGAACGGCAACGGCGACGATCTTGCTTCAGGCTGCGTCCCGCCAAGGACATGGGGAGGCGGGCAGTTGCTGGCGTGGTGGGGGCGAATCCTTAGAGAAGTGGATCGCAGGGGCGCGTCCGTGGATCGCCGGGCTGCAGAGTTTCGGAAAAGAGCCTGATATGGCTCGGACGGTTGCAGAAATTTGGGATGGAAGCCTTCCGGTTTGGAGGGGCGGCTTCTGAATCAGCGAGGAGCGTATTAATCGGAGGGGAGTGGATTAAGGGTGCGGGAGCAGAATAAGGGAGGGGCAGACGACCATTTCCCGATTCATTAGTTGGAGAGAATACTTAATACCGCCATCAAACTGGTTTGCTATGAGGAGCCTTTCAGAGGCAGTTGGAGAAGGTGCATTGCAGAACGGTGCGATTGAAACATGGTTTCTCAGCTGAAAAGGGCTCGGCCTTTTCCACTTTGTTTGTTAAGGTGTTGATAGAAAGCACCCAGCCGTTTAAGTCATAAGCCTTGAGTTTGGTCATCACGTACACAACATCGTCGTTGTACATGTCCAGTGTGGGGGTCGAGTTACTTATCATCGTGCTGAGGGTCAGCTTGTCCTGCTTGCACTCCCAGATCATAGGAAACCGACAAGGGTCACATAAGTGGCCAGGAGAGGGCTCAGCCGAGTCAAAAGTGCGGTACTTCTCCCAAGCCTGTGGCTCAATGGTCCTCGCGAACATGGTGGCCCTCCGATGTAACACCATCGGGGTGTCTTCATCAACCAATTGATTTAGGTATTCTAACTCGATGTACCTGAAGGAGCCGTCTCTGAAGGTGACATCACGGACCTGGTCTAGAGGAGGCAACCCTCCATATATCCATGTTCGGCTCGAAGACCTCCTTGTTGCCGGCCATCAACGGGCCCAATTCGATCAGACTCATAACCGGTTCCTCGACGAGCAAGTTGCACATCAGAATGCCATACCGAAGATCTACCCAGGCCATCAAGCCTTCCCCGAGGGAGAACACCCTGGTGGGTCGGAACCGACACTGGTAATACCCCTGCAGGTTATCGGTCACCTCTGCGTCCCTAGAGCTCCACAGCCCGGTCATGGTCGAGAAGATTTGCAGATCATACCACATCCCACCATCAGCATCGAACCGCCGTTTGGGGACGACGACGAGACAATCTGTACTGCCTTTCTTGCCTGTGACTTCGTCGTCGTCGTGACAGGATAAGACGGCGACATGGTCTCCGCGGAGGCCAATCGGGTAGGGGCTCGGCACGAGGTGGAGCGACGGGGCTGGGGCGGCAACCCTGTAGATGAAGACGTCGCCGTGCATCCTCCAAGTGCCGGCCGGGTCGGGGTAGGCCACGCGTTTGAGGAGGAAGTTGGCGTCCGCGCCGGTGACCCAGGCTGAGACCTTCGGATCGACCGACGACAGGTTGGGGAAGTGGACGGAGAGGCGGGAGAGGACGGGCGGCTCGGCGATCTCGAAGGACACCTTGAATGGCTGCCCGGCGCGCGTCTCGCCTATAGCCGTGTGGTCGCGTTGTCTTCGCACGGCCCGATGCGCCCCACCGTGTCGAGGAGGACCCGCTCTGCAGGAAAGTCGGAGGCCGCGGCGGCGGCTTCCGTCATGGTTGGCCGGCAGGCGGCAGACGACAGCATGGATTAGGCGCGTCTCGTCTGGGCTTTCTTTTTGGTGGAGGTGGCATGCCGATCCTATGGTTTACAAGGGTATGCATAGTATTTTCCTGCACGGTTTCAGATTTGGGTTTCCATCAAGAAACGTTTAGGATTGGGACACTTGCTCTACTGCCCCTCCATTTCTTTTCTTTTTTCTTCTTTTATTAGAGCAAACTATCAAGTCCTAGAAAAGGAACCATAACTAGACTCTGCTGAGATCTCTCTCCTGTTGACTCACTCAGCAGAATCAAGTGCGGTTGAGATTAGAGTTTATCTCTAACATCAGGGACATGATGGCACCGGCCCACAAGGTACTTGAGTCACTTGTTCATTGCCACCAAAATAGTGCTTGAGCTCATGGTTTTGCAATGCGCACACATGTTAAATGAATGATGAAAAGGTAATTCTTGGATGATTTGCTCAAACAACTGCATGTTACAAGGGTATATAATTCCAGAACTTGGGTGACACTCGAAGGGTTCCATGCGTGAGCTGTGAACTACTGCAATGTTGGGTTCATCAAACCTACAGGGGCACCCTCTGAAATCTGAATGAAGTGTTGGAGGAAACCAAAGTACTAGCACAGTATGTCTTACTTGATTCTAAATTTTGCAAAGAACATTTTAATTTTGGAATCATGCCTGCCTCTCCTTTTTTTTCAGCTACTAATCATGCATGTTTCTTGTTTTGATTCAGATGTCTTTTGGTTGCACTCTGGACTCAACTCATGGACACTGAGTACAACAATTTCTTATATAGAGAGAAGATAAACCCATCAAACACTATGTATGTGTAGAAGAAGATGCTGGTGGACGAGAACGCATTATTGGTGGAACCGGTCCGACTCCACAAGTGATTCAAACTGGAAGTTGAAGCTGAACACTATACTCTTCAGGACAACATACTCACCAAAGCATTTCAGGAGATAGGATTTCAGGAGAAGCTGAGGGAGCAAGAATGTCGTGCAAAGCAGAGGTAGCATTGCCATGCAGAGCAGAGGTAGCATTGCCAGACGGATAGAGTCGATGTGGACTTGGAGAATCTAGATGAGATCGCTTCCCAATGCGTGACAGAGGCAGACGTCTGCAGGACTCCGTATGACTTTCGGCGTGCATCGTGGCTTGCCATTGCTGTCCAAGGGGACTAGGATGCAAAATGGGTTGGGGATAAGTGACAAGATGTAAGTAGCTGCAGCCGGAACCTGTCGATACACTTGACTAATTTTAGGAGTTACTATTAGTATCGCAGAGCATCTGCCTCGTATGTACTTCAGCTTAATATTGCTTGCATGCAGTAGTGCGGCTGTGGACTTGGTTTCTTCTTGTCCTGCGTTCCTTTGCAAACATGCAATGCAGGATCAGCAGCAACGGCAAAGACGCAGAGCGGTTTGCAGGTTCAGACTTCAGGGTTCAGATTGGTCGCATTTTGAAGCTAACATTTTGTTGGGGGTGGCATGCCGTCCTATGGTTTAGGAGAGTATGCAAAGTATTCTCCTGCACGGTGTCAGATTTGAGTTTCCATCAAGAACGTTTAGGATTGGGACACTTGCTCTACCGACCCTCTTTTTTCTTTTTTTTTTCTTTTTTCAGAGCAAACTATGAAGTCCAAGAAAAAAACCCACAATTTGACTCTGCTGACCTCTCTCCTATTGTCTGTTGACTCACTCAACAGAATCAAGTGCGGTTGAGATTAGAGCTTATCTCTGTCAGGTTTTTAGACCGAGACCCAAAAACCCAGACAGATTGGTAATGACTAATGAGCCAAATTGAAAACAGAACACTGAGAATCACTAATGACATAGGTTTTCCATTAATCATTGTACAGGTCCCCCCCCCCTCCCACTGTTGGGAGAGGCATTTATAAGGTAGACCATGAGTCTTTTACACTTGCCAATACTACCCCTGATTACCAACTAAATTCTTAGAATATTCCGTAAAAAGTCGTCCCAGGGGTAGTATTGTCTGAACATCTTCTTACACCCCGACTCACTTCTACCCTATGAAGATGACGCGTGGGTCCCTTGCGATACTTTTGGGACCACCCTTTCTGGACAAGACGAGACAATGCTTGCTTCCTCTTCTTTCGGACGAGGACCGTTATCAGCCAAACTGAGAATGCACGCCTGGATAGACTTCAATGCTTTTCTCGGTCTTGCGACGTTGGTGGAGACGATGAAGGGCGCTGGGTGCTCTGTACCATCACCCCCTTGCCCTCCAACACCTTCTCCCGATGCATTATCCTGCCAGGGAAACAAAGAACCAAGGAGGACCAGAACTGGGTTGATATTAGGTAAACCGAGAAAGGTGTCCTCTATTCTTAGGTGAGGGAGAGCCTGAGCTTGAGGCTGCTGAGGTCCAAGTCCCCATTCTCGGTTCTAGGAGGGACAGGAAAGGCGAACGAAGGTGCAGAGACCCGACCACCACCTGCTCTCATTCCCCTAGGTACCTCCTCCTGTTATTTTGACTTACAAATGGCTCAAAAACTCAAAGGTGAAGTTATCGAAGCGAATTGATAGACTGAGAAGTAGGCACCGAGAATCTAGTGTCTTGGAAACCAAGACCTCACAACTGACAACGAGTGATTTGAAACCTTGCCCTACAGAAATGAGGCGGGAGTGATGTTCACGGGGGCAAATCCCCAACAGTAGCCCCTTGAGGGCGAGGGCCTGCTTCAACGGGCTGAAACCCCTCTAAATCTTGGATTGAGGCCCCAGGGAAAACGTCACCCCGCCGTTTTGATGTTGGCCCGTCTGAAAACGACCGAAGGTAGTCCAATTGTCAAATTAGGTTTGAAGGGCCGGTTTTTATTTCTGCCGCGATAGGAGACTGAGAACCTCGTTCTTGGTTTTGAGAGAGCGAAGATCTCGCTTGGGCGGAGACCACTCTAATTCTTGACTGAGAATTGTATTTTTTTTTTCATTTTTTAGAACAATCTTGAGCTTGTTTTTGAACCAGTGTTCGTGTGGCATTTTGTTGTTCATATGATATCAACAAGGACATGTGTAGGAAACTGCTTTTGATCTCTAAATTTGTTGTATGTGAAATGTTATGTTTTGGCTCAAAGCAGTTCTCGTGTAGTTCAGTTTTTTTTTGTCTTTGTTTTATAAGTCATGATGATGCATTGACCTTTGACTGATAAAAAACACCGATAACAATTTTCAAGGAGCAGCGATCCTCGGTTGGTTAGCAATCTGTTTTGTAAAAATCATCACCCCCTCCTTTATTTTAACCGCCGGGGCTTGCACGACGAAGATTTTGTTTCGTTAGTTTTTTGTCTGAAAAATGACACCCACTCCTCTTGTATATGATGAAAGTACGAGATCCTTTTAGGAGGTTTATTTTATTTGAGCTTTGATATAGTTTCAATACCTATTTTCAGAGTGAGAAGGTGACTCTTGGACAGAGAATTTGTGTGCTCGTTTTGAGAATTGACTTCTCATTAACTTTTGAGAACCAGCCCCTTCAGCTTGGTATGGCTTTTGTCTTATTTTGAGACTGAGAACCTTCTCTATCTCTTTCAGGGTGAGAAGGTGATTTTTGGTTGAAGCCAAATTCGTGTTCTCGTTTTAAGAATCAACTTCTCATTTTGAAAAGAAGCCCATTGCGCTTGTTTCGCTTAAATTTCATATTACTTTGAAACTGGGAATTTCTTTCATTCTTCAGAGAATGCGATGGTTTCTTTCTGGCTGGGGCCAAATTTGGATTCTTACTTTGAGAATCCACTTCTCGTTTTGAGGACCAGCCCTGTACGTGACTTATTTTTTCTCACGGAGAGACTAAGATCGTTTGTTCTCAGTTTTGAGAGAGCCAAGACCACTTGTGTTCTTGTTTTTTGAAACGACAACTGATGACTACAAATGTTTGATCTTTCACATTAGGGCCCTTCATTCTTGGTTTCCTTCTCTCTCAGTCGGAGATTGAAAATCTTTATTCTCAGTTGGCTCCAGACCAAGAACCCTTGGACACTTGTCTTGTTATCGGTTGAAGGTGACGTAGAGTTTTTGTGTTCTCACTTTCAAGGGGCTTTTCGCTTGAACATTCCTATTGTGGCCAACTTTGTTGGTGAAGATAATAATGGAGGTGACACAGACCAAGAATATTTCCTCTCTTTATTCTCAGTCACCTCCTCTCGTCGCCAAACTTTCACCATGTTCTTAAATTCATGCATAAACATGACAAAGTCATTGTTAGAGTCAGCACGGCGCTCGATAAACTGAGAATCCATAAATTGGTAATAGACCGAATAAGACCGATAATGTTCAGCCTAGGGACTCGAGAACTGATAATAGGCCATCTGAGAACCTCGGGCGTATAACGTGTGAACTGATAACTTGCCAAATGATATCGCACGAGGGTGGCCTTCTGAATATCAATCCCCAATAGTGTACTTTGTTCTCGTTTTTGAGGACATCCTCTTGCGCTTGTTTTTGTTACATGAAGACACTGAGAACTTTCATTCTCAAGTTTGAGAGAGTCAAAGTCTTGGTTTTGGTCGAAGCCACATTGTTCTCGTTTGAGAATTGTTTTCTTATATTTTGAAAACAACCACTTAGGCTTGTTCTTGTTTATGTCTCATGACGAGACTGAGACCTTCGGATCGACCGACGACATGTTGGGGAAGTGGACGAAGAGGCAGGTGAGGTGCGGCTCGGCGATCTCGAAGGACACCTTGAATGGCTGGCCGGCGCCTGTCTCGCCTGTAGCAGTGGTCGCGTTGTCGTCGCAGGGGCCGATGCGCCCCACCGTGTCGAGGAGGACCCGCTCTGCTGGAAAGCTGGAGGCCGCGGTCGCGGCGGCGGCTTCCGGCATGGTTGGCCGGCAGGCGGCAGACGACAGCATGGATTAGATAGGCGCGTCTCGTCTGGGCTTTCTTTTCGGTGGAGGTAGCATTGCCGTCCTATGGTTTTAGGAGGGGTATGCATAGTATTTTGCTGCACGGTTTCAGATTTGGTTTTCCATCAACAAACGTTCAGGATTGGGACACTTGCTCTACTGCCCCTCTTTTTCCCCTTTTCCTTTTTTTAGAGCAAAACTATCAAGTCCTAGAAAAAGAACCACAATTTGACTCTGCTGATCTCTCTCCTGTTGACTTACTCAGTGGAATCAAGTGCGGTTGAGATTAGAGTTTATCTCTAACATCAGGGACATGATGGCACCGGCCGGCCCACAAGGTACTTCCGTGAGTCCATATGATCCAGGGAAAGAAACGGCAATTGTTCATTGACACCAAAATAGTGCTTGAGCTCATAGTTTTGAAATGCGCAGGCATGTTAAATGAATGATCAAAAGGTAGTTCTTGGATGATTTGCTCCAACAACTGCATGTTTTCTTTCGAGCGATCCAACAACTGCATGTTACAAGCGTATATAATTCCAGAACTTGGGTGCCACTCGAGGGGTTCCATGCGTGAGTTATGAACTGCTGCAATGTTGCGTTCATCAGATCTTCAGGGGAACTGTCTGAAATCTGAATGAAGTGTTGGAGGAAACCAAAGTAGCACAGTATGTCTTACTTGATTCTAAATTTTGCAAAGAACGTTTTAATTTTTGATCATGCATGCTTCTCTTTTTTTTTTTCAGCTACTAATCATGCATGTTTCTTGTTTTGATTCAGATGTCTTTTGGTTGCACGCTGGACTCAGCTCATGGACACTAAGTGAGTACAACAATTTCTTATATAGAGAGAAGATAAACCCATCAAACGTTATGTATGTGTAGAAGAAGCTGCTGGTGGATGAGGACGCATTATTGGTGGAACCGGTCCGACTCCACAAGTGATTCAAACTGGAAGTTGAAGCTGAACACTATACTTTTCAGGACAACATACTCACCAAAGCATTTCAGGAGAAGCTGAGGGAGCAAGTATGTAGTGCAAAGAAGCGGTAGGATCGCCACACGGATAGGGTCCATGTTGGAGAATCTAGATGAGATCGCTTCCCAATGCGTGACAGAGGCAGACGTCTGCAGGACTCTGTATCACTTCCAGCGTGTGTCCAAGGGGACTAGGATGCAAAATGGGTTGGGGATAAGTGACAAGATGTAAGTAGCCGCAGCCTGAAGTTGTGGATACACTTGACTAATTTTAGGAGTTACTATTAGGCTAGTCCTAATGGAGAGTTTCATATTGGTGTTTCTAAGAGTTTGAAACCACAAATGAAACAACCCCTCCAATGTGTGGTTTCATTTTGGTGTTTTATAGCACTTAAATCTATTTTGTGCCATTGGTTGTCTCTAGGATGAAATGAAATTCATCTCCTCCAATGCTAGTGTCATGTAGTTTCATGTCTAGGTAATCGTGTATACCCAGTTTCATCTAGATGAAACCTCTTTCTCCTCTCTCTTCATAATTCTCTTGCCATGTCATCAAATTTGCTTATGTGGCACCTTAATTAATGAGAATGAAACTCCTATTGAGAGTAGCCTTAGTATCGCAGAGCATCTTCCTCGTATGTACTTCAGCTTAATATTGCTTGCATGCAGTAGTGCGGCTGTGGACTTGGTTTCTTCTTGTCCTGCGTTCCATTGCAAACATGCAATGCAGGATCAGCAGCAACGGTTGGCAGGTTCAGACTTCAGGGTTCAGATTGGTCGCATTTTGAAGCTATACTTTCTTTTTGTTGGGGGTGTGTTGAACCATAAGTGAACTGATCATCTTTCCCCATCAGCTTAGGCTTTTGGGTGAACTAGTTGGTGCATGCAACTCAATATGGTATCGAGCAAGGTTTTGAGTTCAAGTCCTGGTGACCGCATATTCCGCTGCGCCGCTCCTATTTCCACGTTTGCGCGCACGAGAGCTGCACGTGAGGGGGAGTGTTGAACCATAAGTGAATTGCCCATCTCTCTCCATCAGCTTAGGTTTTTAGGTGAACTGGTTAGTACATGCAACTCAATAGGGTGACATGCCGTCCTATGGTTTAGGAGGGTATGCAAAGTATTCTCCTGCACGTTTCAGATTTGGGTTTCCATCAAGAAACTTTTAGGATAGGGACACTTGCTCTACCGACCCTCTTTTTTCTTTTTTCAGAGCAAACTATGAAGTCCAAGAAAAAAAACCCACAATTTGACTCTGCTGACCTCTCTCCTGTTGTCTGTTGACTCAGCCAACAGAATCAAGTGCGGTTGAGATTAGAGCTTATCTCTAACATCAGGGACATGATGGCACCGGCCGACAAGGTACTTGAGTGAGTACATGATCTAGAGGAAAGAAACGGCATTGTTCATTGGCAACAAAATAGTGCTTGAGTTCATGGTTTCGAAATGCACACACATGTTAAATGAATGATCAAAAGGTATTCGGCGTATATAATTCCAGAACTTGGGTGCCACTCGAAGGGTTCCATGCGTGAGTTTTGAACTACTGCAATGTTGGGTTCATCAGACCTACAGGGGCACTCTCTGAAATCTGAATGAAGTGTTGGAGGAAACCAAAGTAGTACAGTACGCACAATTAGATCCTAAATTTTGCAAACAAGAAATAAAAAATAGTTCAGCTCTTTAATTTTGGAAGATTGCTTGCCTCTGTTTTTTTTGTATGCAAAAAGAAAAAAGGAAAATAGGAAGATTGTTTCTTGTTATCTTTAAATAGGAAGGAATTCATCCTATTGCTCGTCCAAAAGTCCAGATGTTATACTCTGTGAAACACTAGCAGTAGATAAGACGAGTCCTAGCATCAATTTTAGTGCCTGAGTAAGACTGGATCTGAGAGAGAGAGAGAGAGAGAGTGATGCACACCTTCGTGTGTAGCAGCGGGAGCGAATGCAGCCATGGCGACGACGGGCGGCGGGGGGTCGTCGGCGTCAGGGCAGAGGTGCGTCCCCGGGTGAGATGCTTGTATCCCTCGGGCCGGTAGCGGCATTGGCCCGGGACGTCGGGGCCGTACTGCGACGTGGTGGCGGCGGTGGAGCTTCCCGTTGCCTCAGCGCCCCCTCGGGATCGGGTTAGGGTTTGTTGGTGGGTGCGATGCTCACGGTGAACCTCGTATTGTGAGCCGCCGGCCCCCATCTCTTTTATATGGCGCTGGCAACAGGGGCCCACCAACCAATGGTTGGGTTGGGCGCCCCCGATCAGGGTGCGATCAAGGGCCACGGGCCTTTGGGCCTGTGGGATTAGAGTCGATCAACTTAACAATCTCCCCCTTGATCTCATCTTTTATCTTTTCTTTCCTTTTTATGTTTCACTTGTCTCGTCGTAGATTAATGCATAGAGCATGTCTCATCGTCACGGTCATATCTCGCCGATAGAATCAACAGCTACAATACACGCCTCCATTCTGAAACAGTTCGTTATTCTTTTTGGGCCTCTTTAGTCCAGAGATCATAGGCTGTCCCTTAACCCATGCCGGCTACGTGCTCTTGAACACGCTGGGTGGTAAGCCTTTCGTTAGCGGATCCGCGAGCATTTTCTCTGTACGTATGTGCTCGAGACTTATGACTTGATCTCGGACTTTATCTTTCACAACATAGAACTTTATGTCAATGTGTTTGGCAGCAGCACTTGACTTGTTGTTGTGAGCATACGTTACTGCGGGTTCATTATCGCAGTACATCTTTAGTGGTCTAGAGATGTCGTCAACCACTCTCAATCCGGATACAAATTTCTTTATCCAGTTCACCTGCCCTTCGGCCTCAAAACATGCAACAAACTCGGCATACATTGTGGATGCTGCAATGACGGTTTATTTGCAACTTTTCCATGATATGGCTCCTCCCGCGAGAGTGAACACATATCCCGACGTCGATTTTCTGTTATCTCCCGCAAAATCAGCATCTGCATATGCCGTTATTTGCAGAGAATCTGTTCTTCTGTATGTCAACATGAGGCCTTTTGTTCCTTGCAAATAGCGCATAACTTTCTTTATCAATTTCCAATGTTCTAGTCCTGGATTACTCTGGAATCTACCAAGCAACCCGATAACAAAAGCAATGTCAGGGCGTGTGCACACTTGTGCATACTGTAAGCTTCTGACAGCTGAAGCATATGGTTCCGATTTCATTTGATCCTTTTCATATTGATTCTTTGGACATTGAAAGTCCCCATATCTATCGCCCTTAACTATAGAAGCAGGTGAGGCATTGCATCTGTGCATATTGTATTTCTTCAGACCTTTTCTATGTATGTCTTTTGTGATAGTCCTAATACCCCCTTTGATCTGTCTCGATGAATTTCAATTCCTAAGACGAATTTCGCTTCACCAAGATCTTTCATTTCAAATTGTGAGAACAAGAATTTCTTTGTTTCCAGTAGTAGACTGACGTCACTGCTTGCAAGCAGGATATCATCCACATACAAGATTAGGAAGATATACTTTCCATTCTTGAACTTTACATATACGCAATTATCCTCCACATTCTGTTCAAACCCGAATCCTTTAATCGTACTGTCAAACTTCAAAAACCACATCCTTGAAGCTTGCTTTAACCCATAAATCGATTTCTTTAGGCGGCATCCCATCTTTTCTTTTCCTTCCACAACAAAACCTTTCGGTTGTGCCATGTAAAACTCTTTATCTACATCTCCATTTAGGAATGCCGTCTTTACATCTATTTGATGCAATTCTAGATCAAAATGAGCCACAAGGGCCATAATGACTCTGAAGGAATCTTTACATGAGACTGGAGAAAAGATCTCGTTGTAATCAATTCCCTCTCTTTGCATATACCCTTTTGCCACAAGTCGCGCTTTAAACTTTTCTATATTCCTTGAGAGTCATATTTAGTTTTGTAGACCCATTTACAGCCTACTAGACTTGACTCCTTCAGGAATTTCTACTAAGTCCAAACATCGTTGGTACTCATCGATCTCATTTCATCTTCCATGGCTGCTAACCACTTAGATGAATGCTCGCTTCTCATGGCTTCTTCAAATGAGGTAGGGTCATCATCCATTTGATATTCTTGACAACTCTCAGTGTTATATACTTCATAATCACTGGAAATAGCCGACCTCCTTGCTCTTTGAGACCTTCTAGGGGCCTCTACATTTTGCTCATTTTCTATCGGAGGTTGTACCTCTACATCTGGAGCATTTTCTATTGGAGGTTGTTGCGGCTCCCCTTGTTCTGCAGCAATGGGCTCTATAGGATCCTGAGGGACAGGTTCCACGTTTTCATTCATTGTTGCCACAGGAGGAACCACCACAGGGGCTGACATCACAGTGTCTCGCACTGTCGGTGCAGCCACAACGGGCAGTGAGAAGAAATGTTCTTGAATCATTGGATTGGGCGCATACACCCGCTTCTCCTCAAGATCAATCTCTCGAACTGCCACGCTCCCCCGAATCATTTGTTCTTCTAAGAAGGCAGCGTGTCTTGTTTCTATAAACTTTGTATATCTATCTGGACAGTAGAATCGATATCCTTTTGACTTTTCTGGAGAGCCAATAAAATGGCAAGTCTCTGTTTTGGGATCTGGATATTCGGGTTGAATATTTTTGCCTCAGCAGGACTCCCCAGACCCGTAGGTGTGCTAGTGAGGGTACTCTTCCTGTCCACAACTCATACGGTGTTTTGGGCACCGATTTACTCGGTACTCTGTTGAGAATATGAATGGCGGTTTTTAATGCCTCCATCCACAAACTCACTGGCAGTGTCGAATAACTGATCATACTGCGCACCATATCCATCAGGGTACGGTTGCGTCTTTCTGCCACTCCATTCTGCTGAGGCTCGCCCGGCATTGAATCCTGGGCTACTATGCCTTGTTCCTGTAGGAACCTTGCAAAAGGTCCTGGAACTTGGCATATGGGGTATGCCGACCGTAGTATTCCCCTCCACAATCGGATCTGACTACCTTTATCTTTAAACTGTGCTGATTTTCGACTTCAGCCTTAAATATCTTGAATTTATCTAGTGCTTCTGATCTTTCTTTGATGGGATAAATATATCTATAGCGGGAATAATCATCTGTGAATGTTATGAATGAATCATAGCCATCTATACTTTTTACTGAAAAAGGACCACAGATGTTGGTGTGAATTATGTCTAAAACACCCGTGCTCCTAACAGCTCATTTCTTTATTTTCTTTACATATTTTCCTTTTATGCAATCAATGCATTGTTCTAAGTCTGAAAATTCTAGCGCGGGAAGAATATTATTTTTAACGAGTCTTTCTATTCTCCCCCTCGAAATGTGGCCCAAGCGACAATACCACAATTTCGACGATTCGTTATCTTTTCTCTTTCGTTTTCTATTATTTTCTGTTGATGAGGATATGGTTGCATTCACATCACATACGGAATTCACACTTTCACGCAGCGATAACAGATAAAGATTGTTTCTCTTAAAAGCAATAGTAGCAACTCTATTATCTATCTCTATTACACATCTGGAATTACCAAAATGACAATCAAATCCATCATCATCTAGACGAGACACACTTATTAAGTTTCTCTGCAAAGTCGGTACATAAAAAACATCTCTAAGAAATAAATCAAAGCCGGTGTCAAGCTCTAAGAGAAGATCTCCAACTGCTTCGACATCTGCCTCGCCTCTGTTGGCGACTTTAATTTGTCTTTCGCTTCTTTGAGTTGCCCTCGTCGAACAGAATCCCTGTAAAGAGTTTGCAACATGAATAGTTGCTCCTGAGTTAATCCACCAAGTAGATTTCGAATAATCTATATACAGGGATTCATTTACAAATGAGATAATGTTCTCACCTATCTTTTCCATAATCATCTTTAAGTACTTGGGACAATCTTTCTTGTAGTGTCCCTTACCCAAGCAGTGCATACATTGGTCTTTTCCCACAGTAAATTGTCCATCTTTAGGTCTATGCTGCTGGGAGGACTGTCCCTGAAAATGCTGAGGACCTATTGCCTGAAACTGCTGAGGACCTTTTCCCTTAGAGGAGGAGGAGCAAGGATTCCCATTCTTGTTCTTCACATAGTTGATAGAATTCGGGGGCAAGGTTTCCTCTTCTTGCACACACATTGCAATGGCCTTCTCTATGTCCCATTTCTCTGGGGACATGTTGTACCCAACAATGAAGGTGTCAAAAGTCTTTGGCAATGAAGCAAAAATCAAATGGACAATGTGATCATCCTTGAAAGCAAGGTACATTGGCTTAAGCTTATTGTTTATGCTCACCATGCGATGTATGTGCTCTCTTATCCCACTACCTGTGTACTTCTCTGTTACCAGCTGTTTTATCAACTGGATAGCATAAGTCTTGGAAGAGCCAGTATACTGACCCTTTATCTTCTAAAGGTACTCTATGACAGTGGGACAATCTGTGATTGACCCCATAATGGAGGCCTCTATTGTGTTCTTTACCACAGCCAAACATTTCTTGTTGGCTGAGAACCATCTGGCATGATCAACATCATACTTGTCTTTGCTTGCCTTGTAGGCAAGCTGTCTGGCTGACCAATCAGCATTTGTCTCTGTCTCTCCTCTTTCTGGCTGCTCAGGAGCAGCAGGAACTGGTGCAGTGAGAATCCAGTCCATGTCATTCACGGTGAAGAACAAGTCCAGCTTCTTGTACCATTCACCGTAGTTTTCTCCTTTCAATATCGGGATATCCTTGATAGACATGATCATGGATAACCCTCCTGAAAATCATCCAAATCAAGTGAAAACATTTAAATATGATAACATTTATGCATTAAACTTCATCACCGTTGGGCAGAAAAAGAAATAATGCATGAAAACCTCTATAAAGTCATAATATTGTTATAATCAACGTTGGTCAGAAAATAACAACACTACAACTGAATCTGAAATAAATCTATGACTTGAAATTTAAATTCTCCCGTTAGTTCGAATTTAAAAACAAGGCAACATTCAAATAAATATCTATTATCTATGCAGCGGAAACATTAATAATCTGTAGTAAAAACTTAAACAGAAGCAAAACACAATTATCTAGTCTCTGGAAAAATTATCTCGTTGGTTCAAATTTAAACAGAGACAAAACTTGTCAAAATTCATTCAAACAATGCTTCTGGAAAAGTTTAAACTAATTCTAAAACCATTCTGTGTCTGTTTTCTATTTTCGGCCCGAAAACCGAATCAATCTGATGCGGCCCAGCCCGAGGGCGCGTCCCATACCGCGCCTACGAGTGCCTCTGCAGCCCGGCCCAGCGCGCAAACTTTCGCGGAAAAAGAAAAAACCCACGCAGGCTGCATGGCCCGCAAGAAAGTGCGGCTAAAAAGGCCGGCCCGGCCCTAGCGGTGGGTTTGATCACCCCCGCCTCGATCTGAGCCGCACGTCGCGATGGACGGCCAGCATCTGTTGTGTGCGGAATAAAACCGCGAAAAAATCGGAGATCCCTAAACCCTAGTTCATTCTGTTCTCTTCTTCCTCCCGTTCTCCCCGGCCGCACGCGAGAGAGAGACGAGTGAGTGGCGAATCTGTGGCGGCGCCGCCGCAACCCCTCTCGCCGGCGGGCGCGTCAACCCGAGGGTGAGCGCGCCGCAGTCGAGCGGCGTTGCGATGGCGCCATGAGCCCGCACGCACCTGTCAACGACAGACGGCGGCTCTTCCTTTCAGTTGCCGACGCCCGCGCGCACGCCGGCGTCACGGCGGCGAGTGGCGAACGGCATCTGGTCCGCGCGATGGCGGTGGATAGCACGGCGAGAGCTAGGTAAGTCCCCTCTGTTTTCTTTCTAGGGTTAGGGTTCCAATTATTGAATCGAAAACAAAACAAATCGATGCTATCTCCTTCTAAATTCTGTGACCCGATCTAAATCCACTAACTAGACTAGCTCTGAAGACCATTGTAATACTCTGTGGAACACTAGCAGTAGATCAAGACGAGTCCTAGCATCAATTTTAGTGCATGAGTAAGACTGGATCTGAGAGAGAGAGAGAGAGAGAGAGAGAGAGAGAGAGAGAGAGAGAAGAGTGATGCACACCTTCGTGTGTAGCAGCGGGAGCGGATGCAGCCATGGCGACGACGGGCGGCGGCGGTGCAACGGCGGGGTCGTCGGCGTCGGGGCAGAGGTGCGTCCCCGGGTGAGATGCCTGTATCCCTCGGGCCGGTAGCGGCACTGGCCCGGGACGCCGGGGCCGTACTGCGACGTGGTGGCGGCGGTGGAGCTTCCATTGCCTCAGCGCCCCCTCGGGATCGGGTTAGGGTTTGTTGGTGGGTGCGATGCTCACGGTGAACCTCGTACTGTGAGCCGCCGGCCCCCATCTCTTTTATATGGCGCTGGCAACAGGGGCCCACCAACCAATGGTTGGGTTGGACGCCTCCGATCAGGGCGCGATCAAGGGCCACGGGCCTTTGGGCCTGCGGGGTTAGAGATCAACTTAACAGATGTCACTTACTTCTCTTCTTCTCCTAGTAAATCACGGCACCATCAGTTAAATGGCATAAGACTGCTACGACGGGATGCTAGGATTTGGCAGGCAGCAATCCTGCCGGTGTGCATGTCTTTACAGGAGGTGTTGTGAAGAAGGCAAAAAGCGTACCGGTATGCGCATACGCCCGCCGCCATCGTAGCCAAGCGTGAGAAAATTTTAGAAGTTGTGGAAATACGACAAATTTGCTACGAATTAAGGACCTGATTAGTTAGGTGAGGTCGAGAACTGAAATTTGGGATTATTTCTGGACCCAACAACAAATATCTGACGCCGAGAATCCACCGCTAATAAATGACCAAATGCTAATTCCCATTCCTTGTATGTACCCAACAAGTGCAGTTCTAAATTTACAGCATTTGAGCGCTCCTTTGTTGTATAAGGGGAGGGTGGCATAATTGATGGATTAGTTACAAATTAAAACTCATTAATCAGTACTGTAATTTGCAGCAAGATTCCACTACTACAAAAGTATTTCTTGACTAATTCAATTGCAAAGCATCACTGATTGACTACTTTCAGGAGTCATTGTTAATTTGATGAAAGCCATATTCAGTTGTTGCACAAGTTGCAAAGCATCTGCATGGTCGTCGAACTTTTGTTTTCTTTACGCCCTAGCGTCGCAGTGCAAGGCCAGAGTGCCAGGGACATGATGGCGCCGGCCGACAATGTACTTAAGCCCATGGTCCAGGGTAAGAGCCATCCAACATGATCTGCCTCTGCGTACGGGAGAAACGGCATTGTACATGGCCACCAAAATAGTACTTGAGTTCATGGTTTTGAAATGCACTCAAATGTTAAATGAATGATCAAAAGGTACTTCTTGGATGATTTACTCCAACAACTGCATGTTACAAGTGTATATAATTCCAGAACTTCGGAGGCACTCAAAGGATTCCATGCATGAGTTGTAAACTACTGTAATGTTTGGTTTATCATATCTACATGGGGGCACTCTCTGAGCTCTGAATGAAGTGTTGGAGGAAACCAAAATGAAGCACAGTACGTTCTATTCGATTCTAAATTTTGCAAAGAGAAGAAATAAAAAACAGTTCAGCTCTTTAATTTTCGGAATCATGCTTGCCTCTGTTTTTTTTAGCTACTAATCATGCATGTTTCTTGTTTTGCTTGAGATGGTTTTTGGTTGCACGCTGGATTCAGCTCATGGACAGTTGGTGAGTACCCAAAAAATTATATTGAGAGAAGATAAAGCCATTGGTTATTTTGTGTATTAAGTTCATCAAACACTGTATTTGTGTAGAACAAGTTGCTGGTGGACGAGGACGCATGACGGGTGGAACTGGTCCGTCTGCATAAGTAGTGCAAAGAAGCGGTAACATCACAAGACAGATGTCAATGCGGACTTGAGAATCTAGCTCAAGTCGTTTCCCAACGCATGATAGAGGCAGATGTCTGCGGGACTCTGTATGACTTCCGAAAGTGTCGCAGCATGCTGCAGTGGGCGCGCCGATGGTGCTTAGAGCAAGCTCAACGCTTGACTTAGAGCCAATGCCTGTCAGCTTTTGCAGAAAAAAGACATGAGAGAGAAGGCCGGTTGGCGCAACTGCCAGCGCCAACCGTGCCCAGGCTCCAGAGCCTGCTGTAATTATTTTCCTCCACTGCCATGCGGACCCTACGTGTGTGTTGAAGTCCAAAAAAAATTCATGCGCTGTAGCTCTGTGCTAAGACTGACGCAAAAGTGGCTACAAGCTGACGCTGCATTGGCCTTGCTCTAATGAAAGTCACAGATGCGCACTGCGAGAAGTCGTGGACTCATGGAGCCTGCTGTGAAGCTTGCGATACACTCCAGCGCAGGGGCGGACTCAGGATTTTAGAGGAGATTACTATAGTTGTAGTACATAGATAAAGTATGATAAATTTTGATGGACCAATAAATTTATTCCAAACATCCAATGATTATCCAATGTTGAGAAAACTAAATAAGTACATCAAAGATGAAAATGTGAAGTAACGTAGAAAAATGATAAATAGAACCTATTAGGGTAATTCATACTCCCACTGCGTTTTAATATATGACACCGTTAACTTTTTTTCATTACTTTGACCATTCGTCTTATCTATAAATATTTGTGTAAATAGTTAAGTGTATAGATTAACCTTAAAGTGCTTTTGATGATGAATCCAATGATATTCATTTCACATTCGAATAGTAATTATATAAAACTATATTGTTGGTCAAAATTCATTGAAAAAAGCCAATGGTGTCATATATTTAAAAATGGAGGGAGTATATGGTAATATTTTGTGAATATTCTCTGAACTGTTGCTTACCTCATATAATCATTTCTCGATTACGATCTTCCATCTTCTGAAGGTGATCTATTAATAGACATAAGAAACATGTTTGTTTCTTGTTCTCTGTAAAAAGGAAGGGCTTCATCCAATCGCTCGTCCAAAAGTTCAGACGTCACTTCCTTCTTCTCCTTTTTTTTTTTGAGGCAAACGGCTGGGAGCCCCCTACCTTTTTCTATTAATTTTATAAAGAGTTTATATACAGGTTACAAAGTTCCCTTCTTCTCCTCGTAAGACTGCTATGAAGGAAATCAAAGATGTATGACGGTATGCGAGGAGTTCGGCAAGCAGCAATCCGGTGTGCATGTCTTTACAGGCAGGTGTTGTGAAGAAGGCACCAAGCATACCAGTATGCGCGTACGCGCTCCATCGTAGCCAACAAGAAGAATTACCAGTATGCTAATTCGCATTCCTTGTATGTGCTCAACCAAGTGCAGTTCTAAATTTTCAGCATTGAGCGCTCCTTTGTTGTATAAAGGGACGGTGGCACAATTGAGGAATTAGTTACAATACTCTGTAATCAGTACTGTAGTTTGCAAAGAGCATCCACTACTACAAAAATTATTTCTTGACTAATTCAATTGCAGAGCATCACTAATTGATTACTTTCAAAAGTCATTGTTAATTTGGTGAAAGCCATATTCAGTTTTTGCACAAGTTGCAAGCAAAGGGCGCCCAGGAGAAGATGGCGCCGGCCGAGAAGGTACTTGAGTCCATGGTCCAGGGTAAGAGCCCCGTCCGACATGTTCTGCCTCTGCGTATGGGCGAAATGGCATTGTACATCACCACCAAAATAGTACTTGAGTTCATAGTTTTGAAATGCACCACATGTTAAATGAATGATCAAAAGGTACTTCTTGGATGATTTGCTCCAACAACTGCATGTTACAAGTGTATATAATTCTAAACTTGGGTTCGACTTGAAGGGTTCCACGCGTGAGTTGTAAACTACTGTAATGTTTGGTTCATCATATCTACAGGGGCAGTCTCTGAACTCTGAATGAAATGTTGGAGGAAACCAAAGTATAGCACAGTACGTTCTATTGGATTTAAATTTTGCAAAGAAGAAATAGAAAAACCCAGTTCAGCTCTTTAATTTTGGAATCATGCCTGTCTCTTTTTTTTAGCTACTAATCATGCATGTTTCTTGTTTTGATTCAGATGTTTTTGGTTGCACGCTGGATTCAGCTCATGGACATTAGGTGAGTACAAAAAAAAAATTATACAGTGAGAAGATAAACCCATAAGTTATGTTGTGTATTAAGATCATCAAACACTATATGTGTGTAGAAGAAGGTGCTGGTGGACAGATGGGGTCAATGCAGACTTGGAGAATCGGGTGTTCGGCACATGGGGGTTTAAATTTTAGAGGGGTCTAAATTCTAAATAAGTTATATTAAATAAAGTTTAATTACAAAACTAACTACAGAACCCTGGTCTAATTCGCGAGACGAATCTAATGAGAGTAATTAAGCAATGATTAGATGATGGTTACTGTAGCATTACTGTAGCATGACTGTAACAAAACATAGCTTAATTAGGCTCATTAGATTCGTCTCGTAAAGATGTACCCATCTGTAAAAAGATTTTGTCATTAAAATTTATTTAGTATTATATTCTTTTTATTTAGAGGCCTCTAAAATTTAGCGTTAAAGGGCCTCAAACTCAAGTCATTACTCAGAGCATGGCATAGGCAGAGGTCTGCAGGACATCGTCTGACTTCCCGCAGCGCATCGTAGCAGGCTGCACTTGGCGCGCCGATCGACGGTGCTGATGGAAGTCACTTGCAGCGACCTATTATAATATTGTTTGGGATTGTAGCTAAAAAGGCCATCAATGCAATCAATCATAAATTGGTTGCCGATATGATTGCATAGTATCGTCTTCACAATATTCATTAGTATTGAAAAACACCACTCAACTGATGAGACAAAACACGTACTAACTTTAAAAGCTTGTGGACTTGATACATATTCTTTTATAAATAGAAACAAAAATCAGTAGAGCACTCCCCTGCTGTTCGGTCAAAAAAAAAAAAACTTGTAGGCCATTGGAAAAGCCTAGTGCTTCTTTGTATCCACCATCAATTTAGAAAGTTCTGTAATGCTGTTCCAGTTGGAAAATATTCCATCAGCTTGTACATTGTCAATGAATATTGGAAGCTGATGATCAAGGTTCTTCAATCGAACTGAGAATTAAAATCATCAGGATAGATCTTAGCTAATTCCATTAGGCTCTCCAATTTGAAATCATCAAAAGAATCCTTAGTGTTGAAAGCAGCCATGTAAGTGAGCAAATTTGAATTAGTCTCACTGAAGCGGCCATTTAACTAAATAAGTAGCAAATCAATAAAAGGGTTCAAGCAATCACATCATATCCATAGTGTTTGTAATTAGTGTGGCTCGTCTTTTTCCTTGTGTTATGACGCAACATACTCTTCTTGCATATCCAACTTTGGGATGTTATGTTCTTGGCAGAAGGGTTTTCTTCAATAAGCATTCCCAACCATCATCTCTAATATCCTGAAATTTTTGCTTGGCTGACTTTTCTAACATGGATCCCAATATATCCTGATCTTTCCTTTGTAAACAAAGTGATACAGCATTTGCATGTCCCAATATCATCATCAACATCAGATGCAAATGAAACACAAAATCAAAATCCAGAAGATATTCTTTGGGTCCAGGGGCTTGACGCCTCTTCTTATCATTTTGGGCCTTCTTTTGCCACATATTTAAGCACCTCGATAGCACTTGAGAACAAGATATTGGTGCTCTTAAGAGTCTTATAATGGGAACACCACTGAGTATCTCCAGGTCTTTGAAGTGATTGCTCCTGGTTCAGTCCAGTTCCAGTACTAATCTGGCCACTACCAAATGCTTTCATTACTCTCTTGTTGACTCTCCCGTGTCATGTCTTTTCGTTTGCATGAAGCTCCAGCCACATTGAGAAAAAGAGATATCATGTCAAAAGAAGTCACTGATACCATCATTCTCTTTAGCTACTGCCACTAAGTGAAGTTGATGTGCAAAATAGTGTACAAAGTATAGCTGTTCTCTTTCATTATTAAAGCTCTCAAACCATTAAACTCACCTATCATGTTCTCTTTCAGGCATAAGGATGTTGTCTCACTGACATAAACAACACCAATAAGTCTTTCTTTGAGCACTCCGCATTTGTCGATATACCACAGGACCACAGCCAAATGTTCCTTGTCTGAAACATCAGTCGACTCATCAACCAACAAGCAAAAAACATCAACGCCAATCTCATTGATAACAGAATCCACTATGACCTGTTTATAAAAAAAATATGGGAAAATTGCAAATACCTACTTACAAGTGAGGGTTTTTTTTCATTTACCCACTTGCAAATACTTTCTTGTCGGTCTCCCACTTCCATATATTCAAGTAGTTGCAAAAACCCCCCTTAGCCCAGATAAGGCTTTGACCATGTTACCTGGCTTACACGTAGATGCCACTTAGGCATTCACTTGGGCTCGGCTCCTTCAAACATATATTCGGCTCAGATTGAACACAAGCTGGCTCACGCATCGGCTTGGCTCTGCAACTCGATTCGTCTCCGTCCTTCTCCCTATTCGTTCGCCGATAGAGCGACGGCAAGTGGCGGCGCGTGAGGGCGGCGAGCAGCAGCTGCGCGGTCAGCAGCTTGAGGGAGACGAGCAGCAGCTGCGGCAGGCCACGCTCCTCCGCAAGAAGAAAGTAAGTTCTGTGCGATAGGCGTTGCAGGTTTCCGCACGAAGGCGCAGTGCACAGAGGAAACAGTCCCGCATCAAAACAATCTCTGGTGCTTGCCGTCAGTTCGTGGTTCCCAGTGATCCAGCCACCGGATGTCTGTGCTGGTGTTCGTGATAACAGGTCTCGCTCACTTTCTGATTTCTCGTTCAGTACCATGTCATTTGTCCGTGGTCTGGTTTTTGAACTTAACTGAAACATTGGTATGTATAACATTCAGGTTTCTGAACTTAACTGAAATGTGCATCCAAGTGTAGGTGAAAACCTGTTATCACGGATAATGTGAAGATCATTGGATTCTAATGTATCCGAAGGTCCGTTACATCATGTGATTGATCATAACACAAGTAAAACGTTGGAATGGTTCAGTAATTTTTTTTGTAATGGTTCAGCACATCAATAACCCAAAAATCACAAGAGTGAAGTAAAAAAGGTTTATGAAAAAGTAATGATTGAAAATCATCCTCACTACTGAGATTATTTATTTTCGAGCGATCGATCAGGGGGGGGGGGGGGGGGAGTGTCCCCACCTGAATTTTCATTAAAAACGGGCCATCAACAGGCCAAGCATTG
This sequence comes from Eragrostis curvula, assembly GCA_007726485.1. NCBI lineage: Eukaryota > Viridiplantae > Streptophyta > Magnoliopsida > Poales > Poaceae > Eragrostis > Eragrostis curvula. The sequence continues at coordinate 38,502,793 of CM017439.1, forward strand.
TGTTTTACATTGATCAGAGATAAAAACTACATAATGGAAAGGGAAGAACACCATGCATCAAATATGTTTGCTTCGGACGCTGGTAGCAGGCAACGCCACAGGATGGATTCTTCTTTGCATTGCTGCAGGAGGCGAGGTAGGGAGGGATCCATGGCTCTGAATACAATGTCATGTCTGTGCTTCCAGATTTGCCAACAACAGAGTAAGACAAAGGTGGAGTAGTGGAGTGCCGGTAGGTGTTGTGGTCGATGCAGCTCCCAGAAAGCTGTGAGCCCCTGAATTGGTGCGCGAAAGGACATTCGAAGAAGATATGGTTTGTGGTTTCTGAACTTCTTTGCAGACTTCGCATTGATCTTCATCAAGTATGTTCTTGCTCTTGAGGTTGGCCTTGCATTGCACTCTTCCTTGCACGAGTAACCACGCGAAGAATTTCATCCTCTGGGGGGCGTGGTTGTGCCAGACATGTGGTGAGAAGTCACGAACTGAACCGATTGTGAACATTGCTGCTTTATAAATTGGTGCCGAGCAGAAACGTCCCTCGTTTGCCATGAGGGAGCAGCGTCTGCTGTCATTTTGACTGTCGAGGACAATGGCATTGGCAATTTCTGAAACTTCTTCAAGGTCACGGGCTGCTGCGGACGTGAGCCTAGAGACGAGGTATCGATTTAGCCCGTTGTTAACAATGTCAGAAACTGCAATGTCTCTTCTTGTGCAGTGACTAAGCAATGCCGGATAAGCTTCAGCTAGACTTCCACTATCTGCCCAGTTGTGATCCCAGAAAGAGGTGCTCTGCCCAATATGAATTTATAGTGTTGTGATAGCGCGGTATGCCGGCAGCAGTGCTTGCAAAGCCGACCAGTGGCTACCTTCCAGGCCCCGGAGTGTGATGAGGTTTACTTGTTGGCGTACCCAGTGTGCCCAGGCAGATTGCATTGGCACGTAGATTTTGTGAAGGAGCTTCAACATTAGGCATTGGTTTTGTAGAGCAATGTCTTTGACGCCGTCCTCCGTGCTCTTTGCTCATACAGACATCCTCCCAAGCAACTAGACAGTTAGCTCCACTGGTCTTGTCTTCACCTGACCACAAAAATGCTCTCCTCTTTGCATTGTAGGCGTCGACTGCTCCCAATGGCATTTGAATCACCGACATAATGTAGGTTGGGAGGATGTCTAGTACTGAGTTAACAAGAACTGTGCGGCCCATAGTGTTGAGCAGGGCTGCATACCAACCAGACAAGTAGCGGTCGGCCTTACTGGTTAGTGGAGCAAAGGCCGAGAGCCTCAGTTTCTCATTGGATAGTGGGAGACCCAGGTACACTTGTGGTAATGGTTTCTTGCTTGCAGCCCAGGATAGAGGTGAGATTGGCAGCTACTGTATCATCAACATGCATGACAACACTTGTGCTTTTGTGGAAATTAATGTGCAGGCCGGTCGCATTGGAGAAGGACACAAGAGCATTTTTAAGGGCTACCACATCTTCTTGTTCTGCCCTTAGCACGATGAGCGTATCATCGGCGTATTGAAGAACCGGGCATGTTTTTTCAGGCACAATTGGATGGTGAACAGTGCCCAGTTTTTTGATTAGCTGCTGGAGGACGTCAGCCACAAGGAGGAAAAGGTATGGTGAGAGTGGGTCACCTTGCCGTAACCCTTGCTTGCATGTGAACCATGGTCCAGGACACCCATTTACCAAAACTGCTGATCTGGAGCTTGTGAGCAAATTGTGAATCCAAGAGCACCATTGTGTAGGGAAACCCCTAGCTTCTAGAATGGTCATGAGGCTGCTCCAGTTTACTGAATCAAACGCTTTGGCAAAATCCAATTTCAGCACTAGTGTTGGTATTTCCCTCTTGTGATTCCAAAGCATAGACAAAATTTTCTGAGATCGATCGACCCTTGATGAAGCCTGTTTGGTCAATATCAATCAGTTGGCTGATCTGCTGTTGGATTCGTGTGGTCAGCATTTTTGACGCAATTTTGAGAGGGCAGTTCTGCAATCAAATTGGCCTAAAGGCAGATGGTGATGTTGCTCCCGGTTGCTTTGGCAGTAGTACCATATAGGCTCTGTTTAGACAATCCAGGTCAGCATTATTTTCATAGAAATCATGTAGAAAGAACATGACTCTGGTACCCACCGACTGCCAGGCTGCATGGTAGAACATAGGGCCAATGCCATCAGGGCCCGGCGCACTGAACTTGTTCATGGTTCGTATAGCTGTTCTTGCTTCCTGATGAGTGAAGGGTTGAACTAGTGGAGTTGCATGTGCCCTTTGTGATGAGCAGTACATAGCAGAGAGGTCAAAGTCCCAGGATGTAGCAGCCGTTGAACCCATGATAAACTTGAAATGTGCGGTCAGAGCCTGAACTTTTGCATCATGCGCTGTGATGTTTGTGCCGTCAATCGACATTATTTTGATCTTGTTATGCTGCAGCCTGTTTGTTGCATGTGCATGGTGGAAAGTTGTATTGGCGTCTCCATCTTTGAGTGCTCTGAACTTGCTCCGTTGCTTCCAATATGCTGCTTTGGCTTTGATTTCAGTGGCTAGCTGTTCTTGGCAAGCTTGTCGTAAGTAGTTCTCTCCTGCAGACAATGATCTACTCTCTTCGAGGATGTCGAAGAGGTGAATCATGAATTTACAGTTGTGAATGATGTGAGGTGGTGTGCGCTTACCCTTGTGCCAAGCCTTTGCAGCATGACGGACAGACTTGAGGCTACCAGCGAGGTGGCCGGAGGAGTGACCAGGGGAGTGGGTGGAGTACCAGGTAGGGAGGACCGCCGGGAGGAAGTCATTGTAGTGGAACCAAGCAGCGTCAAAACGAAAAACGGTGGGTTTGGGGATGGAAGTTGAGAGAGTGACTAGTAGAGGAATGTGGTCAGAAGTGGTGCGAGTGATGAAGGTGAGGGTGGTGTTTGGACAGAGAGTGTTCATGTCGAGGTTGAGGAAGACGCAATCGAGTCGTGCGAGGGTTGGGGATGAACGTTTGTTTGACCAGGTGAAGAGGCGGTCGAGTAGCGGCAGTTCCATGAGTTGGAGTTGATTAATGGTGGAGTTGAAAGCGTCGACCAAGGGGAGGTTGATGGCATCATTGTTTTTGTCCGCGGCATCGCAAACAAGGTTGAAGTCGCGTGTGATGATCCCTGGGCTAGAAATGTGGGGAGCGAGCTCAAGGAGGCCATCGAGGAAAAGAGGTGAGTCACGGTGATCAGAAGGGGCGTAAACATTGGTGATTGTGAGGGCGAGGTCAGTTGTGGTCGAGAGGAGGGTTGTGGTGAGAGTGTGACGTCTAGTGATGACGGATGAGAGGGTGAAAGACGATGGACACCACGCTGTGAGAATCCCACCGCGAGTACCATCAGCATCAAGGGTGTGGAAGGAAGTGAAGGCGGCAGGAAGGAAGGACGCGGCTTTGAAGTGATCAACATTGTCAAGTTTGGTCTCTTGGATGCAGATAATAGTGGGGAGTGCAGAGGTGAGGTTTTCACGAACAAGTTTGCATTTGTCCACGTCACCAAGCCCGCGAACATTCCAAGAGATCAACTGAACAGATTTGAAATGGTTATCCATACAGACTAGGAGAGCACTAGTGGTAGGAAACAAGGAAAATAAACGATAACCAGTTCATGAAGTAGTTAAACAGAGGAACGAATAGGGTACAACAGGTTATGAAAAAGAAAAGAAAGGAGGAACATCTAAACGATACATGGATGCGAGTACAAAGACATTGCGCACTCGCCAAAAGCACAACTAGGCAGGACGCCATCTAATCACCGCGCGTGATCACCGTGTCGAGGTTGCGCTGGGCGGCGTTGTTGAGGCCGACCGTGACCGTCGCCTTGCACAGGTCACGAGCAGCGATCGCCTTCTTCTTGCGACCGAGGAGGCCGTGCTTCTGGACATGCTCCTACAGGTCACGAGAGCAAGAGGCCAGAGCGTTCTGGAGCGCCTTCAGCTGCACCGCCTTCATGGTAGAGTCGATGAAGTTCTCTGGCTCCCGTGCGGTAAGGCGTGAACTGTGCCGCGAGGCCGGACCCGGTACACGCTGGGTACGAGTACGAGCCGTGTGGGCAGGAGCAGGCGGGGCAGGCTGGAAGTATGGCTCCGGGGAGGGAGGCGGAGGTGGGGGAGGTGACAGTGAGTGGCCGGGAGAGTCGGGTGGTGGTGAGGCCGGCTCAACCATTGCATGCCAAGTGAGGAGCAACAGTGCGGTCTGGAAGGTAAGCTGAAGTGGCGCGGTCGGCGTGGCACAGTGGTGGTGAGCGTGGAATGGGGGCTGCGGAGGGTGCGGGATGGGGTAGCCATGCACCACATTGTGTGCGTTGTGCTGGAAGCCAGGGATAGCATGGTTGTTGTTGCCGTTGTTGGGTGCAGGCGGTGGTGGCTGGAGTGGCGCGGCAAGGAGGTGATGTTGCGGAGGCGGGTTCGGCGCAGCCAGCTCAGGAGGTGGTGGTGGAGGGAAGTAGGGAACGTAGTTGCCCTGCCCATTGTATTGCGTCGTCCGGGGCCAGATGCGCACCATGGCGACACACACCTGGATCCCAGCGCCCTCGGGAGCACGGAGCCACAGGTCCTCGCGAACTAGGTTTTCCTCCTCCAGCTCAATGACCACACGCACGGAGGAGAAGTCATAACCACTGATACATGATGGGTCAATCTCACACACATGGCCGAGGCTGCTGAACGTGGCCTTGATATAGTTCGGTAAGTCTATCGCGGACAGGTGCCCAAGCCATGGCGGAACCCAGCTGAACCGGTTGCCCGAGTCCTCAGAGCGCTCCAACGTGATGCGGCCGTGTCCGAAGTGGATCGACGAGAAATGCATGGCGGATTCTTGGTCATTCATAGAGTGGAACCGCACTAGCATGGCACCGCGGGAGGAGGGGAGGACCTCAACATCCATGCTCGGCAGCTCGGAGGCGATGGCATCGCGGATGAAGGGCGCCGGGTTGAGAGCAGCAGAGGGCGGCATCACGTACACGTAGGCATACCGAGATGCCGCCTCCTAGAAACTGTGCTGAAGCCAGGTCTCGTTGATGGGAGGAGGCAGTGCCGCAGCAATGTACCCCTCATCAACGGAAGGTTCGCTGGGAGGGTCGCTGCTCCCATCGTTGTACACCTCCTCGGAGCTGCCGAAGGAGATGACGTCGCCGATGTGGTCGCCGTACGGGATGTTGTTGCACGGCGGCAGGGCCGGCGGGGGAGGCGAGGCAGGAGGTGGGCAAGCGTCGCGGTCGCTGGAGTCGCTGGAGCTCGACCGGCGGTGAGGCGTGTTGGAGCCGACATGGATGTCGCACACCGGTGGAGAGGTGGTGGAGCAAGCCTCAATGCTTGTGCGCACGCGAGGGGCAGAGCTGGTGCACGGACAAGTCCAGATCTGGAGCGGTGGGGCAGCTCCAAGGATCCCCTCCCAGCGACTGGAGGCCTCAGAGAAAAGCGCCTCTAGTCGCAGGGGGTCGAGGGAACTCGGCGGCGAGGAAGGTGGCTTGGGCGCAGCGGAGCTCGACGAGGCTACCATGTGCGCCGGGTCGTAGGCTGCGGTGACGAGCGTGAAGGTCAGAGGCACCGGAGCAGCGGTCGTCAGGCGGGAGTGGCATCAGGAGGCGGGAGGACGGCAGACTGAGTGGGTGACAGAGGCGCGGCCAGCGGCACCACCGCAACATTGTGGGCGGCACCACGCCGTCGACCTCGCTAAGGGGTGAGGATCCTATGGATCGGATGGGGCAACGGTACTGCCGGTGTCCCGAGTCCCCACAGTTCTTGCAGCGGACTGGGTCGCGGCAATGGCAGACGTGGTGGTCTCGAGCAAGGCAGCGAAAGCAGCCTTGAGGCGAGAAGGAGGTTTTGGTTGGGCAAGCTTGGGTTGAGGGTTTTTAGGTGGAGTGAGGAGGGCTTGGATGTAAGATTTTGGAGCCGTTGTGGTGGCATTAACCACGTAGCGTCGTGTCTAAGGCGTAGGGCATGGGTGGGTGGCTCTGGTAGGGGGAGCAGGGATTGCGAGAGAGGGAGGTCAGCGGTGGGATTCGGCGAAATCTCTCCTTGGAAACATGCGCTGCGCGGGGGAGGCAGGGAGCAGTTATGCGCTTCTTCTCGAGCCACATGCAAGCATGAAGCAGCGCCAGGTGCTGTCTTGTCGGGGACGATGGGTGGTTGCGCATTGAAGGCTTCTTGCAGCTGGAGCTTGGCAGCAGCGTCCATGGCGTCCTGGAGCGTGCGGTGCAGGCGAAACAGCGAGGAACCAACACGAACTGATCCGCGCAAAGTGATAAACGTCGCAACATTTGTACTCGCAACCATGGAACGAAAGATATTGGGAGAAACCTTAGTAGCATCAAGACGAACAGGAGGAGCAGCAAAGTGGAAAGAGAGCATGTTTGAAACGACAAAATGGTTGAGATGGGAGGCACATGTGATCTAGATGGGGGCAGATTGGGATGTGAGGGACAGACCTAGAGCACCATGGACAGCAGTGGAGTAGAAGTCGAGGAGGATCTTGCTTTGGAACTCCAACCCCGGCCATCCTCCGGAGGCGCAGAGTTGCTTGTTGTCGATGATGTGCTGGGCCTCAGGTCGAGCTCGAGCATGCAGCACAGGCAGGGTACAAGCGCGCGTCGGAGGGGAGCGGCGGGCGAGGTGGTGGTGGCCGGCGGTCGCCGTGTCGGGTGGGTCGCCATCGGGGTCGCCCGGGTCTTGAGAGCCGACCGCGAGCGTCATCTTTTTCGCCCTAGCTCCTTTTCCACTACTGAGATTATGAAAGAGCTCTATCAAACAACAAGTTAATCAAGCTCTCTTCCTGATTGGGAACATCTTGGAAGACTTAATTCTTGGACCTTCTCCAAGGTCACGGTAGACGCCAATCCCTTGGTCATTGTTCATGAAGACAGGACTCCGAAATGGAACCAACTGGGAGCCACTCGTCTCAAGCATGGTAATATTCAGTTCATCCCTCGCTGAAGTTGGTTGAGAGCTTGATCATCGAGTCGCTACTCTTGTCTGAGATGTTGAAACTCCACCCATTGGTTGACTGTGCTTAGATGCAACAGATTCAGAGTTTGAAATGGGAGGTAAACCCATAGAAGCCTGAAATCGCAAATGTATTAGTACAGGTTAATTGGAATTTTTTGTATATAAAAATGCAAATGAAATGGTGTTTCTTACTAACCCTGGTGAACTTTGCTCCCTTCCTGGGTTTCCAATCAGGCCTAATTGGCATGCCACACCCCTTAACATTGTGGCCATAAGTGTGGCAATTGGAGCATTTAATTACTGCTTTCTTCGAAGCCCTAACCTCGACATGAGGTTCACCTTGAGCTCTTACTCTCTCCTTCCTTGATCTCCCAGGCTCGGCATGATACAATGGAGGATCAACATCTGGCAAACCTGTCTTTATCCATTGGGTCTTGTCAGGGACAGGCATGATCATCCCCTCATAAGAAGCTGCATATTTCTCCTTGGTAAAGTATACTGACATATAATCTTCAGGCTTGTGCTTGAACTCATGAATTGCAGCTACTGCATGTAAGCATGGCACTCCAGTGACATCCCACTTGTAGCATCCACACATCCGATTCTTCAGATCAACAACATACTGGTTGTCTCCACATGTAACTTGCCAAATCCTACGTTCAGCACACACACACCCTGCAATATGAAGCATTTTTCTTCTCCAACTCAAGCCTTTTCTTGTAATTTGGTGCTATAGCACATGTATCATTCTCTGCACCATCTCTTTGATGCTACTGGACTCCATCTCATACGTATCGTCATTAATATCACTTCTAGCACTTGACCTTGCCGACTTGGCCTGCTTCACTATATACAGATTACACACTTTCGTGCCCTCATGATCTCTCATTAGTTACTGGAACTGTTCTAGACCCAACATCAAAACCAAACCTTCTGGTGGCGTGTATCCAGGTTTGAGGTAGTACAGTTTAGCCTTTCCTTTGTAACCGTGATAGACAAGATTTTCCTGCATAATAAACCAATAAACACCATCGGGCTCCATAAATGTCATGGAGCCGACCCTGCCACCACTATATCCACTTGTACTGCCATCAAATTTTCCCCCAACATGAACTCGAAATTCCATGACAACACCCTGAACAGAATACAAAAATAACTTATCACATTTTCAGGAAATTTACACAGTGCAGACAAAGCAGCGGCCTCATGTTCATGCATGTAAAGCTATTCTGAAGGAAGAAACTGACAAAATCCCTTCGCAGAACATTGATTGGGCTATCATGTTGCAAACCAACAAAAAGGAACCAGTAATTCACCCCAATTTTGGGATGTGTATCCAACAAATGCATAGCTAAACCCTATAATGTTCATGGGCGCATGTTTACCTGTGGAACGCCAGGAGATTGAACTGCCATCTGATCCACGCCAAACGACCCAGAAATCAGCTCATTGTCCAGCGCTGCCTGGTTGGATCCATCACCTGCGCTGCCAAGTGCCATGAGATCGCCAAGGCGTCGTTCATTTGCCTGCCGTCTAAACCTTCCACGGTTTTAGCAAGGAAAGCTATCGCGATTAATCAGAAAGAAAGCGCCATGGCTAAATTAATGGGATCCGAGCCGATCGCAAGAGCCGATTTGATTTGGCTGCACGGCATAAAGCCGCCATGTTGGACGAGCCGAGGCCACATGGCATGTATAGATGACACATGGCTGCCACGCGTGATGGTCAATGGGACGAGTGGGCTCAGGTGGGAATATGAAAAAAACTTAATGTAGGTGGGAGACCGACAAGAAAGTATTTGTAAGTGGGTAACTGAAAACCTTCCTCACTTGTAAGTGGGTATTTGCAATTTTTCTAAAAAATATTTATTATTTTTGAAAGTGGATACATCATAATTAAATCAAAGACCATAATAGAGTGGCGGGATTCAGCCCCGCCGAGCGTGGCCGCGTCACCCGCAATTCGCAGCCCTGCGATCGCGCCGATCCGTTCCGCTCACGGGCAGCCGCGCATCCCTGTATATGTTCGTTTAGGTCGTTGTTTCATGGCCAAAATTGATTTGCGCTCCAGGACACCCCTAGGTGGCCGGTGAGTGCGTTGGAAATTCTTACGACGTAGCGCTTGTGTGCAAAAATAATACAATGCGAAGAAGGCGAAATTTGGAATTGGTGGCATTTTTCCGGAAGACCACCCGCTTGGAGTTTTTCCACTGTGCACCTTGTTCCACTTGCATGCGATTTATTGAGATCAAATTGATTGTTGCCACCGCCTGCGCCAGCAAGATCGCCGGCACCTTTACCGTGGCATGGCGTGCGGGATGTCGACGAAGGAGTCTATCGTGCTGGGCGTCGTCATGAACACCAAGGGGCTCGTCGAGCTCATCGTACTCACCAGCGTCCGCGAGCGCAAGGTACTTGTAGTTTTTTTTCTTGCTACTACTCTGTGTTTGCTTTGCTTTGGACGTGTCCATTCATTTGGTGCAATCTTAGGCATATTGTTTTTTTTTCCAACAAAGAAACAATAAGAGAGAGAGAGATCATGTGAGGATCAAGGCGGCAGGGCCGCCCTGACGAAATCAGAGGCCCTGTGCAAAAATCTAAAATGAGGCCTACCACTATAGAAAAAAAAGGGCAATGCATTTTAAAGCTATAAGATAATTAAAGAAATGTACCATTTCAAACCTCGGTTGCATAATCTTTACTTGAACAACATCATTCTTTTGGTGTTCTTTGAAATGAAATCTGATTATCAGCAGCGCATGTGATTATTTTGTGACATATCCATATCTCCTTGCTGAGATTTAGTAAGATCCTCAATTCTTTGCTTCCTTTTACGCTTTTGATTACCAGAACCAGAATCATATTTTCTAATCTGATTTGCAGAAGACATGGTTGATCTCACTTGATTCCTACAAGAGAAAAAACGAAAATTAATATATTGAAAACGAACAAGAAATAAGCACTTCACTAATCAATCGTTCTCATTCATGTGTCTACACTGAATTTGCAACAGATTAGAAAAGAGGTCTGAAGAGAGCAGAACGTACCCGGATGATCGTCGTCTCGTTGAGCCCTTGGTTGTGTTTGCGCTGCTCCTGTTGGGCCACTGCAATCGCAATGGCCGATAGCAGGCGCTGCTGTTGGATGGTTCCCTTGTTGCGGCGTTTGTAGATGAGGAACACGAATAGGCAGCTCCCAAGGCGAAACCGAACAGAATTGGAGAGTCACGGTGCTAGAAAAAGCCTAGGCGTTGCTACACAAGAGAAATAGCTTTGTTGGGCTGAAAAAATAGAAATACATGTGTATGGGCTGAAATATTTCAGGAGCCTCTGAAAATTGGGGGCTCTGTGCGGTCGCACAGGCTGCACGGGCCAAGGGATGGGCCTGCAAAGCGGAGGTCACCTGGTTCTTCTCTGTGGAAATTTAACGGTGCGGTGGTGAAGGTAAGAAAAATCTGTCCTTTTTGCTACCATCCGAGTTATCCCTGCAGGAGCGTGTGGAGGACGACCAACCGTTTTTGGAGGAGCAGCAGAGAACCATTTAGCTCGTTCTGCTTGGGGCTAATAGTGCCAAGGACCTTTTGTTATCCTCATGAGCAACACCGAAGGAGGCCACTCTGTCTCTTCACCATATAAGATGGAAAGAATTCTGGATTCGGCTCAGTGATGACTTCTGGGTGAGTGCTCAACTGATCCCTTTGTTGTAGATTTTAATTTCTGTATTCTGTGAAATTGGTGAAATTGCAGGAAAGAATCTTTCGTATTTTTGCATGGCAGATCTGCATGAACAAAACTCATAGCTCATTAACATGGAAAGCTCATACATATCTATGGCGAAGCAAGTATATGATGATCATTACACTTGTATGCATGGTCGATGGAGCCACCGTACAGCTTCAGAGGCAACCAAGGCTGGAATCCGGATTCAGTTCAGCTACAAGTCTCAGTTGGGAGCTCAATTCAGTTCAGCAACAAGAATCGGATAGAAATTGAAATTTTGATTCGCTGTGTGGAATTTGTCAAGAAGCTTTCAAGAATTTATCTTTATTTTGGCATGAATAATATGCTTGAAAGGATCTTATGGGCTCAAAAAGATAGAAAGCACGAAATTTTTCAAACCATAATGCTTAATCTTTTAGTCTAAGCAATCATAACGCATAGGCCTTTAATATAAGCATCATTTTGTTTGATATACATGGTCACTTTATGTGAAATTGCAACAATCTCTCGCTTGGCCATGTAATGACTTTGAAATATTTGATAGACATTAAGGTGCACACTTTTCTTGTAATTTTCAAGTCCACGTTAAGTTGAATTGAGATAATGAAACCTTTTGTGGTTTTTTTTTTAGGGATAAAACCTTTTGTGCTTTGTTCATCTTCTTCCCCTTTTAATTGATCTGTTTCATTTTCTGTTCTTTTGAAAATTGGAGCAATCAGTAAACCTGCTGATGAAGTGATAAAAGACACGTGGTTGCTTCAGAGATAATAAATTAGCATGCAGTAATTTCTTCACATTAAGCAATGTTGGAATATAACACATTTTACATATTTTGATCTTTTTCATTATTAGATTTCTCATAGAATTGGCTTTACTCGAATTATATTGCATACAATTGATTCACTTTTATGTTACTAGCACTAACAATTTTTATGGGGCTCAGGGTCCTATGAGTGTTCGTTTTTTCCCAACAATTCGTCAAGGCTCTACAACATTGGTTTGTAATCTTAACGGATGTTGATATTCTATCTACTGCTCTCCACTCACAGGCCGCCAGTCAAATAATGCATGTAAAGTTTAAAACAATGGTGTATTCAAGGTTAGCAATGCACAAATATATGAGCCACAAAAGAGTGGCGCGCCATGGGCACCCCCCAGCTTCTAGTGAAATTAATAATGAGCTATTTTACCTCTGCAAAGCATAGAGCAATATCCTTCTGAATTTCTGGGCCACCATTTGATGATTTTCTGGAGCATTTTTTACACAACCTTAGCAATTTTTTCGTTCTGACTCATCATGTCCCCAAAAGCTAAGCCTTGATGCAACAAGAATCTTACTGCATTTATGGAAGTACGTAGACGAATAAAATAGTCCTCTTTTGTAACATCTGTCTGCTTGTTCATGCCAACGACAATGGATTGTTTTGGCTTCAACAAATCGTTGCATCTTCTCACCTGCATGAGTATCTAATCTTTTTTCTTGTTCCAGTAAGAGAAACCTTTTGTTACAAGTGCATTATTTCCAGCTTGGCCTTTAACAGAATCTCTAAATAAGTAACAGTATAAGCAAAAGGCGTCATCTAGCTGCTCACTATACTCTAGCCAATCATACACTTCAAATTATTCAAGGTTAAACCATCCTGGCTTGTCTGCTATGATTTTTGTGGATAATAAAACCAGGTTGTGGTCGATAAGGGCCTCTGATCAGATATGTTCTCCTAATCTTATCTTGTAACTTAAGCCCGTGATACTCTGTGCTTCTCTCTTTATCAGCAGGATCATAAGGTAGTTCATTTGAATTTACTTCTTTTGCTGACAATATCAAAGAAGGACTAGTAAAAGCAACGTTTTTCTTTGATGCACCTCAATCTGTGTGTGCACTTGCAGTACCTTGATCAGTATCAGGAGGTAATTTTCTTTTCAAGAACCTCTCACATAATATTCCTACTACCTGTCCAATTGGTGAATAACTAGATTAAAATTATTGCTACACAAGTGCACATGTCAATTGCAGTACGCCAGCACCACTAGTCCACTGTTTTATAAATTACCTGAACTTGACAACGCTCTATAAGATTGGAAGGCAAAACTCGGGGGACCGCTGTACTCCAGCAAAGAACAGACCTTCAGGGATCCCAAGACAAGATCACTAGATATACCAAGGTCTCGGTAGCCGGGTCAGATTGAAATCAATATACAAATCGAATGGAGAGTGGATTAGGGTAAAACGAACTCACCTGATCGCTCCTGAATGGCGCGTTGTTTTTTTTTTTGACATCACACCCCGCTCATTTATTCAAAGTGAATCGGTTCAGCCAAGTCGCGAACCGTTAAAGTTTTTACAAATTCTGGGAGGGGATCATGCCATACAAGTGCCTGATCCGAGTCCCAAATCAAAGAAGAACGGGCTATATCGTGCGCACACGAATTACTTAAACGATTACAATGTTTAACCTCAACATAAGTAAAATGCATATTTATTTGGTAACGAGCCTCCCTGAATAGCATACCACATGGGGCTTGATCAAACTCCTCTGTCGTGAGAGCTTTCACCAAAACTGATGAGTCAGTCTCTAGAATGATTCTAGAATGGCGCGTTGTTTGGTTGCTGCTCGTCGCTGAAATCTCGGAGTGCCGGGGGTGGTTGCTGAAAGCCGAAGAGGATTCGTGAGTTTTGGGCTGCCAATCTTCCCCTCCACCCGGACCAACTATTTTTCTTTAAGGAGAATCTGGACCAACTAGTTTAGTCGTATTCGTATCAGCTCTGTCATGGGCTGAGAAAATAATGGGCTCAATACAGCTTCTTCCATAGGACCCATGGCAAAATTGAGAGGAGTATAAAGGCCGGCCCAAATATCGTTGGTGTCCTAGGACACCACTAGAAAATTAGCGCGCCATTGGCGCGCCCTATGGCCCTTGTAGCACGCGTTGAGTGATTCTTTGGACAGATACTGGAATCAAACAGGTTTGCGCTTGGTCGTGCACTATTCTGCTTTGCTCGATCGCCCCCCAGCCCAATGTCTTTATCTGGAGCTTCATGTTGGTGCTGCCAAAGTTTCGCACGTAGCAACAAATATAGGGCATCAATAGTACGCAGTACTCGCACAAATATATAAAGGCAACGTATCCTATGAGAACCAGGTTCGTATGAGAACTATGAGAACTCCAATCCGGGCTACATGATCTTGATCCAATGGTGCGCTTGAATTCAGGTGGGAGGGGGGATTTGCAAAATCACCGCCCATTTAATCATACTTTTGCAAATTCCTCCTCCCACTTCTCCCTATGCGTCCCCCTTAATCAAGATCATGTGATCCAGATTGGAGTTCTCATAGTTCTCACACGAATCTGGTTCTCATAGGATACGTCGCCATATATAAATGATCATATCATTTGTATCCCTTCAACAAAGTTTAGCAAAGATGATAAGAAACGTTCTTACCATTGAACACCGTAGCTCCCCGACCTCGAGGTGGAATTTCTAGAAATTGTCACCGTAGAACTAAATATAAATTAATACGCTAGGACTGGTCATGGATCAGGTGAATGTTCACAGCCCCAATTATGAAAGCGGATGAGTTATTCCCCTTTAATCAGCAGTGCAGTGTATTAAATCAGTTTACTAAACTATGGAGAGCATAACAAAGTATGAAGAAAAGAATTAGTTACATAAAAATGTATACATAATTTTCGAAGTACACGGGCAGTTGATAAAAGGCTTGGTAGGACTCAATGTGGTCCGATTGTTCAAGCAGGGTGTGCAGCAAATGTTCAAGGATGTTTGGTCAGTCTAACAGCAAATCTGAAGCACCACTGTTACCATTATTTATTTGTTCTTTATCAACAACTCTCAGCTTATCTTCTATTCCTTAGCTCATCTTGAATCGAGATTTCCAATTCTTCAACCTGTTAAAGGTACATACATATGAAAATGCAATTGATAGTTGCAGATAAATACTTATAGATTGTGGAAATTTAATATTTCTGATTATGAGAATTTCATATGTACCATATATAAAATATATAATATAATAGTAAGAGGAAGAGTAGGATTTACTGTGTCCTGGCAGCGTCAATACCTCTCTACACAATTCAGTTGTTAATGAGCTGTATTGACAATGAGGTAGTTATTTGTATTGTTCACAAATGGCAAGATATTACCTTTGCCCATAATATTTGCCATAGTATTCACTAAATTCTTTATATTTGCACGTATATCTTCCATGATAAGCCATCCAGGCTTGATCATAAGTCACTGTTCTGAATCTGCTGTCCCAAATGTTGAAGGAAAGAATAGTAGCAGCTAGATTAACGCATTACTTAATAAGATGCATGTAGGCACTTGACTATTGTTCAAAATGTTGGAAGGACCTTGGAGAAATCAAATGGTGACGAAGCCAGTGACATGAAGCCGACCAAACAGAAGTGAGCGAACAGCACGTCATTTAGACATGGGGATGCCTGATTCTACTCTATGTCTTGACCAGCTTCGATTAAAAGAAAAAGTGAAGTGTGTAAGCTTGTTATATCATCCTTCATATCTACATGTTCAAATAAAAATATCGTTTATGCCCTGTAAAAAGAATTAAGAATATAAACTGAGTGAATACCATAAATTTTCTTTTCTGTTGATTTTTATCTTCCAATTTACATCCAGCTAAATTTTATTTTGTTGTCTGTATTCCTCTTATATATGAAAGGTAAGTCAGGAATATACAGTTTCTCTCAAAGCACAAAAATGAAACTGTGGAACTCACCTGGTTGATTAGTATGCCAGCATCAACCCTAAACCAAGGTTCCTTTTAGAAGAACGGTTTTATTTCATACCATGAGATTTGAAAAGAATCATTAGAAAGCTTACAAAATAGAGGGGCAGATAATTTAAATATTGTTGTGTAATGCTCAAGAGACTAATTTAATCATTGTTATTTGACTTGTTTCGATCAAAGCTATTGCAACCAAGCAAGGTTTTAAATAGCCGACTATAGTTGCCGCTATAGCCTGCTATAGCTGTTTTAGAGGGTCTGCCGCTATTTGCACTCATGTACAACTTAGCTATTTTAGCCCGCTATTGCCCCGCTATAGCCTCATTTAGCTGTTTTAAAGGCAAGCCGTTATCAGTCCATAGCCCGCTATTTAAAACACTGCAACCAACTGTAGTTTAGTTCAGCAACTTGAAGCTATCTACGGAGTATCATACAAATATGAATCAACGTTTCTCTCTGAGATGTTAAAATATTTAAATATTCAGGGAAGAATAAAAAAACTCATAAAATATGATTCTTGGATCAGTCTTAACCATGAGATATTAATGCTTGAACTCTATTTCACTAATATCTGTAAACTGAAGCAGGAAACAGCCTGGGAGTTAAAATTGCATTTACATGGCTTGCTAAAGAATGATGCACAGATATGTGGGGTGGAGGATTGATGTAGGAATAAAGGACTCACCTCTGTCTCTGAGCAGCAATTCCGAGCAGAATGTCCTCCAGATTGTTGATAATATTAGAGATGAAGCATATGGAGGGGTTCAGATTCGTGAGGGCATTCTCAAGAATCAGCATCAATCAAAATAGCCACCACACCGTCCACTCATTAAGACATCAGTGCAAATGATCGCCCTCCTGAGCATTTTGTCGAATACCTTGCAAGCTCTCTTCTGTGGTGGCTGGCTACGTCATGACTGTTAGAGGTATAGTAGTCGTATAGGATTTTAATTGTAGAGTCCTTCTCCAGTCTAGATTTGAGTCATGTGACCCATATATATTGCCCTCTATGGGAGCTATTATCAATACAATTCATATTCCTAACATGGGATTAGAGCTGAGGATTAGGGTTTAATTTTTTTTCCCCCAGCGCACGTCCCCGGGAGGATAATCTCAACTCCCGGGGGCGGCCTCGTCGTTCCTCCTTAGTCAAGCAGCAGTCGTTGCTCTTCTGCCGGTGTTGATTCGTCGTCGGTTCCTCTTTCCACAATTTGCTGCCGCCATCGCGGATTCGTCGAGTTGTGACTTCGCCTTTCGCTGTTGGCGGACCTGTTCGTCCATCGCGGCGCTGTCGTCGATTTGTTGCTGCGCCATCGCAAATTCAGGTCGCCATCGTTGCGGCCACTAGCCTCTGTCGCCGCACATCATCGAATTTGGTGTTCGCTTCTTGGGTCCTCTGTTTTGCGCCGCCATGTGTTTCTCTCGTTCTCTGTCTGGCATCGAGGGCTCAACTTCTTCTCTCGTGAAGCTGGTCTATGGGCTTCGCTGGTCTGCCATGGACTGCGTATGTGGGCCAAAGTGCTGGTGTCTCCCGATGCTTTGGTGCTATTTTCTTTTCTTCACGAGTGCTGGTTTTTCCCTCTTCTGCTAGCTAGTCATGATTCTCGTCATGGCTCATTGCTTTGATTCCTTTCGTGTTCAATTCTCTGTCTTCCGCTGTGTCTATGCCTCATTTGTCATGGGAGTCCACAAATTTTTGTCAGTCATAAATTTTTTTCTCATTTTACTCCCACTACTTGCTATTTGTAGTAGCGGTTCTCAATTCTCCCACTATTTGTTATTTGCAGTAGCGGTTCTCAATTCTCCCACTACTTGCTATTTACAGTAGCGGTTCTCAATTCTCCCACTACTTGCGATTTGCAGTAGTGGTTTCTCACTTCTCCCACTACTTACGATTTGTGGTAGTGGCTTCTCACTTCTCCCACTACGTACTATTTGTGGTAGTGGCTTCTCACTTCTCCCACTACTTTTTTGTAGTAGTGGTTTCTCAATTCTCTCGCTACTTGTTTGTAGTAGTGGTTTCTATATTCTCTTCGGCTTGACTCGACGACTTCTCAAGACTCTCTTGAAAGATGAATTTGAAGACTTAGATTTTGAATGTATCATCTATGTAATAAGTTTAAAATTAGTGTTTACTCTTTCGGAGGCAACGCTATTGCATATGACCTGCATTTGAGGGGGGGTGTTAGAGGTATAGTAGTCGTATAGGACTCTAATTGTAGAGTCCTTCTCCTAGTCTAGATTTGAGTCATGTGACCCATATATATTGCCCTCTATGGGAGCTATTATCAATACAATTCATATTCCTAACAATGACGTCCATGTGGAGCTCTATTACCGGCAATAGATGGATGCAACGTGAGACGTGAGCGGAGGGGGCAAGGAAATTTACGGAGAGGCAAAACAATGTGGGCGGACGCATCGATCGTCGGATATCCATGGTTAGCAGCCGTTCTGAACCGAGCTATTCCCCTTCTGTCTATGCCACACATCCAACACAGAGTCATGAGGGGAGCATGCCGGCTAGGCATGAGTAGGAGGGCAGCGATGAGAAGGAAAACGGTCGGAGACACAGGCCGCAACGGCAAGAAGGCCAGGTCGAGCACACGACGAGACACGCTAGGGAGGCATGATGAGGAGCGGTGCTGGAAGACAGAAGAGTGGTTGTATCTCGCCTCGCCTGCGCCTGGATTCAAGCTAGGAAGCGCCGGAGCGGGCGCTTGGTAGAGAGCAGGAAAGGAGGCGAAGAGGCGGAGAGAGAACACGGGCGAAGAGTCTTCGCGAGCTTTCTGGTTGCCAAGAAACCAGGCGAAAATCCAGAACATCACTCCTCGCCGTTAATTGAGTATTTGACGGTGGTAATTTTTTTGGCCGACGTGGATATCGTCAGGCGTGAGGAACGCGACCACGTTGGGAATATAAGAGATGAGTTGAACGTATCTCCACCCCTCAAACATGAGTCAGCGGGGAGAAGTTCGACAGAGTCAAAAGTGTGATAATGCTCCAAGATGTGTGACTCAATGGCTCTCGTGAACATGGTTGCCCTCCATCGAACCGTGTCAGGCTGTTGCGAACATACCTTGTGTCAGAGATGGAGAGGAAGGCAGAGGAAGGTGACCACAGTGGCAAGGATCTGGCAGGAGAGGAGAAGCTACAATCTTATCTTATATTTACTAATTAGAGGTTTTTTTTAGAACCTTCATGTTAATCAGAGGAAAATCCTCTAAATTCTCACAAAAAAGCAAAATATCTAGCCATTGATTAGGTAGTGATAAAAAAAATAGCCATTGAATCTAATTTGTCTTTTAATTACCCACCTATGCTATTATGGGAGGAAAAAAATACCGATCCTATTCGCCTCCCGACTCTCTCTAGCTGATTCTATTCTCCTGCTCTCGACCTCTCTCTCTGACCTGGAGCCCTAGCGCCGCCACCGAAACAAAAGATTCTATCATCATGACAGTGAACTCCAAAGAAGAGTCGTGGAACTCTGACGTCAACTCGTAGAGGACTAATGAAATTCCTGCCGCGGCCAGACGCTCGGTGAACTGCGAACCAACATGGAGTCTCTTTTTAGAACCGTCACGTTAATCGGAGAAAAATTCTCTAAATTCTCACAAAAAAAGCAAAACATCTAGCAGATAGTGATAACAAAAATAGCCATTGGATCTAATTTGTCTTTTAATTACCCACCTATGCCATTATGGGAGAAAAAAAAGGTACCGATCCTATTCACCTTCCGACTCTCTCTAGCTGATTCTATTCTCCTGCTCTCGACCTCTGTCTCTGTGACCTGGAGCCCTAGCGCCGCCACCGAAACAAAAGACCGATCATCATGACGGTGAACTCCAAACAAGAGCCGTGGAACTCTGACGGCAAGTCGTAGAGGACTAATGAAATCCCTGCCGCGGCCAGACGCTCGGTGAACTGTGAACCAACACAGGAATCGGGGCAATCACAACGCACGGCAGCAACGAAGATGCGACTACCGTTCCTTCCACGATACCTTGCTAGATCATCATGCCGTTGGATCTGCCGGTGTTCAGTAGCTACTTCCTTACCATCATGCCTTGCTGCCGGATGCTCGAAGCCTCCAATATTTTTTTTGTTGTCCAGGGGTACGCAAGAGCGATCGCAAGACGAAGATGAGCAGGAATAGGACGATTGAGAAAAGAAGACCATCGGACAGGCATGTAGGTGATGCAAACGATAAAGTTTTTCCTTGCCTTTTGTACAATCCATAGATATATTATTAGTCTTAAGTTTGATAAAACAGACCAGAACATAGATTAGCATAGATGTTGTTTCAGCCAGATTATTAATCAAGTAATATGTTGCAGAAACAGAATCCATATTCGAGATGCAAAGGTAAATATAAGGAATATTGGGATAAGCATATATGTCACACATGCCAGAGTGGGAGAAAGTAATAGGGTTAATTAGATATTTGCCATTGCAAGTGTTCCTAGTCAGGGATCCGCCATCGCAAAAACGATAATGAGAAATGTGCCATCCAGGTTGCAATTTTTGCACATATTTGCCATTTGTTAACTTGTCAATGGGAAATGGAGCCGTGAAAGGACCAAAATGCCCCTGTCTTCCTCCTCCAGCCATATTTTCAAATTTTTTTTCTTCCTCCCATGTGACCGGAGTGCAGAGAGCCAAACGACGGCGACCAAAGAGGCTACACTATCACTTAGGGAGTAGGGCGCCGTAGACAAGGTGCTGGCTCTTAGGCTCAACGGCACGTTAGGGAGAATTTTTGTTTTTTTTAAAAATCTGGTTGGAGGAGGAAGACATGGGTATTTTGGTAATTTCTCGCTTCCATTACCTATTGACAAGTCAACAATGGCAAATATGTGTAAGAATTGCAACCTCAATGGCACATTTCTCATTATCGTTTTTGCGATGGCAGATCTCTGGTTGGGAACAATTGCAATGGCAAATATCTAATTATTCCGTAGTAATATTGTTTTCACATAAATCTGCTGGAAGATTATGCATGTTAGATCACATATAAGGGGCAGAAATAGCAAACCATAAGGCTTGACTTACTTCATCAGAAGAGCTGCCTTGCTAATTATTACCCACAAAACATTAAGACAGCCTAGAGTGTTTTGTTCAACCGAGCTAATTAGAAGTACATACAGTCAGCCAAAGTTGAATAGGAATATGTTGGATGCATAAGAAGAAATCACTTGACAAAGAGGACATCGTGTTAAATGGGACAAGAGCTACGTGTTCATGTTACAAAAACATGAAGATTGACCAAGACCATTGTGAAGAGACTGGAAAAGGTAACTTCTACTAAAGACTGAGATGTGGCTGCGGTTTTTCATTAGATCAAATATAACTAACTTTACAACAGCACATTACTTTGGTGTCTATTAAAGAAATGTATCCATAGTGTAAAATTTCGTTTAGAACAGAACAACAAAGTTATATATATTCATGTACATGTATCTCATGCATTGATTCCAATCAGATCCTTTTGTTTGTATTTCTCCTCGACATATGTGAACAGTTTACTATGTATGGAACAAAATACTTTCATGGTTCCTTTAGAAATTGAGTTATTTTTCCTGAGAAGTTATAGAGTCAGTCTTCATATATGCTGATCATGAGTTTTTTTTTTGTAATTCATAAGTAGTGTTTTGAGCATGATCAAAGCCAACAGGATATGCCCATGCATGAATTGTTAAAATCACTTCAACAGGATATGCCCATGCATAAGTAGTGTTTTGAGTGCGTAAAACTTTGCATAATACAAAGCTATATAGAAAGAGTCAGTTTACTAACTGTAAACCAAACATTACTTCAATTAGACTAGCCCATGCAGTTTCTCCTCTGTTTTTATCCACAATAATTATGGACTCCAAACTGAATCTGTACGCCTACCTATTACCCATTCGTAATAAGCATGGAGTAAAATTAAATCTCTACATCTTAACATCTATTACATGCCTGAAGTTCAACTAATACTTTTGACCCATAATGAAGTTGCTAGCCCCGTGCATCTGCACGGGTTGATAGGCTAGTGGCGACTAGCGAGAGAGTTGACTCGATTAGGCTGGCACAGTTCCATGGGCCTTCCTAGGCTGAGTAGGGTCAAAATACCAACAAACCAAACAGAAAAAAAAAAAAAAGAAGGATCACTCCTGTTAAGACAGACAACAATAAATAGGACCAACTCGCAACACATTTTCAAGTTCTTAGATAGTATGTGGAGCTATGTGATATCATTCCAAACCATAGTTGATCCAGAGCTTAAAAAAAACTGAGGCAAGTAAGCACTTTGGTCCTAACTAAGTTCCACCTCGTCACATTGTCGAGTCTCCTCCATGGGTGCCGACACCGGAACGCGCCACCGTTTCTGGCTTGGAGGTAACTCTCGCAGTCTCGCTCGAGCTCTAAAGGAATTGGAGGCACTGGCTGACTTTATCTACATCAACAGGATCTCCAATCATGTGAAGCATTGATAACTGTGTAAGGGATCACATGACCTTGTGCGTGACTTGCATAGCCAGGTCCGCTCTTTGCTCAATTGCAGTGCTCGCAAACTATCAAGAACATGAAAATTTGCACCATGTGCGCAACATGGGCCTCGTCACCAGAACGAGACCCACTTGTTTAGTAGATCAGGAATTGTTTCCATTGTTCGTTTAGATTTCAGTTATCTTCCATGTTCCTCATATCAGTGATCTAAAGAATTGTTTAGCCACGATAACCAGCATTCCAGTTTACTGAACTTAGGAATGTATATAAATTAGTGCAACTGCATTCAGATGGAACTTCTAATGTGTCGTCGTGTTATAACGCACCAATGTTTTGAATTTTAAAACTATGAATTCCTAGATCCGGTTTTTAGTTTTGGGTTCTTCTGATCGCAGGTTCACTAGGCTAAACTTCCCAAGAACCTCAATATAGCAAAATCACCTTTAGCAACGACAATGGAGAAGGTAAGAAATAAGTGTGGCATTGGATGCTAAACTCCAGGTTGCAAAATAGATGCTCATTTGTTATATTTTTCAGGTGCTACACCACCTCCCTCATATAGTTTCCTCCTTGGATGCATATATGGAAAGTAGTTTCCAAAGCTGAGCTTCTTCTGGTTTATGCCATATGCATATTTTCATTATCTGCTGGTTAGAAATTTCACGGTTTCCCTAAAATAGAATTTCTAGCAGTAGTTTGCTACAAATTCCAGGGTGCCGCTCCTCTGTTGTAGAGGCGGTACTGTACCGGTACAGTAACAGCCACAATCCGCCATCCAAACGTCATCTCTTGGCTTTAATGTTTATCAACTAATCACCATCATTAATTAGGTTATCTCATTTAGGAGGGAAAATCTCATAGTGGAGGAACAATGGTGCCCATGTACCAGACTTGGTGCCAAATTCTTTGCCGTCTTCCTCCAAATCGTGAGACCTGGACGCAATTGTTTTCTCTCGATCAAGTACTGCGACTATGGATCTCATTTGTTCATTTGTGGATTTCGCTGAGAATCCTTTGCCAAGTAGAATTCTTGACGGAGATTAGTTCTTGCAAATGAATTGAATAATCTCTACCGCAGACAACCATAGATCTAGTACAAGTATTAAGGGTGTGTTCGTTTCCTGGGGTCTAAATTTTAAAAGGGTCACATCAAAGAGAATTTTGTTATTTAGAAGTATTAAATAAAGTTTAATTACAAAACTAACTGCAGAACTCCTGGTCTAATTCGCGAGACGAATCTAATAAGAGTAATTAAGCCGTGATTAAAATATGGTTACTGTAGTATCGTTGTAGCAAAACATAGATTAATTAAGCTCATTAGATTCATCTCGTAATTAGCACCAATCTGTCAAAAAAATTTTGTCATTAGATTTTATTTAGTACTTTTAAATAATAGATTTTCTTTGATGTTACAGGCCATCGTTCTCTCTCCATGAGTTTTTCCCCTCCTTAATGGGACAACCCAATTAATGATGGTGATTAATTGATAAAAATTAAGCCAGCAGATGAGGGTTGGACGGGGGATTGTGGCTGTTACTGTACCTGTACTGTAACACCACTACAACAGAGGAGCCGCGCCCCAAATTCCAACCGGCTGGGTTCAAGTTTATTTTCTTCAAAATTTCGTTTAATAAATTTCTACTAATAAAAAAATGAAGTGCCTCTCAAATTAAGACTGTCACCCAACTCGTCTAACAAGGAGAGCACTCAGTTGAGATCCATCCTACTTTCCTCTCAGCTGAAGAAATATTGAGAAAACACCACACCTGGAGAACTTGGGGTCGAGTGACATGTTGAAGAACACTGGGTCCGTCGTGGATTAATGGCTGTTCATATCGGAACAATGCATTTGGAGAATGTTGTAACTTAATGGATGCCTGGAATATATGTCCTAGAGCAAAAATGTGTGTTAGTTATTGTGCTTCCCAAATCTGTGACTATGTTGTCTTGTAATTGCACCAATTGGTCATAGTAAAATTGTGCCCCTTTCAGAAGAAGAAAACAAAAAAAAAAATGTCGTGGTTGCACTGCTAGTACATTTGCATCCCACCATGCAAGGAAACTGCCTTTCCGCTGTACCAGTTAACTGAAGGGATTGATGACAGACTGATGAAGATAAGCACCTGTACACTGACTAGCGATTTTCTGGACAGGAATGGGAAGCCTGTGAGTTGGCTGGCTGGTTCAGATTATAGAACGTTGGAATAGAAGCCAAATATATATGGGTAGTTTGGTTTTGTTGATATAATATATAAGCGACCAGTGCTGGCTTTGGACGGTTGGTTCACGATTGGAATCAAAGATGGTGGCTCTAGCTTTCAATTTACAAGGTCAGGATGCATGTGTGCATTAGATGGAAGGAAGATCGATCAACTATGCTACTTCACCAAGACTCCTCTTGATGGAATGGATACAGGAGGATGGAAATGATGCTGTACAAGCACAAGTAGCAGCCAACAAAATGCTTTTTTGGGGACAGCAGCAAGGATTTTGCAGAGTGCCGAGTCATCATCAGTTCCTTGACACAACAGTTAATAAAGGTATTAATTTTCCATATGCCACCTCACCTTTGCAGGTGATTACGGCCCCGCCGTGGTTCAGGTGAGCTTTGCGGACGGGACCAAAATGAAAGCCTACGCGACGTCGACGGCGAGGAACGCCGCAGTAAGCGTCACGTGCAACTGATAGCGATGCAAAATACGCGATGTATTGATCGGTAGCGAGAGTTTACAGATATAGGCCGTGAGGCCCTGGGCACATGCCATATCTATCCAGCCGGTTTATGGAATGAAGTGCACCAATCTAAACCTGAATCGCTAGAAACAAGGGAACCAAATATAAACTGTCTAACACCCTCCCGCAGTCTGAGCGTCGCTAGCCACAAGGAAGAACATTCAGACTGGACCTGAACTCGAAGAAGATGGAAGACGGTAGACCCTTGGTGAAGATGTCGGCATACTGCGATGTGGTGGGAACATGCAGCACACGTATAGCACCAGCAGCTACCTTCTCGCGAACAAAGTGGAGATCGATCTCGATATGCTTAGTGCGTTGATGTTGCACCGGATTTGTCGAGAGATACACCGCACTGATGTTGTTGCAGTAAACAATGGTAGCTCGCTGAATAGGAATGTGCAGCTCCTGAAGCAACTGACGTAGCCATGTAGTCTCAGCAACAGCATTAGCAACAGCACGATACTCAGCCTCGACACTGGAACGAGAGACCGTGGGTTGCCGCTTTGACGACCAGGAAACCAGATTATCCCCAAGAAACACACCATATCCAGAAGTAGAGCGGCGAGTGTCAGGACATCCCGCCCAATCTGCGTCGGAGTAGGCGACCAATTTGGAGAGGTTGGTTCGGCGGAGCTGGAGCCCGTGATCCAAGGTGCCATGAAGATAGCGAAGAACACGCTTCACCAAGGCATAATGAGGCTCCCGAGGATCATGCATATGTAGGCACACTTGCTGAACAGCATAGGCTATGTCTGGGCGAGTAAAAGTCAAATACTGAAGAGCACCGGCCAAACCACGATAGTGAGTCGCATCAGACGCTGGTGGTCCATCCATGGCTGAAATCTTAGCAGAAGTATCAACTGGGGTGGTACATGGCTTTCAATCTGACATGCCAGCACGCTCAAGAACCTCAAGAATATACTGCCACTGAGAGAGAAAAAATCCACCGTCCTGGCGAGTGACTGAGAGACCCAAAAAATGATGGAGTGGCCCGAGATCTTTCATAGAAAACTCCTGCTGAAGTGCAGCAATAACCCGACGAAGAAGAGCCTCAGAAGATGCTGTTAGCACATCCACATAGAGAAGCAAATAGACTGTCTCATTGCCCCGACGATAAATAAACAATGAAGTGTCGGACTTAGCCCCCACAAAACCAAGAGACAGGATGTAAGAGGCAAATCGGATGTACCAGGCACGAGGAGCTTGCTTCAAACCATAAAGAGACTTACTGAGGTGGCATACAAAATCCGGGCGAGAGCTATCAACAAATCCAGAGGGTTGCACACAATAAACCGTCTCATCGAGGGTGCCGTGCAAGAAGGCGTTCTTCACATCAAGCTGATGAACAGGCTAATCATGAGAGAGAGCAACCGAGAGAACAGTACGAATAGTGCAGGCTTGACGACTGGACTGAATGTCTCATCAAAGTCAATCCCAGGATGCTGAGTAAAACCGCGAAGCACCCAACGGGCTTTGTATCGATCAAGAGAGCCATCTGCATTGAACTTATGACGAAAAACCCATTTGTCGGTGACAATGTTGGAGCCAGGCGGACGGGGGACCAGATCCCACGTATTGTTGTCAATCAGCGCAGATAATTCCTCTGTCATAGCTGCCCGCCAATGTGGATTGGCCAAGGCACTACGATAGGACTTGGGCACTGGAGATAACTGCACAGCGTGAAGATCAAAGATCGCCTTAGGCTGACGGAAGCCTCGCTTGCCTCTGGTCGTCATGACGTGCGCGTTTTCCTCAGGGGCAACCGGCACGGCATTGTGGGGTAGTGCGCCGAGCGGAGCCGCAAGTGCTGGTGCATGGGGCGCAGCCGGGCCCGCTTGTCCAGGAGAGGCAGGTGCTGCGGGAGAGACGGGCGCTACCTCCACGGGCAGCGCGCCAAGTGGTGCCGCGGGAGAGGCGGGCCCGCCTGGGGAGCCGGGGTGGCGCGACGTGCTAGCCACCGCGGGCGCAGCGCGTGGGGCCGGCGTGCCGGCACCGCTAGCAACAACCTGGGGCGCGAAGCCAGCAGGGGCAGTGGTGCAGGGCACAGCAGGCAGGGGCGCAGCAGCACCAGACGACAAGGCTCCACCGGCAACAGCCTGTCGTGTGACAGGGGCAGTGGGAGCAGGAGTCGTAGGAGTACATGAAATCAAGGAACGACCAATAGGAGCAACAGGTGCACTATCATCAAACTCCAAGGGAAAATCAAAGTCGGACGAGGGGGGTGACGAAACCGTGGAAAAGGGAAACGAGGTTTCATCAAATACTACGTGCCGGGAGATGATGATCTTATTGGAGGAGAGGTCGAGGCAGCGATACCCTTTGTGATCAGAGGGATACCCTAAGAAAACACAGGGAGTGGAATGGGGAGCTAACTTATGTGGCGCTGTCGCCGAGAGGTTCGGGTAGCAAAGACAACCGAACACACGGAGATGGTCATAGGTAGGCTCGACACCGTGGAGAGCAAAGAACGGGGTGGAGGAGGCTAGGGTCTTAGTGGGTTGCTGGTTAAGGAGGTAAGTGGCTGTGTGGAGTGCCTCAACCCAGTAAGAGGCGGGAGCGCTAGCCTAAAATAGGAGGGAGCGCATGATGTCGTTGGTGGTACGAATGACGCGCTCGGCCTTGCCGTTCTGTGGGGAGGTGTATGGGCAGGACATGCGAAGCTGGATGCCATGTGTGAGAAAGAACATGCGGGTTGAGGAATTGTCAAACTCGCGACCATTGTCGCTCTGGACGTTCTTGACAGTGGCGCCAAACTGTGTGGAAATAAAAGCAAAAAAGTGAGCAAGAGTGGTGAGCGTGTCGGACTTGAGTCGTAATGGGAAGGTCCAAAGAAAATGAGAGCAGTCATCTAGGATAACGAGATAATACTTGTAACCAGAAATACTAACAACCGGAGATGTCCAAAGATCACAATGTATTAAATCGAAATTATGTGTAGCACGAGAGCTCGAGTGACCAAAAGGTAAACGAACATGACGACCAAGCTGACAGGCGTGACACAAGTGTTCAGGCTTACTTTTATTACAAGTAATGGAAGAAGATGAAACTAGACGCGACAGCGACTCATGACTGAGGTGACCAAGACGCCGATGCCAAAGTGTAGTGGAGCCTGCTGCAGCGAGGGCGAGTGGGCGAAACAGCGATGACGCGAAGGGGTAGAGTTGCCCGGAACTATTGCACCTGACGATCACGCTCTGGGTTGTGAGGTCCTTCACAGAAAAACCATAGGGGTCAAATTCAACGGAACAATGATTGTCAATGGTGAATTGACGAACAGAAATAAGGTTCTTGAGTAAATTAGGCGAAACGAGAACATTACTAAGACGGAGAGGACCTCGAGATGAAGAAAAAGAAGCGGAGCCAGTGCAAGTAACAGGCAAAAGCGAACCATCACCGACAATAATACTAGAGGGAGTGGAATAGGATGGTGGACGGGAAGTGCAAAGATTACCGGAGTTTGATGACATGTGATTTTCAGCACCAGTGTCCATTACCCATTAGTCTGACGGAGGTGGTTGGAACGTCGTTGTGTTGAACGCCGAAGCCAGCGTTGCTTGATCCCAGTAGAGGCCGCCAGGGTGCGCGGTCCAGCCTGGCGGCAGCATCGGGGCCGTCGATGGAGGCATGGGCGGGAAGCCTGGAGGGGGGCCCAACTGCTGCTGCGAAGGCCCAGCGACGAAGGCCTGTTGAGGCGCGCCACAGGCCTGCTGCTGCTGCTGTGGTGGCTGGGCCGCCTGCTGCACGCCACGGGCCTGTTGAGGAGGCGCAGAAGGCTGGCCATAGTAGCCCAGGAAGCGTGGATCCACTGGACCGGGCCACACTTGAAATGTTCCGGTTAGTGGATTGTAGGTGGGCTGCCACCCGAGGCGAGGGCGCCCAGCAGGCCGTGATCCAGGGGCGCCGTGGCCGCTGGTCGCGCCGGGCGCGCCACGGCCGCCGCCTTGGCGTCTGCCGCAGCGATTCTTGCGGCCGCCTTGGTTGCCGAAGGAGGGGACGGGGGGCGCTGAGGTCGACGAGGAAGGCCGGGACGCCGAAGCCGCGAACGCCTGTGGGGATGCGGTGGGTCGATCCTTCTGGTTGATCTCGGCGAGCTCCAAGTCCGAACGGAGATCGTCGAACGTGGGGAACGGGCGCTGTCACTCGATGAGGGGCGCCAGGTGCGCGAACTTGTCGTTCAAGCCACGGAGGGTGTTCAGCACCAGGGTACGGTCACGGACAGGCTCGCCAAGGTCCGCAAGCTGGGTGGCCATGGCCTTGATGCGGCGGCAATACTCCACGATGGTCTGGTCGCCCTGGACGAAGACGCGGAGGGCGGCGTCGAGATGCAAGGCCTGTGTCTCCCGGTGACCAATGAACTGCTGCTCAAGACAAATCCATGCAAGGCGAGCAGTAGGCGATCCGTCCTCCCGATTCATCACGATCTCGACGAGGTCCGGAGAGATGGTTCCGTAGAGCCAGGAGAGGACGGTGGCGTCCATGCGCTTCCAGGAGAGATCATCGGAGAGATCATCGTCCTGGAGCACGTGATCGGTGAGGGCATACTTCTCAAGCGTGTTGAGGAGAAGGCCACGCCAGCGGTTGAAGTGAGGCGAGGCGAGATCGAGGACGATTGGGACCAACGCCTTGATGTTCAGAACTGCCACGGCCTGAGCGTGTAGCGTGGCGGTGGCTGCGGCGGTTTGCGCAGCAACGACGAGAGCGCGAGCCTCCTCATCGCGGCGCTCGGCCTCAAGGCGAGCGGCCACCTGGCGCTCAGCTTCAAGGCGAGCGGCCTCTTGGCGCTCCGCGACGAGGTGAGCGGCCTCCAGGAGTTCGGCGTCGGAGAGCGCAGCGACGCGGGCGACGAGGGCGCGGTGAGCAGCGGCTTCGCGCTCAGCATCAGTTTCGCCGGCCATTGGCGGCGCGGTGAGTGGAAACTAGCGACGGCGGCGACGATTTCGTGGCGGCGCAGCTAGGGTTTAGCGGAAGCGGAAGCGGGTCGTTGGAACGAACCCTACTGATACCATGATAGCGATGCAAAATACGCGATGTATTGATCGGTAGCGAGAGTTTACAGATATAGGCCGTGAGGCCCTGGGCACATGCCATATCTATCCAGCCGGTTTATGGAATAGCACCGGGGAGATTAGGAGTGCACCAATCTAAACCTGAATCGCTAGAAACAAGGGAACCAAATATAAACTGTCTAACAGCAACAATACGGTCCTCGGCGTCCGGCCGTGCCCCAACATCCTCGCGTGGCTCCAACAGCCGTAAGCCGGACCGACGTCCTGGCTCCGGGCCTCAACATCGATCCTCGCCGCGGCGGTTCAACGTTGTTATCTCGGGCACGTCGGTCGATGGCAACGCCGCACGTCAGCGGACCCCACCCGGACTGGTCGCCGGCGGCCGACACCATCGATAGCGCCGGCGCTCGATCAGTTCCTGGACGAGAAGGCCGGAGCGTAGTACGCGACTGGACGGCGCGGGGCACGTGAACCCCACGAGAGTCCGTGCCGCCCGAAGCGCAGCTAGCTCAACTACCCGATCGACGATACCCGTGCCGCCGCCTTTCACGGAGAACCTGACCGCCGGCGGAGTCGACGTGCCCAAGTCCGTCGTTCGTTCGCGGGGCGTGTCTCGCCCGATCGAGAGACTGGTGTTCGATCTCCAAGATCGGGGCGAAGAAAATGTTCAGCGTGGCGGTGAGCCGGCGCGGAGCGGTTGACCGTAGGAGGCAGCTTGAGAATTGAGATGGGTGTCGGCAAAGAAGCATGTCGTGCGGAGCCCGATCATCGTCGCCGTCATTATATTGGTTTCCCCGCGCAAGTGCCCCTCCGAAGTCCGGGTCACCAAGCTCGATCCAAGGCATCGCTACAGACCAGGCAACGAGGCAGAGTTTCGTCCCTGGCAATGAAGCGATGTTGCAACGCGGTGACGAGGCAGCTTGGCTAGCGTCGGCCCCATGAAGCCTTCCCGGAGCGGTCGACAGAAGATTCTTGATTGATCACCCACTGTCTGATTAATGGAAAGGAATTAATGTGTTTAACACAAGTATGGAAATTTCATGGCTCTACATGGTAACTCCATGATGAGTAATTAGCAGCTGGCTGAATACGAGGATGCGCTTATTGACCACGTCACTTGGCCCTGCAGCAAAAAGGAAAACAGAGGAGAAGGCCTTCCCTGCTGCTCTGTTTCTCGTCTCCAACGCAGTCACTGCTCCTGTTCCTTGTCCCAAGGAGTGTCACGGTGTTCGGCATTCCTGACGGCATCACTCAACCTGAAGCCCACAAGATGTCATTGATCATGCGCATGTTGATTAGACTGTCCGCAACAGTGTCCTGTATTTTTTCCCCTCCAAAAGAATATTTCACGTCTCCTGTAAAAGATTCCGGCCTCCAAAATTAAATTCGTTGCAACAGTGACCTGTATCGCGTCCTCCATCCGCTGCCCGCCGTCGCCTCCCGCGCCCCAGCTCGGCGCACACCTTCTCCGGCGCCGCCGCCTCCCGCGCGCCCCTGCTCTGGCGCCGCCTCCTTCCGTGCTTCCTTTCTCCGGCGCCGTCGCCTCCCGCGCTCCCCTGCTAGACGTGCCCCTGCTCGGCGCGCCCCTGCTCCGGGCTGGGCGCGCCGGTGGACGTCGCGGCGGCGCGGCGACCCTGCTCCGGCTGCCTCTCCACTACCCTGCTCCGGGCTGCCACACCACTGCTCTGGGCTGCCTCTACACTATCGCGGCGGCGGCGACGCGGCTCCCCTGCTCTGGGCGCGCGAGTGGACGTCGCAGCGGCGCGTCGATTCAATTTGGTTCTGTAGATACTGTGAGTGCTGCCTCTCTACTCGTGATTGATTCTTTCATTTGATTACGTTGGCTCTTGCACTCATGACTAGTCTCTCATCTGAATGACATGATAGGAATTAGAAATCTGCCATCTTTTGATTCTGTCTTTACTGAATTTGGTCACTTTCAATATCTCAAAAACTGTCATTGTGCAAAGACATTGGTTCAATACACTTGCTAGTGTTTTTTGTTTTTATCTTGTGCAAAGACATTGGTTCAATACCGATTCTTCTCCACTGGCGCTAGAGATACTGAATTTTTAGTCTACATAAATAACATTGCTCTGTGTTGTAACATGATTCTTCAGTTCACTCCTACCCTCGGGATCGCTGGCTCATCTCTCAGCTGAAACTCAACAGTCCTGTTGTACAGAAATGGGTACTGGCCAAGCTCATCTTCAGTATAAGGGTCTTCAGTCATCTTTGCTTTGTTGCCTACAAGAAAAATTGCATGTTACTATGCTAGTAAACGAAGTCATCTAAAAGAGAAGATTGGAATGATAGAGAAACTCTTGTGACTGCAAGTCCAGAAGATAAAACACTATTTTCAGTACACCATTTGTACCATTGCAGGAAGTAGACACCAACCTGAGTTAGAGAGATATCTATTGATGTCTGGTAGAATCTTTGGTTCCAGCTCTAGTCTTTGAACTTTGTAATTTTCAATGTAATTTTCTCTCTTTGAACTTTGTAATTTTTAATGTAATTGTAACATGTAATCCGGTTGAGAATAAATAATTTTATTTTGAGCTTTGATCATTTCAGCTTGAAAGTTGCATAGGGCCGAAACGATTTCAGGCTGCGCAGAGGAGAATTCTGTATTTCTGGACCAAATGATTACTTTGATCAATTCAGTCCAGTTTTGAATTATGTACACTGAAACAATATCAGGAGCTTTGAACTTTATCAGTATCTGCTGGCAAATTCATGTATGGAACTTTATACTAACAATGAATATTTGAGAGATTGCAAGTCTAGCTATACACAGCTCAGATAAGTGGGCAAACAGATTTCAGTTGGTTTTCTTCATGCCACAAGAGCCTGACAAGCATCATGGGCAACTCATGGTTTTCAGTTGGTTTTCTTCCTGCCACAAGAGGTACAGGTTATAAGGAAAAGCATAGCATTAATGTCATCATGTATCTTTGCCAACAATTACAAGTACATATGTATCGATGCGTCAGTGTTCAGTCAGAGCCTAAGCGTGAGATCAGGCTCCTCGCTGGCATGCACGACGCCGCTGTCGGCCGAGCCGAAGGCCGCACTCCCCGCCGGCGTGGTTGAAACGGTGACGGCGGCCAGCCGGAAGCTCCCCAGCCAGCCGAAGTTGAGCTCCTCATCGCCGACCAAGAAGGGCATCGGGGCGAGCCGCTGCTGCTCCGGGTGCGCCGCGGACGCGTGCGCCTGGATGCCGATGGGGTAGAGGCCGGAGCCGTACAGGCGCGGCGGCGTCGATCCGCAGCGCGCGACGGATTTGGCGGACGGCCGGGCACCCCCAGATTTGGCGGACCGCGACGCGGCCCTGGAAGATGGCGGGTCCTTTACAGGCTATTGTTGCAACGGGTACAGATGAAAAGATCCGCTAAATTAAGGGTACAGGGTGGGTTACAGGCAGCTGTTGCGGTTAGTCTTAGGCCATCAGGAATGGCGCTTCAGCGACCCGCCGGCTACGTTACCAAGAGTGCCGGCTACTCTCGTTCGCCTGCGAGAACATGGTTTCATAAATCGATGGGGTCACGAAGCTCTCCCTGACGCTCGTCGTCCATAGATTCAACAAGGACGCTGCACTCTCCGGGAAAGCCGTCAAGCTCCTCGATCAACCGTCTGATCGACGAGGCCGCCGGTCCGGTCATCCTTGCAGATCACCAAGGCATGCCAAGGGCGACATGCAACCATCGGATCCGCTCATCCGTGGCGATCAAGTCGGAGTTCTACTACGGCGCCATCGTCATCGAGTCAACGTCTCGCTTACTTCTCCCCAGGCACCAACCACGGTGACCGACGAGTCCGCACAACGAGGAGGGTGCTGTCTGGTCACGGCTGCACTACTGCGACACGGGTCGACGAGAAGACGATGCAAAGATGATGACAAGGCGCGGCATAATCGATACAAAGATGATGACGACGTGCGGTGCAAAAAGAAAAGGAAAAAAAAAAAGCAACAAACGCGCACACAATATTAAAGGACGGCACAAGTGGAGCATACTATATATTTGATGACACGAAGAACCAGCTGACAAGGTACAACATTTTTTTTTTTTTGACATGGTAAACTACAAGGTACTATATAAGTTGAGCTCCAAATGTTGTTCTCATCAAGCCCTTTAGTTGCGTGTCGGAGATGACGACGGTGGGCGGGGGCGCGTGATAGGCGGCACCGGCCCAACTATATAAAAAAGAGAAAACACAGGAATTCAAATTAGCACATGAAGCTGTGAAACATGCCGATTTAAATACAAAGAAAGCTTACGGAAACACTTGATGAGGAGTGTAGGCGGAAGATAGGTCGTGCAGAGAAGAGGAAGTATCGCCACGCGGATCGGATCGACGTGCGTCAGTAGACTTTCACTTAAGTCATTTCCAATTGCATGGCAAAGGCACACGTCGGCCGGGCTCCTGACGACGTCCCGCAGCGCAGAGCAGCAGCCGGAAGTGGGCGCCCCGATGACGCTGTCATGCGCCACCAGGAAAGAAATGCACTCGTTCAGCTCCTGGAAAGTTGGCATGCACTCCTCAGGTGGCTGTGAGTAGTTTGGCGGCGGCGGAGCGGCCGCTACAGCGCCGGCGATCAGGAGGAAGATGAACGCGTACACTTTGGTGATTGCCATTGGGATGTGGATGGTTAGGGTTCACAGCTAGATACTTGATTTGTTTTTATACCACGTTGTGTGGCCTGCCCATCCATGGTCTTTAACCCTCCGAAAGTTTGGAACTCAAACCCCGCGCGCTCTTGATGTGTGCGTTGCTTCCTGACGCGTTCCGATGCACATGATCTTTGCATATCTCCGATCAACTCTGGAGTTCGCCCCGCCGGGAACTCTTCACGTTTATGCTCCTTACAGTCTTCTAGATGCATGGCCGGGAACTCTGGAGCTCTTTTTTTCATCTAACGGGCTTCTAGATGCTCGCGGGATCGCGTGTTGCCCCTATCTCCGATGATGCTGAACTCCACGCTCACCGCCCGTCCGTCTTGATGCATTAATTATTGAGAAATGCCTTGTATATGACCCAAAGGTTCGACTGAGTTCCGTCCGAGCCAACGGAACCGCGTGACGGCGCCAGCATGGCGGCCTTGTCATTCGCGAGATCATACGTTGCACTCCACCCAAGCCCAAGCCGTGGCACACCCTTCTGCGTTGCTTTGCCCATGAAGCCTGAAGCCAGCACTGTGCGTTAGTTTCTGCCCTGGCGATCACAAAAGTCGAATGTCCCGCATGTTCCAGGAACGTTGCTCTTGTGTGCGTCAGAATGGATATGCATGAGTTGCAAAAGCTCATCGCTCATGAGCAGCCTTCACTAGAATCTCAAAGATAAACGAAAAGTAGCAAAGTAGTACGACCATGTTTTGGGGAGGCCTAGAAATAAGAAAGTAAGAATGCAGGATCAACTAGCCATCGGTTCGACATACTGTGATCACGAGTACTCCCGCGTGTCAGACACAAATTTGATCTGATTAAGATTGATCTCTAGGGATTCATCGTCAGGGGATCCAGCGTGCATGGTCATAATGACTGGTTTTGGACAGACTTGCTCTGGTCTGCCTAGCGGGATCGTATGGCTGTCACGTCGCACTGGATTGATCGTCGGGCCACGCTGCCGGTAGGGATTGCAATTTGCAAATTGCAATGGGTTTGGTTCGAGTCACTCAACATGGAAGTATGGAACCGTATGCTCTGCACGGGGCAACTGACAAGCACATGAGATCGATAGTTCAAAAACCTATAACCAAGAGGTAGCATCTGAACCATAAATAACTACCGAAGATCTTACGGTTCAGATGCTCTGTTTTTATTTTTCTTTGAACTTGTGGGATTTGTCTATATGATTTGCGACCTTTAGCGATTTGGTTGTTGAGGAATACTTCTGTTTATCTTCAGGTAAACTACGTAGGTATCTTTTCTCACCAAAAAGAAATAACAAACAAAAACTACCTGGGTATATCCTAACTGAATGCGCCATCTCAACAAATGCAATCCCAGGATTCTATCGTGTACATCTTTATCTAAACATCAGCACGCACGTCCTATAAATTGGCCTCGATCGTCTTCGTCAAACTGCCACACATCACAACGCGAAACAGCCCAACAAATCTCCCACGCGATGGCGCCATCCAACAAGTGCGTCCTCGTTCTCGCCGTGCTCCTCACCTTCGCCACGCTGCAGCAATCTGCGGCAATCAGAGCCCAGGTAGCAGCCGCCGCACCGGCACCTGCACCCGGCTCATCGATCTGGCCCCAGTTCTTCTTCCCTTGCATACCGGGCCTTCCACGACTATTCCCATGTTACCAAACGCCGCCGTCACCACCATTTCGAGGTCCACAGGAGTGCCGGACTCCGTTGATGAAGATGATGTCGTGCGCGGGCTACCTCACCAACAGCAGTGTCTTGGAGCCTTCATGCGAGTGCTGCAAAGGCTACGATTCAATCGGCAAAGCCAAAGAAGGCATCTGCTATTGCCACCTCGTGAATGGCGACTTCAACCAGCTTTTGCCACCTTTAACTCCAATGATTACCGCTCGCATGTTTAACCTCACCCCAGCATGCAATTTATATCTTAAGATGGAGACATATGTTAAGTACTGCAACAGTAAGTCCTATAATCTTCTTCTGACATTGTTGTTAATAATTGCTGCATGCGTATAAGGTGACTAATATTTTGTGGATGCTGATTATATTGAACAGTGGATACTGTGCCGCCGATGACGCTTCCTGGTCCTCCACCATCTGGAACTTAATAAGGGTACGTTCAGATTCAATCTTTTCGATTACTATTTTTCAGATAGCTTTGTTACACATCATACAACATTTGGGATTTAATTTTGTTCTCATCAGTAATCAAAATCTACTTCCATCTTGCAGCATGAACTCCACAGGTGGCAAGAGAGCCAAGAGGTTGATCAATCTGGTCAGAGAAATAACAAGCTGCGGATTGCAGAAGCCTAAATTATTTGCGCTGTCTCTAGTTTCTACATAAGTATACATCGTGGAAGTGTGGTAGGGTTTGAGTCACACCTCTTGCTTAGGAAGTCGTAGCTATGTCCCAAACTTATGTATACCATCATATGTTATTTGGAGAGCCATAGTTACTCTCGCTACATTCAATAAATATACTTTATTATTTCGAGTTTAATTTGCTTGTAAAATTGATTTTTGGCGTTCGAAAATAAGGTGTTAGTTCGAGTGCAAACTACTTTTATTATCTGACTGCTATATAGTCGAGCTAATATTCACATACGTTCCCTTCGCATTATGGCTGCAGCCAACGATCGCAATGACAAGACTGATTAGAATTTCAATGTGACCGACCCCCGGCTGTGGATGAGATACAACTAGCGATAGATGTATATATATGCAGTGCTGATTGCTTATCAGCTAAATGTGATTTTATTGTAAAGTGATATTTGAATTTGATCACCTAGCATGCATGCAACGGTATGTGATCATGACATGGTATTCTGTTGGACAGGATCCATGAATGCATGTGTGGAGAATTTCAACTATATATTTCAGATCTCGGTTCACTGAATGATTTCGTGTGTATAATTTCAACTATTAGTATATTAATAATGCTTCTAAAGCAATATACTAGTATTTTCCTTTTTAAAAAATGGTCGCTTCATGACCTCGGTTCACCAAACAAGCCATGCTCGTACTGCTGGCATGTGGCTCGTACTACTGGCATGTACGTTTTGTGCGATTGTTCAAGGCAAAAGCCACGCGGTCTGCCTAACGTATAGCTGATATATTCACATTACTACTATTTATTTTCAGTCAATGATAATATTGATTTTTTCGCAAAAAATGATAATATTGATTTGATGGTATTGGTATCTCCTATAAATTAGAGGAAGGAATGGTCGCAACACAGTTGAACTAGTCCATATTGCTTGTCCTTCTTCTACTGTCATGCATGTTCCTCTCCAGCAGGACTACCAGAGTAGTTCAGCTATTGAGATGCTTCCTCAAAAAAAAAAACAACTAGAGGTTAATCCCAGATCTGAAGAAGGGGGGGGGGGGGGAGCTTGTATGCTGAGAGTGGGAGGCATCTGGAAAGGAACAGTGCATTCATGCTTGGGCGTGGATACTAGGTAGTGGAATCATACCAAGGCCAGTATATGATGGAGAATGTTTGCATGATGAACCAACCATCAGCTCAGTCCAAATGGTTTGATTCCTCTGATGTGGTACCACAGCGCCATTGAGTGGAACTAGGATTGTTGGGCGCGCTCCGCTGCGCATGAGCCGGCTTGAGTGGTAATGATGCTCCTTTTTGGACTTGTAAGTATAGGACGTTGTATGCTAAATATTAATCACAAAGCTGGCTTAGTCCAGTTGGTCTGACCACTAAGGAGGTTCACCTCACTCTATTTTTTGGAGCATGCCCCTCGAACGGGTCGGCAATGACCAAAGAACAGGACGGCCCAACAAAAAACAATGTAAGATGGCAGAATTCGGCTAAAAAAAAAGAGGTTAAGACGGCAGAACTGAGCTGGTGGAATAAGAAATGCAAATTCACAACATGTACTGATCGGCGATATAGCAAATACATAGCTTAGCAATTTCCTTGTTCTTTCTGTAAATGATTACTGAAGCAATTGAAAAGGAACAATTAGTTCCGTACTAGCTTTTTTGACAACTATGCTAGCGGTTACAGTCGTTTGTTTTGAAGTTAGATTGATTTTCGTAATTTAGTTTTTTTACACTGGCTAGAGCCCATCGAGTTGGGTGTCATGGGCCCTATTGACTTATGCGTGCATTTTGGGCCTCGGCCTTGAAGCCCATTTCACCTAGGGTTTTACTTCCCACCGTTCTCGTCTATAAATAAAGGGCGCAGCCACGCACATCCCCTAGCCGCCGCCGTCTCGTATGCAATTGCTGCTCGTACTTTCTCAAGCGTGGCGTTGCCTTCTCCTGATTTCCTTGCTTCTTTCTTGGTTTTCGTTTTAAGCAAATCTTCGTGATGAGAATTTAGAATACTTTTGTGGCAATGAGGAAAGAAATACTTGTGCCGGAGGCTTCCGCCGGTGTCGGTTGCACAAATCCTCTAAGAAGTTCTGAGCCGCTTGTAGTTCTTGTTCCCCTCTCAGATCTAGGATTGGCCTCTCCCTTTTTTGTCTCACTTATTTGTTTCCTATGATTCGGTCGTGTTCTTGGTTTTCTTTCTCTGGGTGAAGCGAGGTGATGATGCATGTATGATAGTCTGTCAATCCCCTGATGTCACAAAGTGATGACTCCTCATACATCCCGACAGGCTCTGATCGCATTTTCTAGCTTAGTTCATTTTATTAATTTGCTATGGATTGCAGTTTGTTTCTTTTCTCCTTTGAATCTGGATTATTTGATCTCATTGCGTTCTGTTTTGAATTCATTGAAGCCTCAGCCCTCAAGAAACGATATGGTCTTGGCATTTTATTTTTTTCGCCATTCGATACGATGGCAGGCGATAATTGAGGCACTGTTACTTTATCAACACGTAGTAAAAATTGAATTCAAAATAAAATATGATTATTCCACACGCCTTATAATGCTAGGCACTACGTGCACCTTAGTTAAGAATGTTACAGTTGAACGTTTTGGTTAAATTCAAGTTGGAAGTTGGAGATACATGGAGATACATTTCAATGCGACGTTGTTAACTTGCAGTCTGCAGCCGATTAATTTGATTCGTTCCACACTGACAGCGTTGTTTCGTGTCCTCAACTACTGGACATAAAAATTCTGAGTCCATCAAATAAGAATTAGATTAATTGCATATAAAGGTTCAGAATAAAATATTATTAGACTAATTGCGTGTGGTTCAAAGATTTGTGGCGGAGCCATATGGATGCATGAGTATTCCCAACTTTTGCAAAGCATAAATGATGTAATATATATTTAGTCGATTTGCCTGTTTGAACTATTTGGAGGTCCAAATGCTGCAGCAGCTAGCGAGTCTTGCGCCCTCCTTCACCAAATACATCCATCAAAACAAACGAGTCTTTGCGTCCATTGCTTTTACCTTAATGGCTTCGTCTGGCTTCGTTTCTTTTAGCGCTAAATTTTAGAGGCCTCTAAACAAAGAGAATCTAGTACTAAATAAAGTCTAATGACAAAACTTTTTTACAGATGGGTGTATCTTTACGAGACGAATCTAATGAGTCTAATTAATATATGTTTTGCTACAGTCATACTACAGTAATGCTACAGTAATCATCGTCTAACCATGGCTTACTTACCCTCATTAGATTCGTCTTGCGAATTAGATCAGAGGTTCTGCAGTTAGTTTTGTAATTAAATTTTATTTAATACTCTTAAATGATAAGATTTTTTTTAGACCCCTCTGAATTTTAAACGAACAGGGCCTTGTAAGTTGTAACAATGGCTACGTGATATCGGTAGCACAACCGAGAATTATTCACTGTATTTACACTTTGACTAGCTGATCAGAATAAGTACGCTACACAAAGGCCAAAGGCCGTACTTATGTTGCTCCAACTATGCTTTTGGTGCACGTAGATTACAGGCAGAAATGACAATTTTTTACTCGGAGATCAGAGAACCCTCACGGTTTCCATAACAAACAACTGCATGCTGTGTCTCCTAACATGAAATCGGATTCAGTTTCTAATTCTGTATCCATTGCGTAAATTTTACTAGTATTTCACCTCTAATTCTGTATACATTGCCTAAATTTTACTAGTATTTCACCTAAATGGTGAAACATCCTTTGTAAATAGTATCTCTCTGGAACATGAGTGCTCACCATGGCAGGAGATAAAGGTTCAGAGAAGAACTAGCGAATGTTGGTGTGCGCAATTTGTGTAACCACACTATATTTCGCTCAATTCACCACACAAATAGGAGGCTCCAGAATATAAACAACCACCTTCTCTGCTCCAAGCCTCGTGGCATACCTCAACTGTTCTCTGGCCATCCAGCGGCCAGGAGCACTTTGAACTCTGGACCCCTAGACCTTGGTCACTATATGTATGCGAACCGACTATTGAGCAACACACTTAGTAAATCAGCAGCATTAGTGTCACGGCAAAAATGGAGAAAGGAAAACAGATGGAGACGAGGAGCAGCACAAACTATGACCGGAATGGGCGGCGTTTAGGAAAAAGCACCGAGTTATGCCCCTTCATGTTGGCGTGCCAACAGCAGAAATGGTAGTGCTGCCAACGGAAGAAGTAGCTAGGTAGCTGTGGCTGGAACGTCTAAGGCTGAATGAGCTTGTCCATCAGAGCTGGCCAAGACCACCTACTGCTTTTCCTCTTTTGATCAAGACCATCCATCAGAGCTGATCAAGATCATGGTATTGTTATGCTGCCATGCGTTTGATTGGAAATGGGAAAACTCCAAAAACACGGTACAATATGATATAATGATTAGATGGTCCGACCGTGCAACCCTCATAAGGAGATAGTAACCACTATCCAGTGGACTGATCGGATGACCAATTATGTCAGCTAGCATAGTCGATATTATAAATAATGATGAGAACCCACATCATGGTGCAGTAAACAATGCGGCAAATTGTTGAGCAGTATCTAAATGAGAAAAAGGAGAAATAAATAAAAAGAAGGGACATTATTAAACAAGAAGCCTCTCAAACTGAAACTCTGCACTACATTTTGTCCTGCAGTTCGCTGCAAGAAATCAATGGACCAACTGATGGACGCAACGCCATCAAGATAGTGCGATGCTTTTTTTTTTTTTTTTGGGCGGAAAAGTGCAATGCATATTCAAACGACTGCGATGTGCGAGTTGATTCATTCATTCCATAGCACTACCATACATCACTGAAACATTCACACTCCTACCATTGAAAGGAAAGGATGAGAGCTTTGGATATATAGACACAAACCCCTGACTCTTGCTAGCAATAACCTCATCACCTCACGTGTGTCTAAAATATATATATCCATGAGCAAAAATGCTACCGATGTACGCGTAGAGAAGGGAAATGCATGTTAGAGGATCGAAGTTCAGAACGCTTACATACTGTTATGGGCGTGGGAGGCATCAGGATAATAACAGCTACCTGACTGGCACTTTTCCTGATGCAAACATGGCATTATCTCTCTTCTCATATACTTGAGGTGCCATGCAGCGACGAAAGCGTATCATTTGGACAAGCTAAGTGCAGCGTCGATGGGAAGCCCGGTTCTACCACTAATGGATATGGATCCATTAGTGTGTTTGTAGAATCTCTTAGCTCTTTGTCTCTAACCATGTACTTACCGTGGAACCAAATTTCTTGTGCCAACGTATGAAAACACACCACAAAATTAAAAACATGCTTTTCTCTCAAAAGAAAATGGTAGAAGCAGACTGAAATATTAAGACAATCAAGAATACACTTTGTTGCAGTACAGAAACTATGTGGTAGCTTAGTAAGACACCAAGGACTGCAATGCGCGCATGCGCACAGTCCCAACTCACAAATGTTGGACCAAGTGAACGAACGACTCCATTCAAAGATGACCTGGAACGATTGCACACGTCGGGCGCATGCATGATCATGGGCATCAAATGTTTCAAAAAAAAACCCGTGCAAAAAAAAAATGTTTCAAAAAAAATTAGACGAAGCAACGGGGGGCAAAGAGCCCACCTAAACGACTAAATTACCGACCCGAGGCAATAAAACGTACATAGTGCAAGTACAAAGGTCCGACAGAAAAGGGAAAAGATACATCCGTGGTCGCTACGTTAGACCAACAAGGCGGGAGCACTAGGAGACAAGTGGAGTGGGGGAGACCCGACGGGGAGCGCGACCGAGCCATAGCTTCAAATGGTCATGCATCATGCGGCACATCTCATACCGGTATCGACATGGTCGAAACTCATCTAGTTTCTGGTTTTCCAAATGATCCATAGGATCAGTAGCATCGCGGTGTGGATCGGTGGAGCAGTAGCGCACATCGTCCATGGTAGAGCTGGCACAAGATCGCCGACGTCTGCTGGCGGGGAGTGGCCGGGGAGCAGCATGGGACACAGCTGATGGAGGCGGGGGCACCCCAGGAACAGGTGATGGAGGTCTTCGTTTGCATCAGAACAGAACGGGCAGCAGGCAGTGTCGAGAAGCCCCAAGTCGTGGAGGAATGATCACGTCCGTGTCTTGCCGTGCCGAAGGATCCAGAAGAAGATGCGGACCTCGACGGGGGCAAAGTTGTCCACGTTGACGGCGTACAGGGTCTGGCCGGAGAAGGTGAGCATGCGATGTTTCTTTTCTTTTTTTCTTTTTTTTTTTTGCGAAAAGCGATGTTTCAAATTAACAAATCAAACACATGGTACTGCGGATAGGACGCCAGAGACGCATGCAAGTTGGGTGCATGACTGGTGAAATAAAATTGAGCAATGGATCCACAGCTGGGATTGCTCTCTTATCTTGTATATATATCCTTCCCTTTCGTGAATGATGGAGGCTTAATTCTGATTTGAAAGTTCATTGTTTGAAAAAAAGAGATCTTTTATTTACTATGTTTGCAAATGATGTGGGTCGTCCATTGCTTCATAATTAAAGGTACCAACCAAAAGGTACACAAGTATCGATAGAGATACTTAGGTACGAGGGATAAAAAAGTAAACTTGCATGATGACTAAATATGGAATGACAGAGGAAAAATTGTGCACCATCTTTATTTGCATCATTTTATTGTC
Source organism: Eragrostis curvula (assembly GCA_007726485.1). Lineage (NCBI taxonomy): Eukaryota > Viridiplantae > Streptophyta > Magnoliopsida > Poales > Poaceae > Eragrostis > Eragrostis curvula. The sequence goes on from CM017439.1 coordinate 38,546,151, forward strand.
ATTTACTTGGTTTCCCGTTTTCTTCAATGGAGCCAAAAACACATCTATGGCCGCTAGAGGCCATGGTGAGGCTGTGCCGGCCACGATCCTGCTATGTTGATTATTATCTGATGAGTCGTATTGCTTAGAGTGTGTATATGTTGTAACCTTAGATGGTGAGGAGGGCCGTGGCTATGGAGGCCATGATCTAAAGGTAGAATATGGGGTAGCGTGCAACCACCGGGATCGTAGGAATTTTAATAGGTAACTTACATATTATTGGGTAACTTACTCGGTATATATGATACAATGGCACAATTTTACAAATGTTATTTATGGGAATATATTTAAAGAAACTTTTGTGGTCTGTTATCATTTTAAAATATCATTTACCACGTGAATCTACTATGTTATTGAACATTAAAATGAAATGTGATCATATAAAACTATACACAAAGAATTGCACTGGCATATTTAGTGGTTTGGCAAGCGTGGGATATTTTTATTTCTTAACTTACATGGTTGCATGCTATTTACAAAGCTTTGAACAATTGTGCCAAACGTGATCATTAACCTCTTCCTTGTTCGACTCAAATTCTCTCAATCACATGCCTCTCTAGATCCTAGTCATTTGAATATAATAAAGAATTGCCATGGCTACCTTGCAGGCTATCTCGCTCCGGATCCTTCATAGAAGGATCAATCGGGGAGGAGAGTAAACCATCTCATTATTTACCTAAAATAAATGCCTCTTAATTGCACGTAATTACTCACCTTCCATTGATTATGACAATTTTTATTTCGTATCTTGCCCCTCTCTTAATCAACGGTTCAGATTTCGGTACTTCTTGGTACCTCTAAATATCTCACAAACACCGTAAAAGATCTCAAAAAGAGGTTGAATACATCCAACGCGGAGGAATATTCCTACTACCTCGATCACAACCACATCTTGATCCAGCAAGTTTTGGTTCCAGCTAATTAATGCATTGCAAGCATACTCAATTGCTCATGCCAACGCAATGTGGTGAGCGCATCGTTTCTCAAGCCAGCGATTTGGGACTGCAGTTTGATGTGAGAAGTCACTAGACTGATGAATATCGTCAAACGCCTTCAAGTAAATGCAGTGCGTACTCAAGCCAAAGAGATATGTTGAGTTCATTCGTCTTCTTCAGTGCTGCCATATATCACTGGAATAGTATTGACACTCCTCCCATTAAGGGAAAAAAAAAACATGAGATCTGTAGACATATATCAGAAACATGTACTTGTGCCCCGTCATGATAACAGTAACCTCAGCATCATGCATGCCTCATAGTCACTATTACATAGGATGAGCAAAATGATTCGTCCGCTTCATCATATAGAGAAGGGAAATGCATGTTAGAACTTATAGTTGCCCCCAACAAGTCACATCTGGCAATGACTTTTCTACAGGTATCCAATAAGAATTTGAACGAAGTTTTTTGTCTTTGACATAAAAAAATAAGGTTGTAATAACGAAACTGACATTTATTTATCATTGCCTTACAAGTGGAACAAGAAAGACCATATAGTGATTTTGATTCTATAAACAATTAAAGGATTTCGCAGTGAATATTAGACCATATAGACTATATATATACGAATATTAGAGGTTAGTAATACAATAGCAACACTTGTATGAATAACTCAACTAACCGCCATATGCGTCTCATCGCTGCATATATATGGTAGTATTGGACAGCATGCCACACATCGACTTTGCCACATTTCATTCTCAGTGTCCAGTGAACACGCGACAGACAGTAATGGAAAAGGCAAATGTACTATGTTGATTGTTAAACACTTGATATATGGCGGGAATGAGAGTCGCATGGGAAGCTCAAAGATGCTGGATTTTCATACTCGGTTCCGTTGTTCCGTTTTGATCACCATGAGTCATAAGGAGCCTTAAGACTCTTGATAAGCAACGCAAATAGGTCTGCATAGCACGGCCAATATAAGGCGTTCATCATTCCGTTCATTCAGTCTCACTACCATACATGTCTGAAACATTCACTGATTCACACTAGTACGTTTGAAGGCAAAAGGATGAAAGCTTTGGACATATATATAGAGACACAGACACCTGACTCTTGATAGCTGTAGCATCATGAGCACCTCATGCGTGTCTTGTCCGCTTATATATATTCACAATTCATTTCCCGTAGTAGCTAGTAAATATACAGCAAAAAAGGAATGCAAGGTAGAGGATCACAATACACTTACGTACTGGTTATGGGCATGGAAGGCGCTCGGGAAGCATCAGCCGCCGGTATGCCATCTTCTCCATGAAGAAGTACGATGGGGATACTTTTAAGGGAGTAGTTCCTGAGATGCAAAGGTTGCATTAATTCGCAATGTACTTAGATGCACCTACCTTCCTTGGGTGAGACTGCTTTGGATTTTTTATTTTTTTTGAAAAGGGAATATATTATTGGACCTTGAAAAGCACCTGGTCATAAACATGTTAGGAATGGTTACAGAATGACAACTGCATTATGCAACATCCATTGTCATGTCTGTCTCCACTGCCTTACTGCTCAATTCATAGTTGCTACTGCAACTAGTAGTCAGACACAAGTACTTAATGGTGTCAAAACTTGCTCACTCAATATATATATATATATATATATATATATATATATATATATATATATATATATATATATATATATATATATATATATATATATATATATGCTAAAATAAACAGGAACAAATTTAGTGAGTATATTTGAACGCTTATTTCTACATAGACTAGGTGAGTGCCCGTGCGTTGCTACGGGTTTGAAACAGCACAATTGAAGCATGTGTCATACCTTACAAACGCGAGAAATGGTGATCATACAACTTTAACATGTTAAGACAAATAAGCATTTATTGAATCACACAATTAGTTGATGCTCCTGACCTCCTGTTCATTGTTATGGGCGTTTAAAACAATATCTTTTTATTTACTTATTTTCGTAGTTTCTTTGTTTAACATAAACACTATGAACGAACAATATAAACAAATTACTCGGAGCATCTGATGAAATGTCATGTATCATTGATAGAAGGTAATTCTTATTTGTTTAGTTTACAACTGTATGACAGTTCGAACTGATAAGTGCACACACCTCTCAGGCCAGAAATAGTATCACGACATCTTTTTTTTATTAGGTGACAATGCAAAAACTTCAAAAAATAACATAATATCTAAACTAACGAAGTACATTCTGTATTCACGGGTCATCTACTCTAGCTTACCAGAATTTGGTTTGGAAACAATGTTCAGTTATATGCAAATTATCAACTAATTAATATTGAAACATCATCGACTAATGTCCATATATATGTCCTTAGCACATCACATAATCTGTCTGCCAATCACAAAATCTGTTGAAGAAAATCCTTAATCTTCCTTTTCTTCCGCCAGAGCACCATTTCCTCGTCACGCCAGATCCTCATCACTTCACTGTAAAGCAAATAAAGCTCACTCGGTCAATTGTTGCCTGTAAGCAGCCAATTCATACACTACAGCCTGATTATGTGCTCAAGCTAAAAAAAAAAAATAGATGTCCCACACACAACTCGGTCAACACATGCAAGCCATACAGCTAGTTTATTCGAGCATGGCTAAGGTGTAAAGTGCATGCTAATGAAAGTAACACATAGTATTGATAAATGCAAAATCTGGTCATGTTGCCATATAAACAAGAGGATGATTATCCTTTTCTCAAAAACAAAGTAGGCAAACCTAACATGATTACATAGAGGTGGTTGCATTGAAAACTGTGACAAACCTGGTAAAATGCCCTTAAAATGGACTGTGTGCTTGCGGACAAGGAATATTTCTTCAAAACTACCTCTATTCAAAATTTATTGACCTGTTACAGCATTAGAAATGGTGAACATACATTTTGATTATGGGCATTTAAAACAATATTTTTTATTTACCTATTTTCATAGTTTCTTTGTTTAAAACAATAAGCTATTTTGAACCATAATATTCTGATCCATATGCCGTACCCAAATTATTTTATCACCTTAACAATGAAGAGTGATAATGCAATTTTTTTTCAAACAGGGTGCATGCTAGGGTCATGCAGGAGACAATTCACTACCACAATAAACATCCATAGTGGTTTAGAACAATCTGGAAAATAAAGTAGCAGAACAGTACAGTGTGGATCTCTAATCGAAAAGTAATATGATGCAATGGTTCCTGCAGGTAGTTCGTCTACTTTACTACCCTACCAGCAGGACACTCTGGTCACCATATATATATCTGTGACATCAGTGTAAAGCTTACATGCATAGTAGCACTAAAAATCTAATATCCTACACATTTTGCACGCCCGGGTGATACACTTTGCACGCAAACTGTGTAACTCAGCAAACAACAAGGACCTTCAATCAAACACATTATTTGGCATGGATGTATCATATCTATGATTATATGATTTTTAGGACAATCTTCAAGTAAAATTCATATTTACCATGTATATAATCACAAGAGTCAATAAACAATGACAATACACAGCAGAAAAAGCTCACTGGACTGCTGAAACAGACATTTTTATAGCATCCTTTCCTATTGCTTGTTGGGCGCATGTATAATTTATTTTCCTTGGCGAGTGATAATTACCAAAATATCATTTACCTGTTCTGTAAACAGCACCAATTACCCCCTACTCAAAGACCAGTTGCCGTCCTAGATTCGGACCACCTTGTTCACCCTCTTCTCTAGTGGCACACAAACAAAAGCCTCTTAGTGTACCATGACCATCATTTTGTTTCTTTCTTCAGCATTATATAACAAAAGCCTCTAATCTGAAAGACCACACTAATCACTCCAACCAAGCAAGCCTTCCCATTCCTGGTTCACTCCCAACCAGTAATACAATGGACATAAATCAGGAAGACAATAGGTAACACATGATAGCAGTTTCACCGCACACAAGTCAAGTGTTTGCCGCAAGCATTTACTAAACCCATGATGCTTATTTCTGTTTGATCTGCCTAGCAAAATGTATGAAACTAATATGAAGACCATATTATAAGTTGACATTTGTTTTGGTAAATAAAGATATCATTCTTATCGTATTCATTTGATCTCATCAGTCATTAATATCAGAAAATTACACATGACCAATTCAAAGAGTTGTCAAGAAAATATAAACAATGCAGTCAATTAAAACAGTGTCATTCATTCAATTAAACAACTATCAGCCACAAATTCAGAGAGTTGTCAAGAAAATATAAACAATGCAGTCAATTAAAACAGTGTCATTCATTCAATTAAACCACTCTCAGCCACAAACGTTTCCATTCAGAAAGCTAATCCCTGTTAATCTAAAACTCATCGCCAGGAGCATGTTCATCTGCAAACTCATACCTTTATTATGGACACCGGTCAACCAACTAAACTAAAGAGGATAGTTCAAATAATCGAAGCAAATCTGAAGGTGTGCACTCTTCTTTTTTGATGGATTGCATCCTTTGCTCCATGATCCTAAACAGGATCACAAGCAGCTCAGGGCTCATGCCTAATGCAAACCAAGGGGCCAGCAAATTGGAAAATAATCTCTCCTATTTAATTAGTGCAAACCAAAACAAAATTAGGCGTGAGATAAGTGTTAACATTAAAACGAAGATGTGCCCTTCTATGTCAGAATGTGATTGATTGATACGACCATGTATTATGCAGCTGTGATAACAGCAAAAGATCAGTTAAGAACTTCACCAACTAATCCATTACTAAAGAACATCTTCTTTTCCACTCGGTGAATTCCTACAGCAGGGTGAATAGAATCTTTACAGAATAGTACTCATCAAGCTTTTGTCACTAAAACACAAATTTCTGTTACGTACCAGGGGGCACACAGATCAATAGTTGGTTGGAGACAGCAAACTATGTCATCGTGCTGCAATCACCTAATAAGTACAATACTGTACAGGTGACAATGGCAATGAAACGCCGTTTCGGCCAGGCTCTCATTCAGGAAATTTATCGAGCAGGCTATATGCAGAGGAGTAAACAAAACACACTGTTGCAATACGCATGGAAGCAAGTGAGCGAACACGCAATCTTGTAGTCCAGCAGCGACAGCGGTGGGGCGATGGGATGGACCGAGGCGGTTAGGCTGCCATCAGGGAGGAGCAGCGCCGCAACCGAGGACTGGAGCTCGCGTGGCGTGCGCCGCGGATACAGCACCTGGAACTTGAGCTTGCCGTCGTTTAGCGAGGGTGCTGGCGGGGATGTCAGACTTAAACAAATCGGTGCCGCGACAGTAGTGTTGAGGTGCGGTTCCTCGGCCGGGTGGGCGCGATGGATAGGAGGGGCAGGAGCGCCGCCGTGTTCCGCCCCGCAGCCGCAGAACTGTCGGCCCTTCCTGCGCCTCTTCTTCCTTGTCCTCCTCAACCGCCTCGTCGCCGGCGCCGCGCTGCTCCTTCTCTCCTTTGCTTCACCCTTCACCTCCCCTCCGCAGAATAAGCAGGGGGCAGATGAGCTTCCCAGATTGGCGACGCGGCACCACGGCGGCAGCGACATGATTCGCTCGGAGGAGGCCGAAGAACAACGGCGCGGCGGAGCGGGGGCGTTGCGTGGAGGAGGGAGCGCTGAGGAGCTGGGGGACATGCGCAGGAGGAGGGATGCGGGGGAGCGGATCACGGGGCGATGGCGGCGTGGTGGGTAGTGGGGGTGAAACCGCTAGTCAGGGCGCAACTTTCGGATCGTATGGGTGCGCGTTTTGGAAATTGCAGGCGATTTTGGATATCCTATGGAGCGCGTTTCGTAATTGCTGGTGCTGAATTTTCGGGAGCAGAATAAGCCGGGGCAGACGACAACTTCAGAATTCATGAGTTGTAGAGATACGTACCTCTGACACAGACAAGATGAATTCTCAAGCTTGTCATATCATATCTCCTACCTAATTTCTTCATGGAAACATGCAACAATGTGTGGTTCTTTATCCTAGCAAACGTGTTCCTCTTAGTCGATCTCGGCCTCCACAAATGGCGTTGCTGATCAGCAAAGTGTTGGTAATGACGGTGACGTCCGCCGCATCGTACATCATCTGCGTGCGGCCTCCACTGGGGTTCACAGACTACACCAGCCATCTCGACCTCGAGAGGTGTTACGAATCGTTCCTGGTGACGGAGCCCAGGTCCACAGACACCACGAAGCTGACCGAGGCCCGCCAAGGACGGGGTCCTGGGCGTGTTCCCGAGCCATCTCATGCCTCTGCATACGACGCACTCGCCCGGACTTCCTGGGCCTCAGGTCAGGGATGGCGTGCTCGGGGGCGCAAGGGTGAGGGCGTCGTCATCGCGGTCCCCGACACGACGGTGAACCCCGCGCACCTGTCGTTCTGGGATGACGGCATGGGCGCCCCGCCGCCAGCCAAGTGGCGCCGCGAGTGCAGCTTCTTTCTGGAGCGTCCGCCGCCGCGCGCCGGCGTGCAACAAGAAGATCGTCGGCGGCCGAACGATCCTCCGCGCGGCGCGCTCAAGACGGGGCACGGGACGCACACGGTGGCGCCCGCGCGAGAGTCCGAATTTCGGGACGCACACCGCGAGCACGGCTGCCGGGAACTTCGTCGCCAGCGCCGGCGCGCTGGGCGGTGGGAACGGCACTGCCTCGGGCACGGCGCCGCGCGAGTACCTGGTGGTCTAGGAGTTCTGCGGCGGCGACACCGACACGAGCTGCGACGGCGCCGACGTGATCGCCGGCACGGACGCCACGATATCCGAGGGCGCCGACGTGCTCTCGCTGTCGCTTGTCGGCAGCTCCTCACAGGCCGTTCTACGACGACCCGATCGCCATCGGCGCGTTCGGCGTCATGGCGAAGGGCCTCTTAGTCAGCCGCTCCGCGGGGCCCGGACCCGAGCTCCCTCGGCAACGACGCGCCGTGGATCCTTACCGTTGGCGCCAACACAATGGACCGGCATATGCACGCCGTCGTCAAGCTCGGCAATTAATGGTCTGTCGTTCGTTGGCGAGTCGGCCTACCAGCCCAACAACGCCCTGCCTCCGACACCACTGGTTGCTCCTATCCTATCGAGCGCAGCATCGAAGATGACTGTAAACCTGGCTTGCCTGGCCTCGCCGGCAAGATCGCCGTGATTGAAGATGTCTGTCTCGTCTCGACCGGATCCAGACCGGCATCCTCGTCAAGAACAAAGGCGGCGTAGGCATGCTGCTGACCGGCGACAAGGCAGACGGCAACACGGCGTTCGTAGAAAGTATCATACGTGTCGCACCTGTTGGGCGGTCAGGCCATAAGAAAGTATCTTAATGAATTTTTTGATTTCGTAGAACTCCACTCTTATCGGCATTCATAATCATTTACCAAATTATCAATCCTTCATTGCCACACCGAAAAGGAAACTATTTTAATTTCATTGAAAACAATGACACTATATATATATATATATTTTTTGGAGGGCAATGACACTCGTTACAGTGATTTATGGTAATAAAGTCAAACAGAATTAGTAGGTGAAACAGGTAAAGATAAGCAAAACCAAAACAAAAAATTAGGCTGAAATGAAAGCACCGCATGAGCGCTCATTCCTTAAATTAGCATGCCGCAGTGCCAGCAGTGGGTAGCAGTGTTGACATATATAGTTTGCACCACACACAGACACACAGACGCGCAAGATGTGATCCATCAGGTTGATGAGTAGAGCTTCGGCAATGCCTCATAATATTTCCTTTGCTGTAACCAAGAGGAAAGAGAGGCATGGTGAAAACAGCTAACAGTGCCACAATGTCACTGAAAGATTTTTTTTTTTTAGAGAACAGGAGAGGCTCGCGCCTCTACTGATTATATTATAACTTTATAAAAAATGTACAAAAATCTTGACAACAAAAATCAAGGAGGATAGAAGAAGAAAAGGAAAAACAGAAAGCCATAAAGAACTAAAGGTTGTCTATCCATGTCACTGAAAGATTAACAGGTGCTGCAGATATATGCATAGTTACTCTTTGCGCTTACCTGTTCGGATACTGATGGCTTCACCTTTGATAGGGCTTGTTCAAAGTGTGTGAGCTCAATCGAACGAGGAGATGAACTCATCGAAGATGTCCTGTTCTTGTGGAACTCCCATCTCTCTTCCAAAGCTACCATGGCTGCATCATTCACCTGATGGAGAAAGCATGTTAGTTCCATTTGTTGACCTTTTTCAAATTATCAATTTGATATTCACACACAAGAGTGTTGCAATTATTATAAGACTTATCAAGATAGAAATACATTCCTTAGCGACGCATCCTCAGAGCTAAAAAGAATCTAAACTTTACAAGCGCTCATGTTTGAAACAGAGGTCTGTTTGAAACAGAGGCATATTCAAGGAGGTCTGTTTGATGAGATCACATATAGTATTACCAGTAAGAGCACCCGTAGTGTTGCGTCGAACCGAACGCGGACGGTTCGGTTCGATTTGCTACCGTTCGACACCCGTAGTGTATGTGGGCTCCAGATGCCGGGTAAAAAAAGGAAATCTTCTCTTTCCCGTCCTCTTTCGCGCGACCAGAGGGAACTTTCCTCTCCGTTCCCCATCTTCCTATCTCAAATCCCTAATCAAATTCCAACAAAATTCGGCCAGGAATCAAGCAAATCACAAAGGTTTGTGGAAGGATTCCACAGAAAACGAGTAGATCCATGCTCGGGGAGGCTAATTGCGGCGGCGGCGGCGGCGGCGGCATCCTTGGCTCAATGACGACGATGGGGCTGGCTCCCGTTGCAGCGACAGCGACGGCGGCGTAGGCATCTTGCTTCTGGGCGGAGGATGCCCTCCGAGCGCGGGGCAGCAGCGCCGCCGCGCGGTCGCAGACGTGCGCGCGTGTCTCACGCACTGGGTCCGCATGGTTCACGGCAGATGGTCACTTCGTGAGCTTCACGGCAGCTCAGGTGTGGCTGTGTTCCTTTTTTTAATGCCAACAATTCTGGTATATAATTTTAAAATACGTTCACCACAACACTTCTAGTACAGAATTTAAAAATACATTCATGACAACAAATCTAGTACAGAATTTAAAAAAATACATTCACCACAACACTTCTAGTACAAATACTAAGGATCTAAGCATGAATACATATAGCCTAATCTTCTCGATAAATTTCATCACTTAGGCTCAGCATCATTTTCTCATGCATTGACATTTGTATCTGAGAGTATGTTGAAGTATCAGTCTTCATGAGTTCATGCAAATGCTTCATTTTCTCTAGCTTCACCCTCTCTTTGTCAGCTGCAGCTTTACTAGCGATGGCCTGTGCATGTTCTCTTGCAGCAGCTGCCATGGTTTCAATTGCCTCTGATTTTCTCTCTTGCAAAACATTGAATTGTCCAACATTTTCATCTGTCAGCGTGCTCTTCCCTTTCCCCTTCCCTTTCTTTTGTGCTTTTGCTTGCTTCTGGCCTGGTGGGCGAGGACGATCTGCAACTGATCCCTCATCAGTGTCTCTATTTGATGAAGAAGTGTATTCCCCTGATGCAGACACCTTAGTTCTCTTGTTCATATCGGACAACACATCTCGATTAAGCCATTTAGGTTCATCCTTCACTGCGTCCCACCAATAATCAAATTTAAAGGGCTTATCTGTTTGCATGATTGCCATGTATTCTGCTTGAGCTTTGTCCATAAGTTGCTTATCTGATTGCCCACTCGCATAAGTGTTCTTCATTGTTGTCCAAGCCCCATGGAACTTTGAAACAATTGTGCTGTGTGTATTCCAATGATTCTTCAACTGCATGGCTGTTCTTTTATGACCTTTAGGAGCACCCATGTTGTATTCTGCAGCAACATCTTTCCAATAATGACCACTCTTCTTTGAATTGCCATCGATTGAGTCAACTGAATTGTTCAACCATGCTTGGATCAGTCGCTTGTTGTCATCCTTTGACCAACACTTGCGCCCGACTTTCTTTCCCTCATCTGAATCCACATCACTCCATTCTTCAATAACATCTGCTGTGTTTGTATTTTCTACAGGAACCACCGGTGAAGAAATGGGAGAACACTCATCAGCTCTTGAACCACCAGAACCACCAAGAGCCCCAAGAAAAGCAGCTGAACCAACCGGTGAAGATGAACCACCAGACATGTCCATCCCAGGATGGAAACCTCCAAAATTGCCATGAAAAGGAAAACCGGATGAATGGAACTGCTGGTAACCTCCTTGAGCTACATATGGGTTCCAATTTGGTGGGTATGGATTGAATTTGTTGCTGAATTGCTGGGGTGGGAAGGACATCGGGTAACTTGGTGGGATTGAAGGTTGTTGTTGGCTGGCTTGTTGGCTGTTTCTTGTGTTTTCAGCATCTAAACTTGAGTTGGAGGAGAGGAGCAGATTTGTAAAACTAGGTGTAGATGAGTTGCTCATGTTTGTAGCTTTTGAAATGGGGCAAAATAATGTATGTACAACTTTCGAATGGTTGCATATATAGGCAGCAAGGCCAACGGTCGGCAGCAAGCCGCGGACACCAACGGCCAGGTGCTGGGAAATATTATTTTAATGGAATGGCCGTTGCTTCGTTCGACTCTTGTTTTCCATTCGACTTCTTCGTCTGACAGCTACCGTTCGACTCCCACAATGTGAAAAGTTCGTTTTACTGTGCGGACGGTTCGGTTTGGTAGCACACTGCGGGTGCTCTAATGCTAGGTCTGCACCACTGAGATTGCTGCACTCTTCTCGGCGTGCCAATGCATCCATATCAACTCCTGATGAGATGGGTCTGCTTTGAGCGTGTGCCTTTAATATTGAAACCCGTTCATCAGCACCAGGTAAAGGTACATACTGTTTCTTCCCGAATCTACCAGGCCGTAGAATAGCATCATCTATCACATCAATTCTGTACCAGAAAGGGGCTACAGTTCACCTTCCATTCAGGGTTAAATGCATATATAAACAAAAGGTCCATTCACAGTTACTCTCTCCGTTCAACTTTATAAGGCGTTTTGGCTCTGGGCACGGAGATTAAAGAGAACTAAAAAAAGTGGGTGCACAGAAAACAAGGAAGAGAGAGATAGAGATAGAGTTGTGTGGGGAAGAGAGAAAAGTGTCTCGAGAAGTGAGAACGCCTTATAATTTGAGAAAACTTGACAAGGCTAAAGTGACTTATAAAATTGAACGGAGGGAGTACCTGTTTGTAGCTCCTATCACATAGACACCTATCGCATACAGAAGAACCAGAATAACAGACATCAGAAAAGCAATGGCAAGGAAAAACAAGAAGGTTTAGACTTTAGAGGTTGCCCCAAAACATTCAAACCTGGTTTAGGAGGCGCTCAACAACCCATCCCCCCTCTTTACCTCTTTTTGTTGCCAATGCATCTACCTGTCAAATGAAAGGGGATAAACACTTGAACATATACGTATAAAAACAATTTTACAGGCAACACATTCAAGTTTGTTGACCTCTTCCGATAGTATATAGAGGCATCAAGCATCCAGACTTGCTTGAAGTGTTTGACACAGTTTTAGCTCAACCTAATCAAAAAACCATACCTCATCAAAAAATATTATGCATGGGGAGTTAGTGCGTGCACGGCTGAATATTTTCCTAACTTCTGATTCACTCTCCCCGACATACTTGTTCAATAGCTCAGGCCCTTAGTTCCAGAGGAGAATTATGTCAGCATTATTTGTGTGAACTTCATAAAATGGAATAAATATATGGAAACGCAAATATCAGCTACCTTAATATGAATAAAATTAGCCCCTGCCTCATGTGCCACTGCTTTTGCTATGAGTGTTTTCCCACAACCCGGAGGTCCAAACAGCAGGAAGCCATCTTGCATGCTCACTCCATATTCCTTATAGACAAGAAATAAAACTCATATGTACTAAATATTTATAAAAGATTTATAGATATTACAAAGTATAGCAAATAAACACCATAGATGTCAGTAGTACAAATTCTGAAGTGCTCTTAGCTTCTAACGTGCCAAACACTAAAGGCTACAGGATAATAAATCATGAAGAAGAGTAAAACACAGTCCGTCGGGATTTTAAGTGCAATTTACTCACATCACAATCTTCAGGGCTCTTAATACATCTAACAATGTAGCGTTCAAACTCTTTCCTCAATGAATCAAGACCTCCGACATCATCCCATGTGACATCAGGAATAGAAGAAAATCCTTCCCTTCTCAAAGAGGGCTGAACAAGTTTTGTTTCTTCCTTCAGCAAGTAAAATGAATCTTGAGTCAGGGAAAGAAAAGAAAAACATGCGAACTGAATATGCATGTTACATTGTAAATCCATGGGAATCTTATAAAAATTCAAAAAACAGAAGAAAACTGGAGGGAAAGGGGCGCCAAAAAAAACTCTACACACCAAGGAAAAGTATCAATCTGTTGCAATCTTGCAATATTTATCATCTTACACAACACAAAATTAACAGCTGAACTCACGTACTAAAATATATAAAAGAACAAAAAAGGATCGTTAGGGAAAACGGATCAAGTTAAAATCTAAATCCAGCTTACACTGGGTGAAATTAAACAGGATTCTAGGCATAAGCTCTACATATAAAAGTTGTACCTCAAAGTCATTCATGGTAACATGTATATTCTCCATCTTGCCTGCATCCCAAGACTGCTGCTTCAACCATTTGAGTTTACCTCATGCTCACAACGATACCGAACTCTTCTTTCATTAACTAGTCTCTTCATTGCCAGATACCCTGCATTGTTGACTAATGCCTTCAAGTCAGCACCAACAAAACCTGGTGTGGCCCTTGCTATCTTGAAAAAGTCAAGCTGGCCTTCAAGTCGAAGCTTCCGAGCAAGCATCCTAGGGTGTGTTCGTTGCTTTAGCATTTAGCATTTAGATCTGTCACATCAAATAGAATCTTATTATTTAAGAGTACTAAATAAAATTTAATGACAAAACTATTTTACAGATAGATACATCTTTACGAGACGAATCTAACGAGCCTAATTAATCTATATTTTGTTACAGTGATGCTACAGTAATGCTACAGTAACCAGCGTCTAATCACGGCTAACCTACCCTCATTAGATTCGTCTCGCGATTTAGACCAGGGGTTCTGCAGTTAGTTTTGTAATTAAACTATATTTACTCTTAAATGACAAGATTCTTCCCTCTAAATTTTAAACCTCATGCAACGAACACCCCCCTAGTATCCGATTCCGTGCATTCTCATCTGGAACACCGAGGGGTGTTCGTTGCTTTAGCATTTAGCATTTAGACTTGTCACATCAAAGAGAATCTTATTATTTAAGAGTACTAAATAAAATTTAATGACAAAACCTTTTTACAGATAGGTACATCTTTACGAGACGAATCTAACGAGCCTAATTAATCTATATTTTGTTACAGTGATGCTACAGTAATACTACAGTAACCAGCGTCCAATCACGGCTTACCTACCCTCGTTAGATTCGTCTCGCAATTTAGACCAGGGGTTCTGCAGTTAGTTTTGTAATTAAACTTTATTTAATACTCTTAAATGATAAGATTCTTCCCTCTAAATTTTAGACCCTATGCAACGAACCACCCCCAAGATATATCTCTCGAGCAAACCTCCCTGGCCTTCGAAGAGCTTGGTCCACAGCATCAGGCCTATTTGTAGCTCCAATGACAATAACATAACCTGGATTATTTTCAGATGAATTAGCATCAGAATCATCACCACCACTATTCTGGTGGAATTCATCCATGCATGTCATCAGTTGAGTTACGATCCGTCGCTCCATCTCTCGTTGAAGATTCTCCCTCTTGGATGCAATTGCATCTATCTCATCTATGAATACAATTGAGGGAGCAGTCCCATATGCCTTCTGAAACAAGCCCCTGATGTTTTCTTCAGAACCTCCTGCAAGAATACAAGCATTATGTGATTATCTTCGCACAAATCCTGACACAACTTATCAAAAGGAACATGAGACCGTGGATAAAAGTTGAGGGAAAAAACTGCATATCCTTTCATTAATTGTTTAAGGCGATACCAATTGTTTTCAACTGCAAATCATTTCTGCACCTTCAGCAACTTTCAGTGCACACTGATTTCATGATTGCATTTGCAGTGGCCGGTTTTACACGTGGAAACTCTTTTTCAGTATACTATTCATCACCATGCATATGATACGTTCTACTAGCGACTTTCCACAACAATTAACATCCCTAATCTTCCGCAGGTACATTTGTTGCTGAATAGGGCAGCACATATTATTGATTTTACATTCTAGCTTGTTATTTTAAACTGCAGTATTTTGGGGTTCCAAGCAGGACTAACATTAACCATTGTTCTCATTTTAATCATTTCCAGCATCAAACATGATCATCAGTTAAACACTATATGGCCAAATATGGAGCGTCAGAATTTTCCCAATCTGTGATGGGATTAAGAGTCAAAAAAACGTACCAGATACCCCAGACACGATTTCTGGGGCTGAGATCTTGTAGAACGGCACACCAGTCTCATTGGCAATGGCATGTGCAAGGGTGGTCTTCCCGCAACCGGGCGGTCCGTGCAGCAGTAGCCCAGCAATAGGCCTAACCCCAAGGTTACGTGGCAGCTCCGGACAACAGAGGGGAACCACCACTTCCATCAGCAGCTTCTCAATCACCTCCTCCATCCCGCCGAGATCAGCAAAGCTCGGCCCCTTGTCCTCACTGGCGACTCCTTCGGAGACTCCACCATCAGATGTGAGGACACGGCGCGCCTTCTCAGCGGTCACCTCAATCTCCAGCTGCTGGTTTGTGCCGGGGTTCTGTTTGGGCGTTTGCGAGGCGTACTGGGAGCGAAGCATGGTCTTGTGACATCCAAATCGGAGAGAGAGGTGGTGGTGGAGGAGGTGGCGGCTTGGGCATCTTGGCGGTAGGCGCTGAAATGGGCTTGAAATGTTGTATGCGCTGCAAGAGTACAAATAGTTACATTTTATAAAATTTACATTATTTTATTTAAATACATATAGCTTAATAAAAATATTTTTATGGAAAATGTTTTCTGAATGAGATCCAAAAGGCCCTATGCATATATCCTTTTTCAACAAATTAATTATTCATTCATTTTAACTGCCAGGGTAACTTGCAATGTTTTGCAACTGCGATAATTCCAGCATTACTTCAAACCCACTACATATGTCGTGAATCATCTTTTATTTTTGCAAATACAATGAATTTGCTTTAATATAATTTTGCTGGAAAAGAGCAGGATTGATTGTAGTATCACCAAAAATATTCAGAAAACAAGATGCATCCCAAAAATGTTATGGCGTTGATGGGTAACTAGGGACAGTCAAAGACATATATGGTAACTGGTAAGTCAATGTCTCAACTAACCTCCTTGCATGTCTCATTGCGGATATATCGTATTGAGCAACACGCCACACCTCCACTCCACTATACTTCACACTATCCAGAAACTCTTGGTAGACAATGGCAAAAATATATATAATGATGACCGAGGACCACACTTGATATGCTGTGGGAATGTGAGGCACATGAGGAGATCAAAGCAGCTGGATTTTGAAGTGCTTTAAACCTTAAGTTCAACTTTGAAAAATAATATGACAAGGTAGAGCATAAAACATAATCTTGGACATACATATGATCAACAAGGCTTTAATCAAAAGTGGCTGCAATGGACTGCAAGCGTTTTGAGGTCATTCGGAAAGATTTTCACTGTAGAAAGAGAGTAAGACAGGGTGATCCTTGATCTGCCCTCTTATTTGTACTTGTTGCTGACCCCCTCCCGTCAATCATAAATAAAGCCAAGGATAAAGGATAGCTACATCTACCGGTACTAATTGGTGATGGTACTGACTTTCCAACTATGCAATATGCTGATGATATATTGTTGGTTATGGAGGGTTGTCTCGGCAACTAATGGTCCTCAAAGCTCTACTTAATACACATTTCTAGATTCCACATAGTCGAAAGTGAGCTACAGGTCGACCCCAATGTGGATGATAATTAAGGAGGACTTTTACACTCCCCCATACTAGCTAGTATTATTGAAGAATACTAGCTAGTATTGTTGAGGGTAGTTTTGGAACTGTCATTAAAACACGAATAATTAGATGCGGTCTAACAACTATAGAATTGGATGCATTTGTGCAAGGACCAAATTATTTTTTTGCGGAGCTTTTACTTTTCATAATAATGGCCCTTGTACAACGCATCTGCTAATAATTTACATAAGCAGATAACAATGCAATGCTCACAAGGAAACCTCGTTGCGATCACGAATCGCTTGTCTCCAGAACAGAAGAAGGCCATACACGATGCTAACTTCGGTTCAGATCAAAAGATAATTGTGTTTTGATATTGCTAGAACCTACCAACTTGATATTGGAGAGTCCCATACATCTACAGGAGAAAATCTTTTACGGGTTCGTGCTGGTTTGCTATACAGATGGGAGAACGACGAGTTGACACGGGGTCGCCGCTAGCTGGCTTGATGCCTTGACCAGTTCATCGGCGCCACCGGATAGGCCGGCATTCTAGAGCCACCAGGGAAATGGAGCCGAGATGTGAGGATTTTCGGCGGCGTGAAATGGAGGAGGAAAGGATTTGCGGCGGCGGCGGCAGCCGACCAATATAACACCAGGGAAATGAAGAACCCTAGGCCATTAAAATCTGATTAATTACTAAACGAGATATGTTACAAATTAATGATATTGAAACCTTGTGATAAAACACTAATTACTAGTTTGCCATGAATACTAACTAGTATTAGTCGGGGAGAGTCAATCGATTTCAACCGTCCGATCTTAATACTAACTAATATTTTTTTAAAATACTAGCTAGTATGAGGGACCGTAAAAGTCCTCTAATTAAGAAGATGTTGATATTGTGAAGAACTCTCAATGGCAATTAGGACCAATTCATTTACTTATCTTGGGTTACCACTTGTTCTCACTAAACCCACGTGTAAGATTTCCCCATCGCACACAAAGTGGAAAGAATGCTACAGTGCCAAATTGGAGAGCCAAATTCTTCAGATGCTATCTATGGTTGTTCATAGGGCTAAAGCATCACAAATCGATCAGTTACAACAATGGATTCTGGACAATTTGTAAAACTAGCTAGGCCTTTTCTTTCCCTTGCTTTTTTGCTTTCGTTTTGTATTATCTTAACTATTTTTATCTCCCTGTATATATTAATATGTTGGGGCGTGCATCTCCATTTCCTTCAAAAAACAAAGGCATCAAAGTGCATACTGCTGGAACACCATTGGCATTATTATTTTCACAGCACTTAGAAATCACCCAATTCATCAAGATTCTCAAGCACAAGATCCTAATGGGTTGGAATATTTGGGTCACGAGAAATGACCGGCTTTTCGATGAAGTTGATCTAATAGTGGAGAACTGCAAAAGGATATTTGTCAAGGAATTGACACTAGTCATCAAATAGAGCAAAGGAGACCATTGTTAAAAGCCTAAAAAATGGCTAGAAGCTTGGTCATAGTTTTAGTCTTTCGCTTCTTTTTCTTTCCCATTTCTCTTTCCTATTTTTGTCTGGTCCTTTTGGATATGTATTTGTTTTACTTTTATTCAGTTATAACATATCATAATCTGTAGGGGCTTGCCCCTCTAGTTTCATATAAAAACAAAAAACAGCTGGATTTTCTCTTGTGGTTTGTTACCTCTTATCTGCAGGTCTATAAGCACATGAAGATGAGAAAACACGTCATTAATTTTTTTTATGATAAGAAATCATACATGTCTAATGTATAATAGTGCTCTTCTCTAACGATCTTGGTATCCTCATGGATATTGTGAATAGAATTCCAAATTTAGCGCATTAGTGGGCATTGAAAGAGTCGATCCAAATCGCAAAACTGAAATACCACGGCCTTTATAAAATGCAACATTGTGTCCTCTATACATGTGTCGAGGAATGCAGCGATGTGAAACATTTTCCTTGTCCACGGCAAGGGATCAGGAAATTTTGGGCAGATGAATGAACTTAAAATTCAAATTTTATTTGATAAATTCTTTTCAAATCTTGAGTACTTGTTAACCGACAAGAGAGCTATAAAAGAAGTCCCAAATATATTCTACTCAGGTAACTGCTTTAAGAATCTTTCAATTCATGATGCTCTGGCTGGTAGTCGCTTTCTTGATTACCTGCATCAATTTCTCCACACGCAGCAGGTCGTCCCCCGTTATGTCAAAAGCTTCCAACAGTTGTTCAGTGAAAAGAAAAGGAAGCAAACTTTATTCACAACATTCTAAACATGCAGAGGGTGTTGCTCCTCTATTGATGGCAAGGAGTAACGTGCGCAGTGTTTCACTGTTCATTCTTATCGGCAGTAGGAAGTAAACAGTTACGATTCATAGCAGTGGAGATTAAAATGAGTGCACTATGGTAGAGGAACACTGGAGATAAAGTAGTCAAATGCAGTATAGAGCGTATATGGTCAAGCCCTTTGGAACACGATTGATAGAGGGACGCGCGCTGGTATGGGTTTGGGAGGCATATAATAATCTTTTAGGACGACCTTGAACGTTAATGGTTAAGCCCGGGGATTACTGCAGCACCAAGTTCCAAAACAGCGTTGTGTTGTCGAAAGATACCAGCTAGGCAGCTACTTCGTTCCTCGATTCCTTGCCTGCCGTGACGAAGCAAATCTTTGGCGGTGCCGCCCCCTGTGTCAAGCCGAGCGTTGTGTTTGTCGACTCTTCCTTGTGTTTTGTGTACTCCTATATGTCACAAATGTAGCACATCTTTCTCCCACATGCTGTTGCATCTCTCAAATTCTGGCGGCATGGCACCATCCTGTTTTTGACTTAGGCGGAACTAACCTAGTCAGATCAAGATAAACACCCCACGACCATCTCCAGGAAAGAATCCAAGAGAGGTAAAAATCTGGATTACCCAAAAAAAAAAAAAAGCTCCTAGCACGAGCATGGAGACATGTATTGTTCCGTGAAGGGAGCAACTGTTTCTCTTTTTCTGTAACTTTATTTACGAACATGGACTCATCAATCATCATGCGCGTGCTAAACAAGATCATTGTGAAGAAATATTCTTTTTTTAAAGGATGATGCAGGAGGAGAGGACTAGTCGTCATATTTATGGTAGATTACTGCCACTAGTAGTCTTTAAGAACATAGCTTGATGATAATGCTGGCACGATTGTATCATGAACACCATTCTAGCAGAAGTTTTTTTCTTTTGAGTTTGATGATAAGTACACATGAAGATGATTTGATGATGCTTCGGGTATATTGGATAAAACAGTGCTGAATAACCTTGTTGCTTGTAAATTTGGTCCAAACAGCTAGTCTTTGTATCTCATACTACTCCCTCCGTTTTTAAACATATGACATCGTTGGTTTTTTTCGTTACTTTGACCATTCGTCTTATTTATAAATATTTATGCAAATAGCTAAATGTATAGGTTAATCTTAAAGTATTTTTTATAATAGATCCAACAATATACATTTCACATTAAGGAATTAATTATTTACATATATATTATTGGTCAAAGTTCAATAATGTCAACGGTGTCATATAATTAAAAACGGAGGGAGTATGTTTCAAGCATTGAAAAAAATGTGTATCCTAATTATTCTTTTTTAATAGAGTCACATCTCAGCGTGGTCACTTCTTTTTTTTTCTGAAGCTCAACCTAGACATTTATAAGATACTAGTAAAAATACACGTGCGCCACGCACGTGTCTAAATAATGACACCACCTGGCAGGACCATGAGCATTACAAAGGTTTTTCACACAACAATTCTTTTTGCTATCCTCTCACTGGCAACTTTCTGAGGTAACTAAACAGAGGAAAAAAGAATGAGATTAAATTACCGTGAACCTCTACATAGCAAAGAACAATATAGCACTCCACAAGTTTTAAAATTTTGTGGCATAATTAAAGATGAAAAAATCACAAAAAGAGGGAAAGCAACACCATCTAGGTCAAAGGAGTACATCTGCAGGTCTGATTGTTACAACAATGAAACAAAATGAAATGATAGAGTACATACAATTTCCATTTTCCAGATTGCATTGTGGAGCTGAGAAAAAGAAAAGGCACAACAAAATAAATTGAGAAAGCAAACAGTATACACTTGGGCAGAATGCAACCAACACCAAGAGCATTGTGGCTTGCCCAGACCATGGCGTCATTATCATGGAAAGAGATCATGTAGTGGACACAACTGTTCCATGAGCCTTCACAAAAGAAAAATAAAAACAGAACATGAGTCAACAAGACATGGGACACGAAGATGGCAACAAATTTTTAAAAAAATGCAGTTGAAAGAAATATCTCCCAAAACACCTGAGATAATTTATTTTAGTATTTCGAACCAATTTAAATGCCTGATATTTACAAAGGAGTAAAATGTTAACCTTGACTTTAATTATAGGACCTTTATTGATCACTAAACAAAAATTGTGCTTAGAACTCAAACAAAATAATTAGAACTCAAATGAAATGATACAACTATAAACAGGAAAAATGAATCACAATAGTGATAGGGATCTAAATTTCATCAGTTGTTATATGCCACTAAATAACACATTCATTGCACCACCTAAAAATACAAACCAATAAAAGCATGAGTTCATGCCATAATTGGAACTACCGGCTCCTTATCTACTATCCACAATTTGTACCATTGATGGATCGAAACTAAAATTAAAATTTGCAGAGAACCACACCATTGTTCTAGTTAAATTTTTGAGAGGTTGTGATAAATACAAACCAAGATTTGCTTGACTACATTTATGTTGAGAGACTGTAGACATTTGCACATGCTTCGAGCTTGCTTCAACAGACAGCATCAGCTCTTTTTTTTCTTTTTTCTTTTTTTGAGGGCCACAGACGGCATCAGCTTAGCTGGTGAATTCAACACACAAATATTGTTATATGACCAAGAACTCATTAGCGTTGTGGCACATACAAAAAAAAAACGTTTGTTGTTTTCGTATGTGTTTTTTTTACACAAAGGAGGAGTGGCCACTGTAATATTTTCAGATGGGAAAACACATACTGCATCCAAAGTATTAACAGGCCACTGCGTTTCATCTAAGAAAGAATAGTTTGATCATGGAAACATATTAGAGACAGGAAAACAATACAAATGGTCAATGTTGATATCTATAATTGCAGCTGGTTTTTTGCTGAAACGAGGTGTGGCATCGGCATGACAAAGCTGCCCCGTGGTCTGTATCACGTGTGTAATAGCTGACAGTGGCTCTGTAATACAACATTGATTGTCTCGGAAAATTAGCAGATCACCATACGCTCTGTAACACAGTACAAAATGACTTTGAAAAGTGCACCTCGATGCTTACCTATTGTCTCAGAGACCGGCATCAAAATAACACTACAGGGTGATAAAATTGTAATATTCCCGGAAATGCCTGATTAAAAGATAAACCATCGCACATAACCACAAATTAAGCTGCTTTCAATTTATGTAACCAAACCAATTTAGTAAGGGTAATGCATAAAACATAGTACCTTGCTTCCGCGTATTCGCCAGTGCATCATCGGGAGACCCGGATTTTCTTTTCCATCTGAAAGATTTAGGCCAGCCAAATTAATTAACTAAACAAAAACATGAGAGCTTGATATACACCGAGTTACCCGCGGTCTCTTTGCAAAACTGAACCTGAACAAAACATCCAATTGGTGACCATTATTACCTCGATTCAAAACCGGCGTCGGTTCACGTTCTTTATTTTCAGCTTGGAGTGCAGCCCTCTGCCATTCACGGTACCGCCGGGAACTTTCTCTGCTCTGTGCACTGTGCCGGCTTCTTGGCAATCAAAGCGTCTTCTTGCCCCAATGCTATACAAAGCAGTGTACAATATTAGGGGATTTCATCTAAACCAATAAAAAATGATATGGCACAGCAGATAAACCACCTGCAACATCAATGTTCGTGCGATCACATAGAGAACTCTTAAAGAATTTGACAGCCTGCGTACACCTTGATCGCCGGCCATAGATCTTCAAGTTGTCTGTTCGTCCTGTACACACAATCAATAAGGAAGCGATTTCAAAGGGTTCCGCAGGTACTGAACATCAGGGTAAGAAAAGATCAGAGAACAAAGAAACTACCGCAGATCGTGCGTGGTGAAAGGATGCTCCTACCCTATATGTACAGGTTCAGAAGACTCTGATTCAGAGAGGATCAGGTTGTTCCCCGACAAAACCAAAATTGAACACAAAACGTATGCTTCTGAATCAAATTGCGGCAGGAAAGAATGAGATGCGCCATTCGGACTGAATCAAATCAAACCTGGAAAATGAGATGGGCGCAGGACGCCACGGCCCTCTCCAAATTTGTTCACGCGTGCGACTCCATGCCTAGGACCTCGTCGTGGCTGGAGCTTCGATGAATCAAATCAAACTTGGAAAACGAGATGGGCGCAGGACGCCACTGCCCTCTCTAAATTTGTTCACACGTGCGACTCGATTTGGAAGGAGATCGGGACAGGCCGACGCCTCCCTGCCTAATCCCGAAATTTTCATTTGGAAGGAGATCAAAAATTCAGGAAGGAGACCGGCTGAGGGCTGACATTCCAATCACGGTGGTGGGTGCAGGGGCGGGTACGTTTTTTCTTGAGTGGGATTAGCGTCGGGAAAGGGGTCTGAAACATGTGCAAATCACGTCATCGGTGATATTCGGGTGACAATCTGGTGACTTGGTGGGCCCATATTTTTGATCTTACGGCTGTGATTAGGGGTGGGATTTTAATCATTGGTTGATATACAGATGGGTAACATCTAGCAGGATAAAACTGATTTTCCTCGCAACTGGTTCTTTAAGGGTTTAGATGAATAGACAGTAAAATTAGGACGATTTTTTATGGCTGGGTAAAAAGATAATGAATTAATGTCCCACCAACCACTATACGTGGCAAACTACATATAGGGACACACCAAGCTGCATGTCTCACCAGCTTCAACGCATTTTGCAGACTGTATCATCAACATGCAAATATTACGGAAAACAAATACGTATACATATAATACATGCGAGAAGACATGTTGGGAATGCGGTGCCTGGAAAGAAGCGGATCTCTTTGTACACTCGCTTACTCGCTTATTCAGGAGCGAGGACTGGTGCTGTACGACACGGTAGTCTGTGAGAACCATCCAGACTTCAGGAGCGACATTTGGTGCAGTATGCAGTAGTAAGCGTGCAACTGGAATTGGGCCAACCTGATTTTAGTATACTGCATTGTTTGGCCCTACCAATATTGATTTGCACGATAGATGTGAGACAATGGGATTCATCTTCAGTAATAATAAGTCAAAACGTATGACTTGCACAGGATAATTTGCCAAGGGAACATGAAACAGTTACTATGTACTGCACATTAACAGGAGAATGACTATAAAAAATCGAATTTCACAATTTCAAATGACAAAATTACAGCTATGTATTCACAGCAAACATATTCTACCAATCTTACTAAACAGCACAAACAAATCTTACAAACATGATTACATTGTCAAAGAGATGCTCAACGTTAGGAACTAAACGCGCAAGGGAATGGAAACGAGAAAGGAACCCATTAACAAAAATGAAAGGTGTCAATGGCTAATTGTTCTTGATTCACAAAAAAATTACATAAGCACGGTACATTTGTAGATACGGCGCTCTATTTCATACACCACACCGAACAAAGCCACCAAGAAAATCCATCGTCTGAGGACAACCTCCAGAAAGACTCTTCACATTATGGTACAACGACTCCTTTCTTCGGCCAGAGGCGCACCGTTCTGCTGATACCTGCTTGTGTCTGATGGGTTGTAGGTGAACTGACTCGTGTCAAGACCATACTGCAGAGGCAAAAACAGTGGTTATCAAGACAAGACCACAAACAATATATGATTAGTGCTGATGAAAATAGTCCATCAACTGGTGTACCTTCTCTCGCATCCTTTGGCTCCATGCATCATTTCTGCTTGCACGTTGATCAAGTTGTGGGACAGGAACACCAGTGACTGGTACATTTTGGGAAGGATTCAACGGTTGGCGAATGCTTGAGCTTCGCCCAGTGTTTCGCCCAATAATGAGTTCTTCATCGCTATCATACTCAGCGGGTTTGTTCATTGCCCTGACAACAAGAGCTAAGAGGAAAAGCAATGCCTGCATGCCAGTAAGCATTAGTATCCTGGTGCTAAACAAACTACCTCTAAAAGTAAAGACAATGAACTTGAGTCATCAACAGTTTTCTTTCAGTTCAACCCACTTGGTATATTGATGATTGGCAAATGAGTTATAAAATCTCCTCTTAATGAGCAGGTTATAACAAACACAATGGAATAACAAAATTTGCATCAGATCCATATATACATCTAAAGACAGCAAGCACCCATGCTCTCAAACCAGGGTAAACAAAACGCACAGTGGAATCAGAATTAGAAAGGAAGGGTTAAAATCAAAAGATGTAAGAGTGAGTGTCCCCACCTCGAAAACAACAACTCCGAGGGCAACCCATCTTGCAATCTCCCAGTTTTCCTTCAGAAAGTCATACATAACATCAAAGTTATGTGTCTTATCCACCGGAATTACCTGCAATGGGCAGTAATAGTAAATCAAAGGAATAATAAGACATTTACACAGTACTAGCAGTAGTTCTCAAACTGGCACCAGACAGAATACTCACATCTTTCCAGCTATGGTCAAAGAAAATGAATGCAGCAGCTCCAGCCTCAGCAAGGATCAACAATACGACCAAGAAGGCATACTAATCAAAAGTCAAAGGAAACAAGCATATTGAAATGTTGATTACTATCACTAATGACGGGCACGTTACTGCCTTCAATGGAACATCTTGGGGCTGCAGAAAAAATTAATAGCTAGTTACCTACTGGCTACTGCTACTGTTGTTTAAATAATTTGTGTTCAGTGTACAACAGAGATATAGATCAATCCTTTTAGCATGTTCAGCGCCCAATGGCCATGCCAAATGTGACATGGAACATAATTCCAAATGTGTTTTGGTCGCTTATGCATAGCAAATGGCAGCTTCTCAAAAAAGGAGAAAGAGGAAATGAGTTAACAGACACATTATGAGGATACGAAACACAAGCAGCAGGTGCTTCTTGTCCCTGCTCCGATGCAGCCAAACAGAGACACGAGGAAGACGATAGCTCCCACTCCAATGAACAAATAAATAAACCTGCAGGGAGCAGAGGTGATTCCATATCAAACACATTCCGTCTTGGCAGTAAAAATAAACAAAGAACACACGGGATGATTGTCAAAACAAAGACACGGGCTCCATGGCTCTGCTCGGAACCATTATAATCCTTTGTCAACTTATTATCTATTCCCTCCCAGATTCATCCAAAGGCGTGCAACATGTAATTCATGACAGTGCAGTTTGCGATTGCGGGATTTGAGCACGTTTCACATAATGAGACAAGTCAAACTAACGCTTGTCCTGATCCTAATCCTGATTCCCTAGTACAAAGGAAACCTTCCAATTCCTATCGATCCTAATCAATGGCAGGGACGAAACATACAGTAACCTCAACATCATTACATCAATGCATCGGGCACAGAAACAACTGATGGTCCTAGAGAACCCTCTCACCATGCTTTGGGTAGGTGGTCGAAGATGTCGCCGGCGTCACCGAGGGGCACGGCCGTGAGCAACGGTCGGCCGAAGACGAGCACACCCGCCGGTGAGTCCGCGCCGCCGCCGGACAATTTCATCCACTCGACGAGCAGGTAGATCCCGTATCCGACCATGGCGAGGCCGGCACAGGTGAGGAAGAAGTTGAGCAGCTTGAGCAGGCACTCGAAGAACCCCCTGCAGGCCGCCATCTCCTCCACCCCCTCCGCCTCCTACGATCAATCAATCGATCAAAAACCCAATCTGCCAATCAAACGAGCCCACAATTTCAGGACAATTCAAGCGCGCGAACCCCAACCGAACCGCGCCTGATTTCACGCGGCGATCGGCGGCGGGTGAGGAGGACGAGGAAGAAGAAGGATTACCTGGCAGGTCGATTCCTCTGGTTCCGCGTTTTTCCGTTCCTAATTTCTCTTGGGAATTCGCGTGCGGGATTAAACTATTTGCGTGGACTGGGGAACGGAAGCGGTGAGGAGAGCGGTGTGGAGGCGGGCCCACCAGGTGGAGCGGACCGGAGCCGTCGACGGCCGCGATGGACGGCGGAGATGCGTTGGGCCTGCTTGCTAAGGAATTTCTTTGGGGACAATAAGTAATTTTTTTATCGCGTTCGGCGGCCGTGCTGACGGTGTCCGTGGGGCCGGGTGCGCTGGCTGTTTGTGCCCGCCATTATCCCGGGTGGAGTGAGAGGATATGCGCTGGCTGTCGGGACACGGGAAAGGTCGGAACTGCCCCTGGTTTGTTCATGTTCAAACTCTAACCAGGGAAGTTCAGGGTAGTTACGACTTCGATTAGAGCAGATGATGGCACGTTTAGGCTGTAGATTGGTGTTGGATTAGGTTTCGTTCGACGCCGAGTCGCTTACAGCCTGTTCTTGGATTTCTGCAATTTGTTTGGGCTCTGGAGCAAGGTTTACAAAACCGACGGTAACCGCTCGGTTACCGCGGTTACCGGACTAACCGGTCCGGTCCGGTTAGTTCGGTCATCCGGTTTTGAGATTTGAATTTTGAAATTTTTTGGAAATTTGAAAAAATTTGAAATAAAAAATATGTAAATAAACTAGATGTTATTTGCAACACATTGGTGGAAACGGTTAATAAAAATGAGGTTGTTTGATGGGTCAAAAAAATGGCGCAAGAACCGTCCGGTTAGTTGAGTAGAAACCGGTCGGTTAGTTGAGTAGAAACCGCGGTAACCGGTGCGAACCGTCCGGTTTTGCGCCGTCCGACGCCGAGGTGAAGGTTAGTTTATCGGTTTTTATTTTTTTCTGTTCCCGTTTGATTGATATACAGTTATAGAGATGCAATGTAGTGCTGCTAAATCGATGATCGTGAAATTTGTTAGAGGGCAATGTAGTGCTGCTATATTTCATTGGATAGATGGTATTATCAACTCGGCAATTGTTGTGTATTGGTAGTATGTGAATTGTGTATGTGTTACTAAGAGGAAATGAGTACATCGTATTTGTCGATGTGATTTTCTTGCAGGCACGATGGGTGATCGTGATAAAGATAGTGTATGGGAACATAGTTTTCTTGCATGCTTGTATCCATTATTGTATGTTGATGTGCGCAAAACTACATGTATTATGTTCAAAACTATGTTGTATGTTAAATTTCGTCAAGAACTATGTATCGGACAATTTATGTTGGACTTTGTATGAATTGTGGTACGTTGTATGAGGTTCATTGGTGCAATATTTCATGAATTCTATGTTCTCAATGTCTGATAACCATTATTAGAATATTTCATCAACGTTCATGCCAAAATTTCCAATTTTTTGAGCCTATTTTAGCAATTTACAGTGAAACCGACAAAACCGAGAAAACCGGTCGGTATACCGAGCAAACCGGTCGGTTACCGAAGAAACCGGTCGGTAACCGAGATTTTGAATTCAAATTTTGATTTTTGAATTTTTGTCCGGTTTCCGACCGGTTACCGCGGTAACCGGTAAAACCGGTCTAACCGGTCCGGCTCGGTCGGAACGGTCCCAACGGTTATGTAAACCTTGCTCTGGAGAACTCCATTGTCCCCCAAGCAAACTAATTTTGCTTTCAATAAAAAGGTCAATTCTGGAGAACACGGATAAAAAGGTCTATTCCGGAGTACAGCTGATCAGCCAGGATGGTCACGGGTTCTCTCTTTATAAATGTCGTTTTAGACCCGTCAAAAAATAATTGTCGTTTTATATACACAGTCCAATAGTAGCATTTTTCTGGGAAGCGGCTAAAAGTTTACGTGTGAGTGCTAGCTTGCACTCATGTCTTTATGCTATTTTCACAACCTACTATTTTAGCAAGATAACATTTCTACTTAAAATGGTTTAACTTTGAAATTTTAGATTGGAAAGTTTCAAGTCGTAGAAATTTTCAACTTAATAAATGTCAATTTGGGGAAAAAAAAACAACTCAAAAACACGATGCAGGGATCCCTTTGATGTGTGGCTTCCTCCTCTACTTGAGGGAGGCTATGCTCCATGGGTTTCTCGTTAGGTTTCCTTTTGAGTGGCAAGAGAATGAGAAAGAAACGTTCTAACAACCACAAAAGAAAACAAGGAAGCGCATCAGAGTAAACACTAGGGACCTGTTACAAAGGAAGCATTTTCGTCTTGCTTCATACTCTTGTGTTCCTTGCAATGGGAGCCATATTGGAACCCTGAATCATCTGTTCTTTGAGTGTCCATTTGCACAACAATATTGGAATGAAGTGAGTATCATCTGGACACCTGCTTTTAGAGATTCCAGAGAGAGTGGATCTGGTAAAGAGAATGTCAGCATTACCTTTTATCAAGGAAATGTTAATGACCACTTGTTGGGTTATACTATATTACTATGGACTCACAGGAATGGCATTATATTTGATGGCACCACAGTATCAAATCTGAGATGGAGAAAGAAACGAAAGGAAGAACTAACCTTAACTCTGATAACGATTAAACCAACGTTGAAAGAAGCCTTCAAACATTGGATTGAAAACTTCCCATTGTAATTAGTTTCTCCTTTTGGGACATACTGCCCTTGTACTTGGCTTTTTCTTTTTGTACAGTTTTGTTCATATTAATCAAAGAACATAAATGTTGCACCGCAATCGGCCACCCTAGCGCGTGCCACGTCATCGCTGATCCTGCGCCGTCCGTTCCGACGCATCCGGCCGTTGCGTGGCAGGTCCCCTCTTGCGGTCAAACCCCTCGAGTCCTGCTGGATTCGGTTGTGTAACGAAATAACCCGATGCTACAGCGATCCCGTCAAAAAATTATGCGTCTGGGTCCCCGTGTTTGCTCATAATCAATACGAAAAAGAGAAAATGCAAAAATGCCATTCAACGACCGCCGTCTTCGGCGACCGGATATGGGTAAAAAATTGGCCGGTTGACTGCACAGCTGGCGCACGCAGTGGTTTGCGCTCTGGTCTTTGTCAGTGTGGGGCGGTCTTCGGTCTTCGTCGCCGTGGTCTTCGTCGCCGCGTTCGACCGCCTAGGTCGGTTCGTTCTCCCGTAGGTCGGTTTGTGTGTCGCGCTATATTTAGGCTTCGTGTGTTGTTATTTTTTCGTGTTGTGCTCGTGTCTGTCTCTGTGCTTCCAGTTGTTTGCTCTTATTTGCCTGTGCTGTGGGATCCATTTCACCTTGTGGTTGTTTGTTCTTGCTTGTGCGGTTTGTTCGTGTTTGTTTGTTATTGCTTGTGTGGTCTTCTGTTCGTGTTTGTGTGCGGTTTCAGATTGGCTTCGTTGTTTCATTTTCGCGCTGTCGGACCTTTCAGTTTCTTCGTTTTGTTTTATTGTTTTGCGATCGAATGATCTGGTTTCCTTGTTTTATTTCTCTTTGTTTTTTATATCAGATAAAATTTAGTGCTCCTGCGAGGTGGTGCGCCGTTGTATGTTGATTTAGTTCTTGTAGATGAGCGTGTGTGTGCTTTGTGGGTGCATTTTGTGTTGGTTTTTTTGTTTGGGTGTTTCCTTGTTCAGTGGCGGAGCTGAGATTACTCGGCTGTGTATTCGTACTTGGACGATAACAATGATCTGGTTTCCTTGTTTTATTTCTCTTTGTTTTTTATATCAGATAAAAGTTAGTGCTCCTGCGAGGTGGTGCGCCATTGTATGTTGATTTAGTTCTTGTAGATGAGCGTGTGTGTGCTTTGTGGGTGCATTTTGTGTTGGTTTTTTTGTTTGGGTGTTTCCTTGTTCAGTGGCGGAGCTGAGATTACTCGGCTGTGCATTCATACTTGGACGATAACAATGAACTTTTTTTTACAAAGGTGACGAAAATATTTTTTATAAAGAAATCAAGCTTCAAATGAACATCGTGTGAGGAGGTGGATTTTTTTGATTCATAGATTCAGGGGAAAACGGGGAAACTTGCTGCTCTTGCCGACTGCTGTGCATTTTGTTGATTTTGTGGGATGTGTTCTGTTGGCTGTGGGCCTCTAGACTACATTTGATTGACCTTGTTGTTGGGGTGGTACGGTTTATGGGTGACGAGATCTACGCCGAGGTTCTAGGTGTAGAGGTTAACAACTGTGCCTAATATGAAATTTGTGTGTATGAAAATTGTGTGCGGTTCATTTGGTGCGAATCGATGCTGCTCCTTGGTCTGTGTGTGGGCGGCTGCTTTATTATTTTATTTATGTCGTTGTGCTTGAATTTTTCGTGTATTGATGTGGCTTATTTTAGCTGTTAAGGATATTCTTGCTTTGATTAGTCTCGATGTGACTGGGCAGGATTCGATATTAGGTAATATTGTTTTTGTCTTTTGCCCTATTTAAATATGGTTTTAGGATGCTCGTGAGTCGAGCTGTGATGTGATATTGAGTAAGACTGTTTTTTATTCACGTTGAGTATTTGATGTTCGTGGGGTGTTTTCTTGTTCGTTATTGTATTCTTATTTACGGTTTTTAGTTCTTGGTGCAGGAATTCTACTTCAGCTGTGATACCTGCTCCTTATGGTGGTGGCGCCGAGGGACTGGTTTCTCGAAGAAGGCGAGATGAGTGGAAAAATGCGAGATGAGTGGCGATGTATTTTTATTCTCGTTTGGTTTGTTAGGTTGTTATTATGTATAGGGTTCGGTATTTTTTTTACTGGCAAGATTGTGTATCTCGGCGTGTAATTTTTACAAATTAGCCCTTCTAGAAAAAGTTTTTCACATATAGACCCTTGGAGAAAACATGTCCAGAAATGGACCCTTTTCTGAGCGCCGTAAGATTTGGCGCTCAGGTACAACAGTTGGGCGCCATTACATTTGACGCTCACCCTTGCCACGTCAGCTGGTGCGGAGGAGCCTGGTTTGCTGACCTGGCAGGAGATGGGCGCCAAACCATTTGGCGTCCAGGGGTGAGCGCCGCATCATTTGGCGCCCACCCCCGGGCACAGAAAAAGCCCGCGGGCCTTTCTTCTTCTCTCCCTCTCATTTGCTCACTCGTACTCGCCCTTTCTTCTCCCCTCGCCCTGCCGCGTTCTCTCTGCCCCCACGCCGCCACCATCTCTCCCCTCCCCGCAACTCTCTCTCCAAGCACCAACAGCCAGATCTCTCCGCCGACGGCTCTCGAGCTTCGGTGGGGGCGTGCATGGCGTGGGGCAGAGGGCTAGCTCTGCGTGTACCGCCGCCAGATCCGGTACTGGGTGGAAGCTAGGCGGCTAGATCTGGCCCTCCTCCGCTTGCTGCCTCATGCGCCTCACGGTGTGGCGGCGCCGTCATCCTCACGGACAGCTCCGCATCGTGGCTACGCAGCAGGTCAATCTTCCTCATCGACTCCCTCCTCCGGTACTCCGATCTGCACAAACACCTTGGCAACCTCCTGCAGAGCAGAAGATGCGCTGACGGCGAGCAAGACGGAGCACCAGCGGCGCGCGTGGTCCGAGAAGCGTCTTCGCGTTGGCTGTGGCATGCGATGAAGTGGTGAGCACTTGTGAGTCTGTGACTGCGGCTGCAGTAGATCAGACCGCTCAGGCGTGGTGGCGACCCAACCGACGTGATGCTGGGCGGCGGCGATGGCAGCAACTCAAGGACGCGGCAGCGACGACGAGCTGCTGTTCCCGGCGAGATGTGCCGGTACCCCAGCCTGGCCGAGTCCGGTGGAGGCCGGCTCATGGCGCCCAGATCTGCCCCTATCCATGGTGGATCTCGCCGCGTGCCATGCCGGCCGAGGTGCACGGCGGCCCACGAGGCAACGGCCATGGGCGGCTCCGGCGCCCTCGACTGTGGTGACGTTCACCGATGGTGGTGTGCCACCCTCGCGGTGCCGGCGACATGGTGGGTATAATCCTTCTACAACTCCTTCAATGGTGCCCGCAGAACAACCGACGACGGGATCCGCTCCATCAACAGAGCACCGTGCTTCATGTGCCCTGCGTTGGTGTGCAAGCGTCGATTCGTCCGACGCCCACGAGATGTAACGGCGCCCGCAGAACAGCCGACGACCACCAGGTACGGCTGCTGGTGCACAACATGTGCTCTGCTCCTTTCCTGATGCCTGCATCAATCCAAATTTAGTTGATTCTTTGTGTATGTTGTCCTTCAGTTGCTCTTTTACATTCTGATTCCTCGTAATTTGTTTAGTCAGGTCTCTTTTTTTTTCATCTGTAATCGGCAAAGTGTTGTATTGTGGCAAACTGCTTGATCACTTCTAATTGGGGTCACATGTGTTAGTCCAAACCATAGCTTTCAGCCTCGAGCTCACACTCTTCTCAACATAGTGATTAACAGAAATGTTAGGTACCTCTACTGAGGCGATTATCTAAAATCAACAAGAAATTTAGTTGGATGTATGATGAAAATTTGATTGTGTACTCTGTCTGATGTATAAAGAGAAATGCACACTTATTTCTGGAGTTCACAAGTGATGTATAGAGATATGCCCACTTATGGTATCTATGATCCATATACTTGACCAAGAAAGTGATGAATGTATCATCATCCGTGCAGCACATTTTTTTGTCCCACCCACCCCCCTCTCATATATTTCTTGATGTAGATTATCTTTGAGCTTTCCTGAACAAATGAAAGCCTTAAGCATTTTGAATTTGGTTGGACTGCATGTTGTTTCACCTTTCATCTTGAGGTGTATGCTTCTAAGTGTGATTCTATCTATGTAGAGTTGATCAGGACGAGCTCCTGGACATGGAAGATTCCAAGTGTTGGAGACAAAGCTCCAAGAACAGAAGCTCCCAACTGCTTAGTGTTATATATCAGTATATAGCGGTTTTAAATGGTTTCACTTCTGTTATAAGGACTTCCTGTGGGATGTCAAACATGTGTTGTGTTATTTTTTTTTTGGACAAGAATAATCATATGCTTTCAATGCAGTTTCTGCTGCATGTCATCATTTTCTGCTATGCTTTTCCTTTTTGAGATTTATGATCAGCTACTTCTGATTTTGTGCTACTCACTTCTAATATACATTCTGCGATGAACGAATGGTGGTGGCTTCTGTTCAGCAGTTTTTGAAACTGGATGAGCCCTTTCTTCATTCTTTAATCTATGTGGAGCAGGCTTTTACAGCACGGAGGAGAAAACAAGCCAATAAAAAAAACTCCACTGCAGTTGTCGGTTTTCCTTTGCAGGCGCCCATACAAAGAAACAACAGCATCAGTTGCCCTGTTATGTTACAAGTCCCGGAGGTGGGCGTCACGCGACATGGCGCCCAACAATGTACAATGGGCGCCAAAGGCTATGGCGCCCAGCTTTGCCAAGTCAGCAGCTCAGCGTGTGCCTCTATGCTGATGTGGCATAGGTGAGCGCCAAGTCATATGGCGCCCAGTAATGTAACTTGAGCGCCAAAAGACATGGCGCCTGGAAAAGGGTCCATTTCTGGACATGTTTTTTTCAGGGGTCTATATATGAAAAACTTTTACGAAAAGGACTATTTTATAAAAATTACACTATCTCGGCATGGATGTGTTGTGATGCATAGTGTAACATGTTTCCCATAACAAATATGGGTCGCTTGTTCTTACCGTTGGAAGAGGGTGATGGGTTGGATAATTGTGTGATGATGGTAAGGTTCAGGCGGACGGATGGCAATCATTGACAAAACGTGTGAGAAGGACTCGACTGTTGTTGTGTGGTTCTGTGTGTCGAGCGATTAGGTGTTGTTGTGAACATTGGATTTGCTTTTTACACAAATTCGCCAGTTCGTGTGATGTTTTTGTTGGTAATTATTTTTCGCGTCGTTGTTCTTTTGGTGGGGTTACGAGGGTTTTTCTCCGAGTGGGTAGTCTACGCGGACGTTTAAGTGTAATGAAATCACTCCTGTGTCCGTGTGGTATTTGGGATAGTAGTGTATACGAGTCGTTGAATGGTATCGGTGATGTTGTGAAGATCCCACTGGTCGTTACACATCGCCGTGTAACGGTCGTCAAAACATGTTTGCAACCGACTGGTTTTAGGATGCTATTTCATACGTTTATTTAATGTCTTGTGTTTGGTGTATATGGTTGGCCATTTCTCTTTCCTTTTTTTTTTTGATCCACACGTTAGAGCGGGGTTGGTGAGTGGTGGTCGTCTCTGGGATGTTATGCGGTTCTTGATAGGGCAACATGGTGGTTTAATTTTTTAGAGAAGTAGTTGGTGTAGGACGTTGTTTTTTTCCTAATGGATCTGCGAAGATTGTTCGTCCGAGTAGTCTTTCTGTACGAACGTACGAGATTAGGCAAATCATGTATGTGTCCGAGTGGTATTGGCGGAACGCACATCACGGTCGACTGCGCAGCGAGTTGGGACAATTTGACGGGCCGAAAAATGTTGTTGTATTCGTGCTGCAAAGAGCTAGGTGACATTGCTCGAATCGTTAAATGTGGGTCGAATAATGTGTGCCGACCAAACTATTTCTTTTTTTTTTTTGTTGAGTAGTGCCCGACGATGCCATCAAGCCAAATGTATATATCGTCGATCTTGTGTTGTAGCTTATTATGTAGAAATACGTATAGATGATCGCTAAACATATGAAAGAAGTAATGAATGCTCTATGGGAATGTTTTGTTTTTTAAATTGATTTAGGATGTTTGGTTTGATATGACGGGTCGTTATTTTGGTGAGTTGACACACGGTTGCGTAAACTGTTTAAAATTAAAATGGATGTGCTCGAATGGTTGTCCTTAGTTTTCACTCGGATTGTAATTTTGCGTGTGCACTATTTCAAATCGATCGATCGGCTGATGTTGTATTCGGGTTTGACGATCATGCGAAAAGTGTTTGAAAACAGTCTGCTCGAATGCGGATTTTTTTTTTTACTTTTGGTCGCGAGAGATAATTGTCTAGGTGACTGTTTTGTGTGGATTTTTTTAAGAAAAAAACTGCTCGAATCCGAGTTGTTTTTTTTTATTTCAGGCATTTAATCTATTTGTTGATGTGATCGCGAGAGATAATTATCGAAATGATTGTTTTGTAAGGATTTTTTCCAATCGTGATTCGTTGTTGATGTCAGCCAAATAAACATGATCTCTCCTGGTTTTCTCGAATGTGAACAGTACCTTAAAAAATAACATAGTTAGAAGCGATCCGTAGTTTATTACAAACAAATAAATAAACTTTTGCACTATGGTTATCTTGAAGAACTGCTCGAATCCGAGTTTTTTTTTTAATTTCAGGCATTTAATCTGTTTGTTGATGTGATCGCGAGAGATAATTATCGAAGTGATTGTTTTGTAAGGATTTTTTCCAATCGTGATTCGTTGTTGATGTCAGCCAAATAAATATGATCTCTCCTGGTTTTCTCGAATGTGAACGGTACCTTAAAAAATAACATAGTTAGAAGAGATCCG
This sequence comes from Eragrostis curvula, assembly GCA_007726485.1. Lineage (NCBI taxonomy): Eukaryota > Viridiplantae > Streptophyta > Magnoliopsida > Poales > Poaceae > Eragrostis > Eragrostis curvula. The sequence continues at coordinate 38,582,491 of CM017439.1, forward strand.
TAGTTTATTACAAACAAATAAATAAACTTTTGCACTATGGTTATCTTGAAGAAGTCTGTATTTATCGTTGCAATTATTGCGAGGGATTTGTTCTTGCCTTGTTTTTTTATAACTTTATCTTATCAATTAAAGTTAAAGGTAGGTGTACGTGACGAGACATGTCACTTTGTTCTTTTGTATGGTTGAATAGGTGTTAAACGCACGTAGGTTGTGATCGTTTTTTGCATATTCAAATAGGTGTCCCGGGTTAGGGTAGCATTTTTTTTTGCACGCGTCTTTATGGCAGCTCTGTCAGTAGAAGGCTCGTGTTAATCATGCTGATGTGGAAATCGTGAGATGTGGGGTGAAATCGTGGAGATGTGGAAATCGTGAGATGTGGGGCTGTGGCTGTGGAGAGGAAGGATTGGGAAGTTGAAGCTGTGGAGATGTTGGAATAGTGAAATGCGGGGTTTGTGGAGAGCAAGACTTGAGAAGTCAATGGAAAATCCGTCGGTACATGACCCTGCATTTGTTCCAGTTAGAAAGTTTATCGCCGCATTTTTTCTTGGTTGGATTTAGAACCACCTCTGGGTTCTGGTTGGGTCTGGGCTTGAACCTTTTAGTTTTGTTTTGCTTGCCTTGTTATAATCGCACCATATGACACATGGGCCCAGTTGGACGGGCAGTGTTAACGCGTGGTTTTTAAATTTGTTGTACATATCCATTTGCGGTTCTGTTGGTTCGGTTGTTGGTTCGGTTGGGTTCATATTCCTTTGCGGTTTGAGTTCCTCCTCAATTTTCGCGCGGGGCATCCGGGGTCATAAGCAGTCGCCCGTCATTTTTTTTTATAAATACGGGACTGCGACTGCGCTGCGGCCCCTCTTCTTCCTCTTCTTCCTTCTTCCTCTTCTTCCTCCGCCGATTCCGCCGACAAAGCTCGGATATTTTTTGGTCTGCGTCTGCATCTCGGACGCCGCTGTGATTTTAGGTTGTCCAATGGCGTCCCCGACCTCAGTTCCGCTGGTATTTAGCTCTGCCTTTTTTCTAACTTCGCAGATTTCGTTTCAATTTATGCTAGATCTGTTTTCGTTGTTTAGGTTTCTTTGCCGTTGATTTGTTGTATGTTTAGAATCGTGTTTTTGTATATCGTTCCCGTGTATACCTGCTTTGGAAATAGTGATTAGTTACATTTTTGTACTCGGTTAGAACTAAATCTGTTCTGAATATTCCATTTTAATTCATGCTTAATCTGTTTAAATGTTTAGGCTCCTTTGTTGTTTATTCCTTGTATTCTGTGTTGTTAGAGTCGTGTTCTTGTTCGTTGTTTTTGTGCATATCTTGCTCTGTAAGTAGTGATTAATGAACTCTGTGTACTCGGTTAGATCTAAATCTGTTGCATTGATTTATTTCTTAATCTGTTTAATTTTTTAGGCTCCTTTGTTGTTGATTCCTTGTATTTTGTGTTGTTAGAATCGTGTTATTGTTCATTCTTTTTGTGTATATCTTGCTCTGTAAGTAGTGATTAATGAACTCTGTGTACTCGGTTAGATCTAAATCTGTTGCATTGATTTATTTATTTGTTATAATTTGTTGTTGTGCTTTCCAAAACTTTTAGGAACTTAGACGTCAGGTGTTTATTCCTGCATCTAATTTGGCGGACCACTTCTACTTGGGACCCATGGGTGATTTAGATCCGACGCCTTTTATAGAAGCCGAGACCAATCAAGTCGCTTTTAAGAATATAGGTGTAGATAGGGAACATTGGAAGAACAGTTTTGGATCATGGCCTTCACCTGTTAAGGGCTGGAGAGATTGGTACCGTCGAGTGGCGCATTACAAGAAAGGTGAATGGACTGATTTGAGAATTGGCTACTGTCTTGGTTTGTCTCTCAGCGGCATTGAGAAGAATGAGTCTCTCCTTATATCAGTGTGTTATTTCTGGAATTCTTCTCTGAATGCTTTTATGTTTGAACAAGGGCCTATGTCACCTACTTTATTGGACGTACTCGCTCTTACAGATTTGGATATTGTTTCTGGGCACATTGTTCCACCTTATGATCTTACTGGAAAAGGCAGTCATAGGTTCGATCCAAAAGTGAAGCATGGTTCTTGGAGGGGGTATATTTCGGAGGGAAAGAAGTCTGGTCCAGTGTCTAAGAAGGAATATGCTGCCTTTCTTCTTATGTGGCTTGAGCATTTTGTTTTCTGTGATTCTTCTGTTGGCCCGTCTTTCATCAGGAACAAGTTATAAGAGTATTTAGCCGAGGGCAAGATGATCCCTCTTGGTCAGTATTTGCTCGGTGCCACGTATCATCTTCTGTATCAGGTTACCTGGCGGCTTTTGACCTTTCAACCAGTAGAAGGCATCAGTGGGCCTTGGTGGTTTTTGCAGCTTTGGTTGGTTACTTATACTTTTAAGTTTATTGATCGTCCTCCGATGTCGGAGTATCAGTATCCCACCGACTATGCAGATGATGCACCTCGTCAGACTCGTCGGTGTTTATCATTGGGTGAGGCTATGTCTCTTGTTCCAGGAGCCCAGATGAGCGATCATGATATCTCTCGTTGGTTCCTGTCTTTTTACAGAGGAGTTGACAACGGCCGGAAAGTCTGGTTTCCATATGCCAATTTGACTGACTATGGATTTGATGTTCCTCACAAGTTCGACCCCGGTAGTCCAGGATGTGATGCTGAATCGATTGCTCATTTGATCAAGATCGCGTCTCCTATGGTTTTACCAGTTAATTGTGATGATTCCCCTCAAGCCGTTACTTACGAGTTTTACTACCCGACGGTGGTGGCGAGATAGGTTGGTATGGGTCAGTTGCCAATCGGTTTATTCTTTGCTGACAGGGTAAAGCCGATGGAGGTTGTCAGTTCATCCTTTGTTTATGGTCGTCTTTTCGAGTTGAACAATGTTATCATCCTGGGTGTGGTTCAGCGAATAAAACTGGATCGTTTTAGTAGTGAGCTTTTCAATACTTGGTGGTTTGAATGGAAGAGACACTTATTCAATGCCGATCCTGTGTGGTGTCTGAGGCATTTGGTGCTTGAAGAGCCATTGGAACAGGTGATTTTTTGTCCATTTACTTCTTTTTATATGTGTCTTCGTATTTCGATAGAAGTTTTAATTCATTGTGTTTCTTTGTTAGGCTGGTGGTGTACCTGCACCGACTGTTAGTGACAGTGGTCGTTCGATTAGGTACTGGCGTTCAGGTCCTAAACCAAATTACGGTTCAGGCGCTCCTTCGTTGTCGGGGCTTGCGGGGATCGGCCGACAGCCTGCCATTGCACGATCTACTGCGGATCAAGCTGGTCTTTTGCGCAGTGGTGCTTCAAGAAGCATTCCTCTAAGAGGACATGCGCCTGGCCGATCGTCAGGTACGAGGGGAGGGAGAGCTCACAAAGAGTCGTTGGCTTCTGCGGAAGACAGGCGCCCGAGATCTCCAAGGATTGTTGCGTCGCGGAAACGTCCAGCGTCTGCCATTGCGGGTGTGTCGTCCAATTTGGGTGGTATCTCTAAGGTTGCAAGATCACGCAGCAATCTTTGGCGGCTGCTATATCTACATCGATGGCTTCTCGTTCGAGTCAGCAGCTTTTGGTAAAGGTCTGTGTTTGTGTGCAGTCGGATTTTTTTTTGGCCCTCTTAATTGTTGGTTTATTTGTAAAGGAACCTTCGGCAGATCCTGATTTGGGTGCGTCTCTGGAGCGAGTGAAGGAAGCCGTCGTTGGTTACGTGCCCATTGAACTATCTGACGTAGGTGTTGACTGCTTATTTAATTTGTTTGTTTGGCTGAGCATTTCCTTATCGATTTGTATGTTTAGGATGATGTGTCTTCTGAGCACACCGCCACAGAGAGTGATCGTGATCTGGATGTCGATGATGTGGCTGGTTCTTCTCCTAAAGATGGCACATCGAAAATGGCCGCGGCAGGGGTGTTTCCTATAGATGAATCTGTATGTATTTCTTTTTGACGTAATACATTCTCCTTTTTTATTGGGTAGCGAGTATTGTTGTCTTTATTATTTGTCGCTTTCAAAGTCTATACGTTGGCGTGTTTGTGATGAAGAAGATCAACAGGTTGTTCGCGGTGAAGCAGATGAGACGTCGAAAGGAGCTACTCTTGATGAGAACCAGTTGGGTGGTTCAAGCTCCGAACCCAAGTCAGGCGCTATTTCAAGTTTGATTGACAAGACAAAATGTTCGCGGATTATGATTGAGTCATCCGACTGGTACATCTAATGCCTTGTTTTGTGTTTTGTTTTTTGAACAGTCATGGTTGCTTATCTGTTTGTATCATGATTTGGATTTTCTAGGGTCCCTCGTAGCATTCATTCTCAGGATTCTGGTTCTGCGTTGGCGAGCTCGATAGCCGTCGATGATGCGAGCTTAAATTGGACGACGTTGGAATCGAGTACTGAGCGGCAAAGGTCTCCCGCTAGGGAAGGCAGCACCAGGACCACTGGCTTATCTGTCTTGTCTTCACTGGGAGTTCATTTAGAGCCTGTTGATTTGACAAAGAATTCTGATGCATATCTGTTTAGTTTTCTTTAAGAGCACTGCTGGAATTTTCAATCCAATGATGTTTTGTTTGCTATCGGACTTTGATGCTTATTTACGTGTATATATAGGTACCTCCTGATACTTCTGCGGTAAATGACAACGTTGATGGGTCCTCGCGTGCTAACGTTGATCAACATCAAACTGTTGATGGAGAGAATGATGCAGCTGATCGAATGGTTAATCAGATGGGACATAATGTAGCTGATGAAGAGAATGCAGCAGCTGCTCCAGTGGGAACTGATGATCAACTTGATCTCGGAGGTAACGATGACCAGGTTGGTGGTGAGGAGGATCATGAGGGCGATGTTCCAGCAGACGATCCAGTTGTTGTCCCAGTAGAGGCTGATGATCAGCTTGATCACGGAGGTGATGGCGATCATGCTCTTGATGGGGAGGTACACGAGGTCGTTGTTCCAGCGGATAATGCAGAGATTGCTTTGCTAGGTATTGATAACCAAGCGATGGTCCCTCAGAATCCTGATGCTGCCTTTTTTGTTCCTCCTGCAATTAGAGATGCACTTCGTGATATAAGGAGGCGGCTTGATGCTCCCCTCGCAACCATTTTTGCGTCTGTTGGTTGTTTCAGAACAAGATATGAGGAGATTATCGATTTTCTTCCTCCTCATCTGTCCGAAGAATTGGGTCAAGCAGCGTACATCTCCTTCCATCAGTTCAATTATTGGAGAGCTCTGGCACGGGTTGAGGCAAGAGCTGCTTCTGCCCAATCTCTGGAAGCAGCCCAAGATCAGGCTAATACAAGCTCCTTACGTCCTGATGAACTCAGAACAAGACCGATAAATATCCAGTCCACTATAGATCGGTTAAAGCAGGAGCGTGCAGATATCCAGGCGGCTTTGGAAGCTAAGGATAAGGAGATCGAAGATGAAGAAGCGACACTTTCTGTGGTGTTTTCTGAGATAGAGGCTCAAGAATCGGTCGTCAGGCAGGCCCTGATTAATCTGAGAGAGCAGCGCGATGCATTGGTACCTGTTGAAGGGGACGCCGTCGAAGATCAGAGATTTCTTGATTATTTGGAAAACATTCGTCGTCGTGCTGTTGATGCGTTAGATATTTTTCTTGCGTGAATGTATCCCGTCTTGTCCTAAACGTAGCGGTATCCTAAACGCAGCAGATTGGGTTGGTTTTGTGTACGGTGGTATTGTGGACGGTGTTCTGGAATTCGGTATGTTTGTTTTTACACGGTCTTCTGGATGGTTACTCACGTGGATACTGTTCATAGACATGACGCTTCGTTCTTTGTCTTTATTCGATATGCATTTACGTATTCAGAGAATCTAGCAGTAGAATCTTCGGCTTTTATAGTCACCTTGTTGTGTGCTTTTACAGTCATCTTGCTGTGTTTTTGTTCTTATCCATCCATCTATACTGCCTATAAATAGTGGCAAATAGCAGCGGGTTCTTTGATAGCTGGGTTCTTTGATAGCTCACAGGGACCCAACGATGGCTGGCAGGAAAGGTTCTTCCAGTGGTGTTTCGAAGGCTGGCAGGAAAGGTTCTTCCAGCAGGAAACGTTCTTCCAACGGTGTTGGTGTTTCGAGCGGTGTTTCGAAGGCTGGCAGCAAAAAGGAAGTCCCTTTTTCTTCTAGCCCGCATCCTCCTGCTACTCCGCATCCTCCTGTTGTCTTGTTATCAGATCCAGATATGGCTTCCATGCCCCCTGAGATCCTCCCTGAGATCCCAGTGGTTAATGCCATTCCTATAGCAATGATTCTTCCTGGGTTTGATCCATTCGCTCCAAGCTTACCTGAGATCATTGCTATCTCGTCTGATGACGAAGATGAAGGTATTGAGTATCCGCGTCCAGCAAGATTTCTTCCAGGTGGTCGTGTCCCTCCAAAGCGTGATAGCGGAGCGAATCGGACCAGAAGCTGGTCTCGTCGGTCATGAGCGTTGATATGACTACTTGCTGCGTTCTTTTCTGGTGTAGGCTGCTCCCTGAGGCTGCTGCGTTTCTATGTTTACTGTTGTTTTTTGTTCTCTTTGTCATGGTAGTTGTAGTGTGTCTTCTACTGTGGTTGTAGTGTGTATTCTTAGTGTATTTTTTATTGTTTTTGTAATGTGTTTTTTATGTGTTTATTTTTTTTTTGTCACATGCCTTGTTTGCCTGTGTTTTCTTTGTTTAATGGTGATGCGTCTAAACGTTGTAAGGTCTTGGTTTGTACTGGTTCCTGTAGGGTGTGTTTTTTTGTATGGGATGCGTTGACAAATTCTGCTCATTCTGTTCTTGTGAGTTAATGTAGATGTGTTGGTTGCTCTTGCAGGCGATGTTTCGATGATTCTATGATGTATGATGATTGCTCTTGCAGGCGATGTTTCGATGATTCTATGATGTATGATCGTGGCCGATCTATTGCAATACGTTATTGCTTATTTGTACTTTCATGATTAAAACATTTGAATGGGTTACGTATATAAAATATGAGTTCAGACCAGATTTGATGGGACGGTGTTGTTGTTCATAATTATTATGATCCGAGCGGTGACGAATAGTGTATATGTATGTGAAGACTATTTTGTCAAATTTAATGGCACATGTGTATTTCCCAAGTGGCATGTTGCACTGGTACGTACCTGCCATCCGGAAATACAATTCCTTCTGTGCTCAATACGTCTCGAGGTCATGTAGATGAATATTTGATGCGTGACGTCGTATGATGGATGTTGTGCGTTTTGTGGTCATATAACGTAATTACGTGTCTTGCTTGCGGTATGGGAGTTCCTAAAAAAATATTGTAGAACACGAAGTCTATTCTTTTATAAATAATATAGATAAATGACTATTGTCCAACGTTGTTGAAATATTTCCAAACAGTTTATAATTGAATAATTGAGGACAAAATGATCATTGCAGTTCGCATAAGTGGGTATTTGATGTGTAGCGTCGAATGACAGATGTTGCTCGTTTGTGTGGTTATATGATACAAATATTACTCGGATGTACTCTTTGGACAGGTTTCTGCGACCGTTGGGTAGTTGTTATTATACTCTGAGTGGTTGTTGTTAGGGAATACCACTCGGATGTACCCTTTGGACAGGTGCCTGCGACCGTTGGGTAGTTGTTATTATACTCTGAGTGGTTGTCATCAGGGAATACCACTCGGATGTACCCTTTGGACAGGTGCCTGCGACCGTTGGGTAGTTGTTATTATACTCTGAGTGGTTGTCGTCAGGGAATACCACTCGGATGTACCCCTTTGGACAGGTGCCTGCGACCGTTGGGTAGTTGTTATCATACTCTGTGTGGTTGTCGTCAGGGAATACCACTTGGATGTACCCCATTGGACAGGTGCCTGCGACCGTTGGGTAGTTGTTATCATATTCTGAGTGGTCGTCGTCAGGTAATACCACTCGGATATACCCCTTTGGACAGGTGTCTGCGACCGTTGGGTAGTTGTTATCATATTATGAGTGGTCGTCGTCAGGTAATACCACTCGGATGTGCCCTTTGGACAGGTGTCTGCGACCGTTGAGTAGTTGTTGTCATATTCTGAGTGGTCGTCGTCAGGGAATACCACTCGGATGTGCCCTTTGGACAGGTGTCTGCGACCATTACGCAGTTGTTATCGTAATCCGAGTGGTTGTTGACAGGGGAGAGGTTACGAGCTCTGTATGCTGGACGACTGAGTGGTTATTTCTATATGGGAGCGGTTATGTTTTAATGTGGCATCGTTTGTTTGACGTAATTTATGATATGTGCGTGATGTTGTGTCACACAGTTTTGTTACAGCTTGGATGAAAATTATAAGCTTGTTTTTATTTTTGTCCGGGTGAAGTTGTGTTTTTTTTTTTTTTTGGAGCTGGGTCGATGTGCTATTCTGAGAGTTGCTAATATGTAACATTTCCTGTTGAGGGAGAGGAATTTGTTTATAGGAACGCTGGAAAAATGTACAAAAAATATAGAAAGGTCGTAGCCATGGGAGGAAATGATCTGGATATGATATTCTAAAATGACAGGCCATTAATTTTAGGTGCCAACACATAACTGAGAGTACATGGCTGTTGAAGCACGGAATGTGAGACAGGGTACTTTATTCAGACAACGGAGGGAACAGGGTATTTTATTCAAATAACGTAGGGTAAAAAGTTTTTGCTTTCCCGTAGATCGTCGTTGCAGTGGGTATTTGGCGTGAGCAGGAGCATCCAGTTAATCTTCTGAGTGCATAATTTGTTATCTCAGGTTAAGACGCAGATCCTACTACTATGTCTTGACTACATGAAGGTTTTCCTGCCTGTATAGCAAAAACGTAACGAAATTAGGGTACCTTCCAAGGATGGTAATAAGCATTGACAACACATAAATCAATCTTTCTTTGTAGAATTATTGGCTGCTATACCTGTCTATGCTTGTTGATAACGTACATTGAGGTGCTTTTTGTCTGAAGAGAGAGAGAGTCAACAGCGGATCGGGTTGTGATATCATGCGTGCACGAGCCAGCGATTTTAAGCTTGATATCTAAAGGCAGTATGAGCTTATCTTGGTACCAAAAGATGCATGGTCTTTTTCTGAACCAACACATGTCATCTTTCTCATTATCAGGCTCTGCATATTCAGGAAGGCCAAAAGGACTTAAGAACTGGTGCACAATTCTGCCTGTGTCAAAGAAGCATGGGAGCTGTTGAAGACATATGGTTGCTGATTTTGACATGATTTCACTGTCTGATCCAAAACGGGGGGTCCATGGCTGAATTTGATCACCGACGTTTTTTATGACAGCCAAAGCTGTCTAAACGTCTGAGAGTAATTGCTTTTCGTTGTGGACCTTTCCTTCTTGAATAATCAGGTAAGCATCATAGTTGATTTTTGCAACTTGTATTTGACAACTTAGTTGTTTACAAATGATGCTTTTGATTATGGTATCTGAAATTGAGTTAGCTGTGTCGGCTGGTTTGAGGATAACACCTTGTGAATATTTTGAAATGAGGTCAGCGTCGATATATGACTCATCGATATAACACTCTGGAGTCGTGTCTTTTCGTAAGTACGCTGCCGATGGGTAATCATCTGGTAAGCAGTATATATCATCTGTTACTTTAAATGAAAGAGCATGGACCAGCGTTTGTCTTGAGGTAGTGACACGACATACTGGAGAAACAATTTTTAGGTTCATTTTTTTTGGAATTGGAGCGTCAACATCGCACCAAGCGATGCATTTTAGAGACGTCAAATCGGATTGTAATGTAACATTGTTCCTGGCAGCAAAGGATGGAACAAAATCAACAGCGCAAAAGGAGCTGCATATATGCTCGATAATAGTCTCAGAGTGAAGGTGGGGAGGAAGATTTTCTATTGTCAAGCCAATACGACGTCGCATTGTTTGCTGGCTGAATCCATAGATCTCTGGGAGTTTTGTGAAAATAGCACCGGCACCTAGAACATTGAGCATACCTGATGAAAGAAGTTTATCATGAGCACGTTGTGCATCGGCATGGCTCTGGAAACATATCCGATATAAAGTCTCTGAGATAGAGTCTATGAAAACTTCTTCTTCTTCAAGTTCTATGTACCCTGCGATGTCTTGCATTAAAGGTGGAAAAGTGTGACTTTCATTTTGAGGGAAGATCTTGAACAATGTCCAGTGGTGAAGTTTTTCGCACGGCGCAGAAAAACGTTGGGAGCACGTGAATATTGACGAGACAGGCAATATCCATTTATCCGGAAGTTCCGATTCCTACACAGAGGAGCAAGTATAGGTTAACAAAGATACGGGGTGAAGGGTGAAACCATGAAGGGCGAAACTCAAACATTAACTAAGCGAAAAGAGGGTACCAGGACTGGTCTCAATCCCCTGAATGAAGCTGGGCTCAATTCACTGGATGAAGCTTGGCTTCCTTTGTCTTGTTTATCAATAATGATTTCCTGCGAACCAATGAATCTATTAGTTCAAAGCATTGAGATCAAGATGGATATTGATCTGAGGTGTCATTGAAAAGAAACGAAAGAAGTTTACCATTTGTGTTATTGAAGAGAGGTGTGTTCTTGAAGGGAGGTTAGGGAGGGTTGGTGGTAGACAATAGTTGGTTACGGCGATCTATGAGACCACGGACCAAAGAGTGTTGCTGCGTGGGTTTTTTTTTACCGGGTTTGTTGTTGCGTGGGTTGTTTTTTCTATTTGTGATGTCGATTCCTTGCGTGGGTGTGCGTGCCGATGTAAAATTCTGGTTTCCCTTGTAAGTGGTTGCTAGTTTTGGCCTCGAAGGTGGCGTCTGTCTTGTAAGTGCGACTGACCTGTGCTTGCTCGTGAGACAAACAGAATATAAAAAAAAATAACAGGCGGCGACTAGGTCAAGTCGGTACCTGTATTTGTTGGGTGTTGGCTTGTTGCCTTAACGCCGAAGTATTGCTTCGTACTGCTTACATTTTGTTTGCGCTGGACGCACCGGTCAATGGGTCAATGACCACGCGCACAGGTCAGTCGCTGTTTTGGGACGAACAGGCACTGTTTCGCAACGCACATACGTTTTGTGTGCGGCGAACGCGTTGTCAATGGGTCGGTGAACGCGCCGTCAATAGGTAGGTCGCGGTCTTCGACACCGGGTGACAGACAATTGTTGACTGCGAAAGTATGGTCGCCGTACAGCTTGCTATGTGTTGGCTCAAGTATGGTCGTCGTATAGCTGGCGTCGTATAGCTGGCGATGTGTTGGCTTCCTTGCGTCCTATGTTTATCCATGTTTTTTTTTTAATTTATATTCGTGGTTTGACTAGCGTTTGTCTCGGTACTTTTGCCGGGACATATATATAGATATGAAGTGTATATATAGACACTGAAGTTATATCTGAGGTTTAGAAGAGTGTTAGTGTGGTACGAGATTTGTGCCTTCCAAGTAGCTGTTATATTGATCGTTTGGGATATCCCCTCCTCTGCTTCCCTCCTCTGCTTACGGGTTTGCTGTCGCTTCGTTTAACCAAGCGTTTGTTTGTCGCCTTGTTTGTCTGCCATTGGTTTCCCTACCATTTTGTTCTAACTATTAAAACATGTCTCTTCCCGATGATGGTCGCCTATCTAATGAGGGTCGCCGACGTAAAAAAATTTGCGATCGTCGAAGAAGCAGAGAGTCTCGGTTGCGTGGTTGGCAGACCAATGACTGGATGGGTCCTGGTGTTGTCTCTGGTTCGTCGGATGATGTTTGTTCAAATCGTGGTGCGTATTTCTCATACTTCATTTTACGTATTTGTAATATGTTAATAGTGTTTTTTAATTGATCCGTGTGATTTGTGGTAGACTTGTTGGCCGTCGATTCAATTCGCAAATATGCACGTAGTCGAAGGCGTACTCGTATGAGGAAGATGCGTTTAATGCGTGCATTCCGGATGGGTATTCCTGTTGCGTGCTTTTTTACATGTGTTTGCTACGTTTCATCCTAACTTCTTATGATACTGCACGTGTTGCTCAGGTTATTTTGCATGCTGAGGCTCAGTCTGCTTCGTCGAATCGGTTCAATCCAGAATATGTTGAGTATTTGAAGTGTATGTTCTTCCTCGTGCCTCTTTTAATTTAATTTGTTTTTGTTATTGTTGCTGACTGATCGTTCCTTTATGTAAATATGTAGCTTCTTATTCGAATCGATCATATTATGGAGCTCCGGATTATGAGTGCCAATTTTGTTGTGCTGTTTTTTGGTACTATGAGAGATGCCGCAGTGAATCCACGGTGCGTAATGTTGTTTACAATTCTTGTTGCAGGGCTGGCAAAGTGGCATTGCCGGCTTTCAAGCCTAGACCTCAATTCTTGAGCTTGTTGCAGCGTTTTGATGGAGATATGCGTTCTAAGACTTTTATGAAGAAAATAAGACAGTACAATTCTTTGTTTGCATTTACTTCTATGGGCGCCAATGTTGTTAAGGATATTAATGATGGCGGTGGCCCGTATGTTTTTAAAATTAACGGGTTGGTGTATCATCGAATTGGATCTCCGCCGCAGTTTGCTCAATTATATATATTTGATACTGAGAACGAGGTCACAAATAGGATTTCAGCATTGACTTCTTCTGACGACGATGCCGCCGGGCTGGATCACGAAGTTGTTGTTGGGTTGACAGATATGCTGACTTCTTGCAATCCATTAGTGACGCAGTTTCGAATGGCGAAAGAATTGCTTATTGAGCACGGTAATCAGCGCGTGGGGATTCGCATTGTTGGTGCAACTAAAGATGGCCCGGTGCAGTTCCAGATGTCAGCCTCTACTGAGTTAGCTGGACTTATTGTTGGGGATTTTTCTTTGGAAAATTATCAACGTGATATAATAGTTGACAAGCTGTCGTCAGGTTTGCAGCATGTATCCTGTCTTCATCCTGCTTATTTGGCGCTGCAGTACCCATTGCTTTTTCCTTATGGTGAACGTGGTTTCCAACTAGGAATTCCATACGTTTGTGATGAAGATTCTGACGAATCTGGTCGTCGTGAAGTTACCATGCATGATTTTTATTCTTACTATTTCCATTACCGAAGGGGTCGTCCTAATCCATTTATTTGTTGCGGACGCTTGTCGTCGCAGTGTGCGGTTGATGTGTTTGCCTGTATAGAGGAGCGTAGACTCACGTATATTGCTGAACATCAAGATGATTTTCGTTGCGAACATTTTCAAGGTATTACTGATGCCGTCGGAAGAGGTTGTATCGCGGGTAAATCTATTGGCAAACAACGCGTCATACCTGTGTCCTTTACGGGCAGTAAGAGGTATTATATTCAGCACTTTCAAGATGCCATTGCTATATGTAGAGTATATGGCCCTCCGGATTTTTTTTGTAACGTTCACTTGCAATCCAAAATAGCCTGAAATAAGGGAAGCAGCAGAGTTGGAGCCTGGACAGCAACCAATTGATAGAGGAGATATTGGTTGTCGTGTTTATCAAATGAAGTACTCGGAGCTGATTGATGATATTAAATCTGGAAATGTTTTTGGACCGGTCAGCGCAGGTATCTTTGTTTTGTTCTTGTGGTTCGTTAAACGTTGTGCGTTCAGATTTTAACATTTGAATGTACCTTTTTTTTCAGTTCTACAGAGTATTGAATTTTAGAAGAGAGGCTTGTCACATGCTCACATATTGGTATGGACAAGTGAGAGGCCATCTGCAGGCATTATTTCTTTAATAGATTCCCACGTTTCTGCTGAGATCCCTGATCCAGATACGGATCCGCTTGGATATGTTCTTGTGGAAGAATTTATGATGCATGGTCCTTGCGGTAAAGACAATATAAAATGTCCATGCATGAAGAATGGGTCGTGTTCCAAACATTATCCGAAGGAATCCAATAATGAAACGACGATTGATGATAAAGGCTTTGTCGTATATAAACGACGTGATACAGGTGTTTCAATAAATAAAAATGGAGATGCACTTTCCAATCGGCGTGTCGTTCCATATAACATGCTTCTTCTGAAGAAGTATCAGGCTCATATTAATATTGAATATTGTAATAAAAGTAGGGTGATCAAATATCAATTCAAATATGTAACAAAGGGCCCGGATAAGGCTAATGTTTCTTTTGCAACCGGGCAGGGCCCTGTTCGTGGAAAAAAGAGAAAGTTTCTTTTGAACAGAAGTCTTAGACCTGCAACCGATCAGGTCTTAGATTTGGGTAGAGATGAAATCATGGAGTACATTGAGTGCCGCTACATTGCCGACAAATAAGCGTTCTGGCATATTTTTGGGTACGAAATACACTCAAAAATGCCCTCTGTTGAAAGGCTATCTGTTCATCTCCCAAACATGAATCTGGTGGCGTATAGATCGAAGGATAACTTGGCATCAGTTATTGCAACGACGTTTCATCAGAAGACAACTCTGACCGAGTGGTTTGTAGCAAATCAACATTCAGAGGAGGCAAGAGAATTGCTGTATTGTGATTTCCCATCTATGTGGAGATGGGATTCTCCTGGTCGTTTTTGGATAAAGAGAGGGCGACATGCTAAAAAAATTGGTACAATGTACAATGTGCATCCATCTCAGGGGGAAATGTATTATCTTCGGATGTTATTGACGGTGGTAAAGGGTCCAAGAAATTATGAAGAAATTCGCACGCTTAATGGAGTAGTGTATAATACTTTTAAAGAAGCCTGTTCAGCTCGAGGTTTGATTGGTGACGACCGTGAGTATTACCAGTCTTTTCAAGAGGCTGATGAATGGGCCACGGCTCATCAGCTCCGTTCGCTGTTTGTTATGATGGTCTTGTTCTGTGGGGTTTCCCATGAACGGGAGTTATTCGAGCGCTGCTGGAGATCCATGGCTGATGATATAGAGTATAGTCTTGCCAAAAAAATTGGTGCTTCCAGGATTGTTGTGTCTGACGAGCAGCTAAGATCCATGCTTATTGATGATTTAGCGGTGCTTTTTTCTAAAAATGGATCGTCCATTGCAAGTTATAATATACCTGTATCTTCATCTTCCTTTAATTCGAGTGGTGGTAACAGATTGATTGACGCCGAAGTTGCGTATGATATTGCAGCTTTGGTTGAGGAAGCACCTCTTTTATGCCAGCAACTGAACGACTGCCACATTCGACTTATGATTCTATAGTTCGCAGCATTCTCTTTGGCGAGCATGCTTTCTATTTTGTTTCTGGATATGGGGGGACTGGAAAAACCTTATTATGGAACAGTGTCATCACTCATCTTAGGTCACTAGGAAAGATAGTTTTAACGGTTGCGTCTTCTGGAGTGGCCTCTTTGTTACTGCCCGGTGGTACAACTGCACATTCTAGATTTAAGATACCAATTGAATTACACTAGGATACTTTCTGTGACATCAAGAGGGGAACCATGCTTGCTGATCTTCTCAAGGAGACTTCTGTTATCATCTGGGATGAAGCTCTGATGACTCACCGGCGCTGTTTTGAGGCACTAGACCGTTCTTTACGTGATATTCTTTCTGAAAATGATGAGAACGCAGCCTTCCTTCCATTTGGTGGGGCGATAGTTGTGCTAGGTGGTGATCTGCGTCAAATCTTGCCTGTTGTTGAGCGTGCGTCGCGAACCAAGACTGTTGACGCCGCGATCACTTACTCTCCTCTTTCGACTAATGTTACTGTCCTCCATCTGACGGTTAATATGCGATTATTGCGACCTGGGCTTGACGAAGAAACGAGGAAGGAGTTGTCGGATTTTAATGATTGGATATTGGCCATAGGTGATGGTACGCTACCGATGGTTGCTAGAAAACCGGGAGAAGATGCTATTTGGATAGAAAAACCGGATGATCTGCTCATAATGACTGATGGTAATAAACTCCATGCAATGATCGAGTCAGTATATCGTAATTTTGCTTCATGTTACTCCGACGAGATGTACCTGCGTGAAAGAGCAATAGTGACACCAACCAATGACGTGGCTGATGAAATTAATTATGAGGTGATGAAAATGGTACCTTCAGACAAAAAGGAATACTTGAGCTGCGATTCTATATCCAAATGTTCTGACTCGGTCGGGGATGTGAACTTACTATATCCTATTGAATTTCTCAATACTCTGCGTATAAATAACTTTCCTAATCATAGGCTGGTTCTTAAAGTGGGGATGCCAGTAATGCTTCTTAGGAATCTCAATCAGGCAACAGGATTGTGCAATGGAACCAGAATGATAATTACTAATCTAGCAGATAGGTTGATAGAAGCCCGGGTAATTACAGAGTCTAATATAGGGCATGTTGTTTACTTGCCGCGTATCATGCTCTCAGCAACAGACAGAAAATGGCCCTTCACTCTGCAGAGAAGACAGTTCCCTGTTAAAATTTGTTACGCCATGAGTATCAATAAGAGCCAAGGACAGACCCTTTCTGCGGTCGGGTTGTATTTGAGACATCAAGTCTTTTCACATGGGCAGCTATACGTTGTTCTATCTAGGGTTACATCAAAGAAAGGTCTAAAGATATTGATAGAAGGAGAAGACAGTACATGTGATCGATATACTAAGAATGTCGTCTTCCCTGAAGTGTTTTCTACCGTTTCTTAGATTTATTTAAATCTTTGGTATTTATGTGCATTATACGATCCTCGGACGTTTCGGCATTTATCGAGTGTTTTTAGATGTTCGCTGGTACCATTTGTATGTTTTAACGTGACCTTTTTTTGTTCATCGTGTTTTTATGTAACTTCACTGTACGCGATTCTTTGTACTGTTTTTGTAAGGCTCAACAAGAGTGTATCTAGGACATCAACCTTCTGTATTTTTGGCTTCACTACTTCCATACTTTATATGTGCGTGTCAAAATACTCTTAATTTGTAATGGTTTCCGGGTGGCTTCTAACAAATATGTAACGTGTCCGACTGCTCAACGAGATAGTTAACGTTTGTTGACGTTTGTTGACCTTGTGATAATATACTTTTGAATTTACAACGGTTTTCGAATGTCTTCTAACAAACATTTTGTGTCCGATTGGTCAATATGATAGTTAACGTTGTTGAGTTTGTGACAAAATATTTTCAAATTCGCAATACTTTTCGAGTGTCTTCTAACAAATACTGTCTAACAAATATTGTACTTCTCCGACTGGTTAACGTAGTAGTTAACGTCTGACGAGTGAATAGGGACGAGTGAATAGGGGGTATGCTTTTAAACTCACGTTGGTTTTCCAAGCACTCCCTAACAAAAATGTTGAATTTTTAATTTTTATATTTCCTCTATAACAACTACGTGTTTGTTTGCTTTAACAGCAATGATCTCCGGGTGCTACTCGAACGGACCTCGCGTATTGTCCATGTTTCCGACTGGACAATAAAATAGTTAATATATATTGAACAACGTATATCATATTATATCATATGAGCTCTAATTAAGTTAAATATAGGTACGGTTTCGAATTTTGTGAAGATAAAGAATGCCGAATGCTAGATCAGCTACAGCCGATGATCTAAATACTCTTAAATTTGTAATGGTTTTCGGGTGGCTTCTAACAAATATGTAATGTGTCCGACTGCTCAACGAGATAGTTAACGTTTGTTGATCTTGTGATAAGATACAAGCACAGGCACGCTTATTAACCATTATTGTTAGGAGACGTATATTGTACTTTTAACCATTATCAACGAGATACTTTTCGAATGCCTCCTAACAAATATTGTCTAACAAATATTGTACTTGTCGGAGTGATTAACATAGTAGTTAACGTCTGACGAATGAATAGGGACGTATGAATAGGGGGTATGCTTTTAAATTCGCAGCGGTATTCAAGTACTTTTTAACAAAAATGTTGAATTCTTTAATTCTTATATTTTCTGTGTGACAATTATGTGTTTCTTTGCTTTAACCGCAATAATCTCCGAGTTCTACTTGAACGGTTCTTGCGTATTTTCTGTCTCCGACTGAGTATAAGATAGGTAATATATATTCAACAGTATATATCATGTCATATCATGTGAACTCTAATTATTAAGTTTTCATTTATGAATTTCATAGTAATAGAAATCCATATCCAACCAAGACAGAATTTTGGATTGTGTGAAGATAAAAAATGTCGACTGCTAGATCAGCTACAGTTGATGATCTGTGTATTCGAGCATAATGTGTACAGTCTATGAGTTTGTTCGATAAATTTTTTGAAATATCTAATAATGTGTGCCAAGTATTTATTTAATAATATGTCCATGATTTGTAATGATGTAATCGATCGTTGACGAATTAGGCCTGTTCTTTGAATAATACAAGTAATAATTAGAAAGGTCATATGATTTTTTCAATTGTTAGAGGCACAAGAATTGTTTGGTTTATGATGACTCCTTGAAGTAGGCTCTGATCGTGGAAGGATGTGAATCGGAATCAACTTCCTTGCATAAAGCAACATACTTGCGCATGTTCCTTCTGTTCCTCCTTTTTGGGTATGTACAGTGACCGTGTGTGCATGTGATTAATCAAAAGGATAATCACATTTTTTTCCCTGGGTAAGAAAAAATCTTTTCCCCGATCGCCACGGTGGCACTCGATTGGCACGGTGTCACCTGTTGTAAATACACTCTGGGTTTCAAAGAGACACGCTCCTGTATCGTTTGGGCCCAAGCCCGCGTTTTTTCCTAACCTGTCGCGCCCTCGGATCCATTCGACCCAGGCCCGTGATTTGTTCTGAAACTTCGCCCCTTTTAGAGCGGTTCCCTTTTAGGGCGGTCGCTTCTTTTGTTGCCGCTTCTCATCCCCATTTCCAGATCTACAGAGGTGACACCGCCACTTGCTTGCCCGATCTGCCACCGCACCCTATTTGATTTCTCCGCCTGCTTTGCCGGAGTGCCCGGTCCTGGCAGTTTGTTCATGAGTGAGTTCATCCTCCCCAATCCTATGCAGATCTACAGGAAGTCAACCATGAGTGATGAACTGATTGAAGAGTTGGTCGCTGATGGAGTGTTGCCGGAGAAGGATGTCGTTGGCTGGCGCGAGGTGAAGGGACAGTTATCTCCTTCCCCGGACGCCGACGAAATCGTGGTGTTCAAGGACTTTTTATTCGAGGGTTAGGTCTTCCTACATCTAACTTCTTTCGCAGCGTACTTGATTTCTACGGATTAGAGCTTGTCAACCTCAACCCAAATTCGATTCTTCATATAGCTATTTTTGCTCATTTATGTGAAGCTTTCATGGGGATCTATCCCAATTTTCTTCTCTTCCGCTACTTTTTCATCTGCAAACCTTATCCGAATGCGACCACTCCTAATGTGGTTGGAGGCGGTGGATTTCAACTTCGAGATAGCATGAGGAATTTGTATATCAACATACCATTGAAGTCGTCTGACCGGGGGGTGGCATCCAGAATGGTTTTATATTGGAAACCATGAACCAGCGCTACCAAAATTTGATGGTCATGTCCCAGTTGTTGGGCCCAATTGGTCTGCACCATTGAGTGATGACGAGGTCTTATCGATTCAGCCAATGGTGGAACAGATTCAAAAGCTAAAAAAGTCTGGTCTTAACGGGGTCATCGTCGCTTGGAGCTTCTGCAGGCGAGGAGTGCAGCCGCTGAAGAAGCAGTACCATCCCGCCTGGCAGTACAATGAGGACGGTTCAGATCCAACGCGCGAGAATGTCAATGAAGTTCCCCAGCACGATGTTGTTAGGCGCCTCGAGTCCTTTTTTGTTGCTCCCATCAATCCGCCCGACGCCAACTCAGTGAAGGCGTACAGTCTTCAGCATCCTGCACCAGAAGTATGAATTTATTATTCGCAGTTGATGTCATAGTTTTTAGTTTTTAGGCTGATGACTGTTTACAATGTATTGGCAGGGTCGGCAAACTACACTTCTCGGTCAGCCTCCACTGATCGGCAGGGTTAAGAGGAGAAAACTGACGACGACACGTATGAACCGGGGCGCCTACTCCAGTGCCAACCATCCTATCGTTGTGGACGTCGACGATGAAGAGGAAGAGAATACCCCTCTCATTTTCATAAGGACCCGTGCGCGAACTACTACGAAAAATGATGTGCCAAATCAGCAAGAGCAAGCTTCGAGAACTGGAAATCATTTGACGGACACTATGGCAAATAAACAGAGTGGCGCCCAGAACTTTCAAGTCAAGCATTCATCTGTTGCCTCTTCTATTGGGTCGGAGCACACAGCGTTTGCCAGCCATCCGCCGAATGCACCCAGCCCAGATCTTAATTTAGACGCTCCGTCAAATTCGGCCAACGAGAATTCTCGCTCTCGAATCAGGGTTGAGACGTCCAATTGGTAAGTTCAAAACTCTTTGCTTCATGGTTTGTTTGGAGGCCTGCTGTAGTTGTTTGGAGGTCTGCTGTAGTCGTTGCCTTTCATGACATGATGGTTTTCTTTTTTTAGGGCCCCTCGTAGCATCTTATCTGATAAGCTTGCCAGTGTCCTTGATTCTACGTCGGCAGAGATCGATTCAGGCAACTCATCGGTGATGAATGAGAAAACGGCCTTAAATCAAGAGGAACAAGTGCAGCATGCTTTCGCTGACTTACCCCGTTCGTCAAAAACTTCTGATGCAGTTCCAGTGAGTTCTCAAGAAGAACCCTTTTCGGTTGCTGGTCTTGACCAACAGAAGAAACAAGGCGAAGCTGAGGTAGCACGTGATCATCATACAACAGTGTCGCTTACTTCTCCAGACGAAATTGAGTATTTGCCTGATGGCATTCGACATCGCCGCAAGGGTTGGTGGGAGAAAAATCTCAACATTGAGGCTCCTGCGTTTGTGCAGCCATCCAATCCTCTTCGTATAAAAGGTATCAGGGACTATGTTGATGACGAAGAGGAGGCATGGCTTCGCCAACA
The DNA here is from genome assembly GCA_007726485.1 of Eragrostis curvula. Lineage (NCBI taxonomy): Eukaryota > Viridiplantae > Streptophyta > Magnoliopsida > Poales > Poaceae > Eragrostis > Eragrostis curvula. The sequence goes on from CM017439.1 coordinate 38,603,260, forward strand.
ATTGCATTCGTCTGGAGTTGTTATGGCTCGATGCGTTGAAGTAAGTACTTTGTCCGTTCTTTTCACGATTGGTTTAATATTCACCGATTTTTTCTAATGTGCTCCTTCGACACACATATAGCGTCTTGGTGAGCTCTCAGAACAAAAAACTCAGACTCTTGCATGTCAACTACCTAAGATCGCGGACATCAAGTTTTATGAGAGGCGGATTTTGGAACTAGAGGAGCTTTTGGAAGAAGAAAAGAGGCATCGACGGACGCAAGAAAAACAGTCGCATGATGTCGCGGATCTCTCACGAGCGAAGATATTGGAGTTTATGAGTAAACTGCGTTGTGAGTCTCTGTTCTTGTTACCTTCGGTACTCGATACTTTGGGTTTGCTTTTAATCATGTCTGGTATTTGTTTTCAATTGTGGTTACTCTTCTTCTTTTAGCTCGTGAACACGATCTAGAGCTGGCCAACAAGACGATTCTTAGTCAGTCTGCCACCATGGAAGGGATGATGAAGAAAGAGCAGCAGCTTTGTCAGAAATTTGCATCCGAGAAGAAGAATCTGGAGGCTGAACTCAGTCGATGTCTGAAAGCTCAGGAAGTCGCCGCTCTGACTGTCGTTACGCTTTCTAAGGAGAAAGAAGGTGCGAATTCTGTTAGAATTATTATTCCATTGTTTTTTTTTAGGTCTATCAAATTCTGATCCTCTGTGCACCTTAGGTCTGGTTAACAAAGTTAAGACTCTTGAGGAGATAAGAAGTGCCACTGTCTCTCTGGTACGTTTCCTCTTTCCTGATGCAGCGGTGAACAGGAGCAGCGACCTGCTTGAGTTGCTGAAGAACTCTGCGTCGCGTATAAGTAGTCACATCAAAGACTGCGCTCTTTCCGCTTCTAAGCAGGCACTCGGAATCATCAAATCCATGTATCCGGATGCTGAAGTGCATGAAGCTCGTCGTGGATTTGCAGGTGATATCGCTCGTTGCAACGAACTCCTTGAAGAGGTTTCTGAAACCGCTGGCATCTTGGTGAATAAACTAGACCTAGATTTTATCTAACCCCTCAATAGAACTGCGGTGGTCGAGTCAAGTGATTGATTCAAGTGTTAGGGTAGTTTGGTAACATGTAACTAAGTACGTACTAACGGTACAATCATCGGTACCCTGACTTGTTATGTTCTTAGCTTGTGTTTTTGTTGGATATGTTGTCCAGATACATTTTTCTGCTGTTCAAGTGTTATTTTGTACATTATTTGTTTTTCATGTTACTAAAACAGTGGCAGGGGGAAAATGGCAAAAACAATAGCCATTATCGTATCAGAGGGGGGAAAAGGTACAAACGTCACCCTAAAAAAAACAAACGTCAAAACAGATAATAGACACATATCTGCACTCTTGCATTTCGTATGGTGATGTGCTTATTACATGATATGATAACTTTGTGTCTTCGGTCGAAGTAACAAAACGAGTGGTTGTTACGGTAAGCTGTCAAACTATTGCATAAACTATTTTTTTGTCAACATGGCCTCGCACGAGTGACCCACTCGGAATACAATATTGCGTGTACACCATCCCAAATTGATTTGTTAGTCATCTCAAATCGATCGGTTGGCCGCCGTGTACTGTGCTCTTGTACAAATAGATTGCTCGAGCCTGAGTGTGTGCGAGCTTATGCATGTATATGTGTATTTTAACACGTTATATTCGTCTGACTATTTTATTCTTTGTAAAATTTAGTATGCTTTATTGTTACATAAACGAAGCAGTCGGATGTCAGTTATAACTATAATTCCGACTACCTTATTTTTTGTAAAATCAAATATGTTTTATGCTTACATAACTTAAGTAGTCGGATGTCAGTTTTTATCACATGTCTGAGTGGTTATTTGTCCCATATTCGAAGTTTGAGAAAACTGCATAATCAAAAAACAATCGGCTCATTGCATACATTGGCACTCTTGCTCAGACCGTAGATGTTTAGCGGCGTTGCTCAGACCGTAGACAATTAGCAGCGCTGATATTAGATAACGCAATAAACTATTCTTGTCGGTCCGAGTGATAACACATAATACGACTGTAACAACTGAACAAATTGCAAAGTAGGGCTGACTTCACGTTGTAGCCAATTCTGCATCGATAATCATTCGGTTAGTTTTATGGAGAGAAAAACTTACTCGGCCAATCAATTGGTTAGACCTGTATGAAGCTAATAGAGATTAGCAAGATCTAAGCCATATTTACACGGTTAGAATCTAGATCAAATGTTATTTTGGTCTTGTTATCTACCAATTGCAATAGCAGTTGAGAGCAAAAAAGTCTTGCTACACGTGTTACGAGCAATGTTAGTTGTTGTTCGAATTTGTTTAATTGCATGTTCTGTGTTGCTCATGTGACATTTTGACACATACAAAAACAAAGAAGAAACGCGGGTATCGAAAAAAAAAGAGAGAGAACACCAACCCGTAAAACATTGATGGTTACCATTGTATCCGAGTGACCATTAGTTGCATTCGAGTGGACGTTTGATATATCCGAGTGGTTAATCCGATGGGCAGTGTTTGATGTGTGTGGTGGCCCATCAGTGGGATCGATGCATACGAATTGCTTCTGTCTCCATCTGTGTAGACAATTGGAACTGCATAATCTTTTCTCATATAGACTGCTTTTGTTTCTCCATTTTCGGATTCAGTGTGTGCTGACTTATAGTTGATCCATCCATACTCGATAAAGAATCAAAAACTGTAACCATCGTCAGTCCTCGGTATACGTGTTTCAGTTGGACGACTCATAGTCTGAACTGGTGGAGCTATACGCCAACGTTGTATTGTGAACATCGCTATCACAAAATCTTGCGTTCGAGTGCCAGTCGTGTGTGTCTACTTTGATTATTGATCACATATTAATTATTAAACGTAACTACAAAAAAATAATGTAAATTTACCGACTAAGCTCGACTGAGATTAATTGTTTGCTACCTCGGTTGAGGCTCATTATTTTCTGGCGCATCTGGGCTGTTATGTTTATTGTATTTATTGAATATCTTATATTATGCTTCATACGTTAATAAAGCGTGCGACTTACCGACCATATCAGCAGTTACTGACTATATCAGCAGGCGCGTGAGCATTATCTTGTTCAGATTTGGCGACCATGACAACTACACTTACATGCAGCGAACACAGCGGTCGCACTTACATACGATCGCACTTACATATAGCTGGAAAATGGATCACACGTGTTATGTATTCACAGACAGCTTATGTCAAAAAACATAAAGTGTTCCGACTTTGACGAGTCAAACGAATGTGATGATTCGATGGAACAGTGCCATGATTCGATGGAACAGTGCCATTGCGTGTGCGTATGCTCATTCACATGTGCGACCATGTTGAATGCATCTTTCTTGCTGGCTCCTATCTATGACTCGGAAACCAATGACTTTATCTTCCGTGTAAGTATTGTGCAACTTTCTTGTCTCTACTTCCTTGTCTCTACTAAGTTTTTGTTTGGTTGCTGCACTTCTTCGGACAACCTATTGTGCATATGTGTATAATATGTATATATAGATTGAAGGAGTGGATAAATTTGTAGTGCGTATTGTCTGTGTATCATGACACATAATTGATTTGACATCAGTTCTGTTCCAGCCCCAGTGGCACGTGTCATCTCATCTTTTTTAACAGTTGCATGTAAGTGTAAGGACAAGTTTTATATCCACCTGCATGTGTCATCGCTGCATGTGTCATCTCATCCTTTTTTTATCAGTTGCATGCGAGTATAGAGACATGTTTTATAGATGTAGGGTTAATTAAAGTCATTGTTTAGTCATTTGATACAGGTTACATGCAGTAACGTCTATGATTATATGTGCGTACGTGTGTGGAGAAACTCGGTCTAACATGTATTTCGTTTATTCATATTTACATAGAATGGTGCATAAACTACGCGTATTGAACACAAAGCATCAATTCTGTTGACATAGTGCATGGTGCATGAACATCAACAAACACATATCAAAACTTCATTCACTGGTTCAAGTACAGACGACGACGATTGACAATAGCTACAGTCTACACGTCACACAGACACGAATGCCTAAAACATCATTAGAACAACACACACACGACTGCTTAAAACATCATTAAAACAGAACAACACACACACGACTGCTTAAAACATCACTAAAACAGAACAACACACACACGACTGCTTAAAACATTACTAAAACAAGCTACTATTTTTTTTTCTGCTTCCAACGCTGCGCTGTCCATCCCGCCCCTTTACGCAGCTCCATGGTTGGCAAACCAACTCATCTCGAGTGCATCAGCCGCAGAAAGCCTTTCAGATGGGTCAAGCTTCAATAATCCGTCGAGAAGCTCCAAGCACTGCGGCGAGAATTGACGACGGATGAGTGCGTCATGGGTTGTCCATCCTGGATTCGCTCGTGGTCCGTCAGCTCCGTCGGCTGCTTCCAACCCTGCATTTGCTTCATTGCCTAGAGTACCAAACAAGCTGCGCATACAAGTGATCATGCCAGCAGGATCACGTCCCTTAATCAGAGGAGATCCTGTAATAACCTCGTACATCACAGCACCCAAAGACCACATGTTAGATTCAAAGGTGCAAGAACTCCTTGCTTTATGCACCTCTGGTGCCATGTAACCATAAGTGCCGCGCGGGGTTCTACACCAAGTCGCAACAGCCTGGTCGTAGTAAATTGCAAGACCAAAATCACAAATCTTGCCCACCACACGGCTACCATTAGAATCGATAAGAATATTTGATGGTTTTAGATCGCGATGAATGATACCTTTTTCATGCATGTGTTTTAGACCCAATAATAACGACTTCATGATGATGCGTACGTCATACTCTGAAAGTGCTCTTCCGTGCGCATGGCCTGCACGAATAGCATCTTCTAGAGGAGTTCCTCCTAGCTCCATGACAATGTACATTATGTTGCGATTCCTATCGCGTGCTACCCTAAAAAACTGCACGACCCCAATAGCACTCGAGCATTGAGAAAACATAATTGCCTCTTGCCAAAACCCGGATGGATCGTGCAGGGATTTAAGAGCAACACACACACACCCGTGTGTCTATGCATTCCCTTCATCCCGGAGCCAAAATTTCCAGAACCAAGGTCACACACAATTAGAAAATCACGGATGTCCCAATTATCAACGCCTGGAACAACAGTTGGACCTTGGTTGGGAGGTTGGACTTGCGGCCTCGAACTGATCCGTAAGGGAGGCAGACCTTGTCTGAACATCGTGGACGATCTGGATGGCCTCATGATTGTTTGCTAGCTTATAGGTCAAGAAAGCTCGCTTGCTGGCTTCCAAATCAGGAAGGCGAAGGCTTACAAGTCAGGAAGGGGAAAGCGGCCCTCCTGGCTAGACAGCTATGTTTCTGTTGGCTGGACAACTATTTTTTTTTTGGACGACGATGTATGTCGTGGGCTTTGTGTCTGGCGGTCGGGAGATGGATGCTTCCTTTTACATACCGTCACGTCTATTATACACAACGACCATGGTGACTGACTGGCTGCGTGTCAAGACGGTGGATGATGAGAACATGCATTCGACCACGTTATCATGGCCCACTTTGAACAGCCTTTGACAAAACTGTGTATTTCCGCTGTCCATGACCGGGGGACAGCATGTAGTGCGACCGCCACCGACCAATGTGAGTCCTGGTCATACTTTTCCATCTTGAATTGACCATTGATGTGACTACATCGGTTCAGATACGCCAATGTTTCGTCTATAAAAATGGAATCTCTACCATCGACTTCATTGCCCCTCTCATCCTCTCACCACAAACAGCATACACAAACAGGCAGCATTGCATTGCCTCTCTTGTCTTACAGCATTGCATTGCCTCTCTTGTCTTACAGACAGCATTACATTGCCTCTCTTGCTTTGACAAGAATTCTTTGAGCAAAAATTCTGTGATACACAAACAGCATACACAAGAATTCCTGCTGCAGTTCGGTAGTCGAAATGAATACATCAAACGACGTGGACTGTGCCGCAACTTCACATTAGGTACAGTACCCTCTATACCTACGCGTAGATGCATGCAAAGCTATTCCTTTTCTTGATCGTTTATTCGTAGGTTCGAAGCAGAAGACACCGGTCGTGGTTGTGGTATCTAAGCAGACATTATTTGATCAACTAGCTACAAAGTTACTAACAGTACCTAGCGTAGTCGTGCGCGAATTTAGTCCAGGAACCTTTACAGCCGCCATTACCGTGATATCACCATCACGTAAATTCTCGTCTTCTTCTAATGAAGCCACATTTTACGGTGATTTACATACATCATCGCAGGATGCCATAGATTCAGCTTATGGAGAAGCATTAACGGTTTTAGCAGAACAATGGAAGCTCACTATAGTAGATTACAACTATGATGAATTGTTGCGCGTTAGAAGGATGCATCAACGTGCAGAGTCATGGAGCTCCATGTTTGAGGAAACCTGCATCCGTCAGATGCAATGAATTGGAAACATGGAAGCAGATCAAAGGAAAAATGCAGGCAGAATAAGAGACATTTTATACAAATACAGGACAATGTTACCTGTCGAATTTAATACTCGTGGCGAAGAAGAAAGAAACTATGAAAATTCATACAATGTTCCTGTCCACTACGCTGGTGGTATGCCACCTAATGGTCCTATTGAATTGCTGTCATATGATCTTATTGAGCTGGCATCGAACCTTGTTTAGATCATAACCCTTCCGTTTTTATATTTATTACGCATTGCGCGTATTTCCTGTGTAATTTATAATTACCTTATATTAAATGCAGGCATCCAAATTTATATAGATTTGATGCCTCTCTTGGTGTAATATTCAGCTACTACTATATATGTATTAATGTATTTTTTGTTGACTATTTTTGAATAATGTAATGAAATGATTCAATATGTTATTTTATTTCTCCTTTACAACTCATCAGTTCTATTTACACTACGGCATGCTGTCGGAAAGCAAATAGCATAACAGATAAATTGATAATCAACAGAACGTACGTTTAATCAAGTTACACAGTACAATGGTTCTAACTTTGAAACGATGAATTGTACAGGTTACATCGTACCATCCACCGCACCCAGGTGCCAGATAAATGGATGAACCTGAGGCCATGGCTTATCCAATTCAGAAACTGGTGAATAGTCCCACACCTCATCAACATGAATCAGAACATTATACGCAAGGAAAAGCGCCTTGTTTGGGCGTCTTGGAGGAGAGGCTTCTCTTCTAATGTCAGAATAATGCAACATTGCAGACGACATCTGTACAGGCTCTTCAATCTTTATGACGCCTATTTTTGCTATACAATCCGGATTTGAAGTCCATATCCACATACAAGCACACGCAGATTCCTCGTCTTTTTTATACCACTCTACAAACTGTTCGATTAGAACAGAGCAATCAAACAAAGGTGCCATAGACTCGAGCTGCCATGCATGACGGGGCATTCCTTCGACACAGACACGAATTTTGTACAGCATTTCTTCTTCGGTCGCCCGTATATGTTTTGACCATGCAACTATCTCAAAAGAATCTTGAATCAAACGAAACGGCGCAGGCAGCCTCTGAGCAGCCTGGCGTTCGTTTATAGTCTTAAACTTGATCAAGAATGAATTACTCGAAAACAACGACACGGAAGGCTTGTATGTAAGACCCAACCTGGATTTGAATGCTCTCACCACTTGCTTACACGATACCGTTGTTTCTGGGCCGGCCGACTTTGCAACAATGGCTTTCAGTGACAGGTCACGCTCCAGGTCGCCCATGATCTTGGAACGGCGCACACAAGCAGTTACAGCATCGGGGCGCTTGTGAGGCGCGGCGGGCAAGCGATCAAAATCGGCGCAAGCCATAATTGAGGTGGTGTCAAAATAAGCCCCAAACTAAGACAAGTGAAGAGAAAATGTGCAATCCAACCGTAACATTTGCCATTCTTATATAGATCTAGCAGCAAGCCGTATATATGCCAGCTAGCAAGTCATCAAGGAACAGAAACACGGCACTATCATCAAATGAAAGTGCCACATTTCAGTGCCATCGCACTGAAGACAACACGTGTATGTACACCTACGCAAACTAACACTAATTAAAGCAACAACAGACACAAAACTGACAACGTTTGTTTAGCCCATTACAACACATATGCCAACAAACTGCCGACACACACGTTCAATACACACGTCGCGGCACGTTGCAACCATGCAATGAGTTCCAGACCCCCCACTGCTTCCCCTCCCGGTATCAATAAAAATAAAATAGAAAATAGTAAATCGTATGTCTACCCTGGAGCGCATTTGTTAATGGCGCATAACTGAATAGGCTCGGTTTGGGCCCCTACAGACAAAGGTCTTAAATATCCAAAGCAGATTGAGTCTTCTTTTGACAAGGCCCAAAACAGTAGGTGTTCAGAGCTAAAATACTTTTCTCTGAATTATACGATTACTGCTCAACAGTATATAGCAAATGATCCTTGCTATCACGTTCACAGTCAAATAAACACAATCTTCATTGTCGATGTGTGCCCGACTGGTTTTGTTGATGCCGACAATATCAGTGACAATGACCGCTAATTATCACGCCGTTGACAACTTTAAAGATTTGTTTCCACAGCTACTAGTGAAAAAAGAAACTAGTTGGGGCCTCCCCTCCTGTTTCGTTCAAAGAAACAAGGAAGCGGATAAGTCAAAAGGGAGTGTGAGGTAAGGAGCTAGCCCATGTACATTAAGATTTTATATATAAGTGGATTGATTTTGAAGTCACGTGAGAATTTCGCAAGGGATTTCAGTTTGTTAAATAGTATTTCATAGCAATTTCAGATTATTATTATTATTATTATTATTATTATTATTATTATTACTATTATTATTATTATTACAGTGTAGTAAGGGGTGGAGACCATCCTGGGCTCCGGCCCCTTCTTGCCCATGACAAAAATTTCAGGACCCAGGCATCTCAGCCCAAGCTCCATTCAACCCAGCGGGATATTAGCGCAAGTGAGATATAGATGTAACGGCATGTTGATGAGTGCCGCAAGTTTTTTGGAGAGTCAATTGCTTCCTTTCTTTTACATGTTCCTTTGTTATTTTAAATCATTCCGGCACTAGGCGTGCTGAAATCCAATCTTCCAATCATGGTTCCCTAAGTTCTCACCTAGCTTAGCAGAAGCATGCAATCGGCAGCGCCGCAGCGGGCACGGACACCGCATTGGCATAGCCGTGTCTACTGTAGCCCCCCCCCCCCCCCCCCCCCTTCTTTTTTTGGCGAGCACGCTCCGCCACTGAGTGTCGTATAAATCATGTACTTACGTTGTCGTGTTGGAAAGATCTACAGAGCAAGGGGTGCTGGAAGGGCCCATCCCCCCCCCCCCCCCCCCCCCCACCGCCCACCCCCCCCCCCCCCCCCAACTTTGATAAAATTCACAGAACACCCTTAAGTTCATATGAAAATTTTCAAATTTACCCTTCAACTTTGAAAAAGAATTAAGAAATAGCGCTAATTTGCTTATATTTGGTCCCCTCAAATCAAAATTACTTGTTTTTCTTCCATTGGCCCCCATTACATATTTGTTTCTTGCTCGTCACTGCATGAAACCATTCCACTTTAACATGCTCCAAGATATTTATCTTTTAAACTACATATTGATTCTTTTTGATTCATGAACCACTACTTCTGATCACTCAACAGTTTACAAATGGTGTAATCGAGCACTCATACCATCATCGCCCTCCATGACTGCCACTTGATTAACATCCCAAGATTTAGACACATGCATGATACTACATGCACACAAGAAGCCATATGCCATTCAGCTAGGCATTCCTTCTTTATTTATAATATCACAACATTACCAATCGCATACTGCACACTGTAGCTGCTGCTGAAGAAATAACTGCGAACACTGTAGCTGCTACAAAACAGCTGCTGCAAAGCAGCGAGGCGAACAGGCTGAGTATATATAAATCCGAGAATATAATCCCAGAAGCTGATCATTCCATCATGCATGCCATGGCCGTCAGTCCACTTGCCCATAACGGAGGGACTGAATGCATGAGGGGAGGGACGGCACCAAACTAGCAGTCGAACAAGAAGGCTGCAATACGGCACATGAGGCGGACGACAGCCCTGTTTTTAGAGGCATGGCCGGGGGTATGAGCCCCCGCCTTGAGCCCCAGCAGAAGAAGGCGTCTTGCCTGCTGGGTCCAGCGGAGAATAGCCTACCTGCTCCAGCGCTCTCCCTGCATGCAAGCTCGGGTCAGTTGTTTATTTGCAGTTAGGAGTAGTTAGTTATAGCGCGTCCGTAAAGTAAGAAGACTTTTTAGAACGAACGAACTTCGTCACGACCGGAGCGGAGCAGAGAAGTGGTACAAACCTGCCTGGGCAGGGACAGCGTGTATGGCGGAGACGACGAGCAATGCCATCAGGAACGCCATGCACAAGGGCACACCCAGCTGCAGCTTCACCATCTCTGTTGATCGGTCACTCTGCTTTGCTCTCGCTTCCGCTCGCCTCCTGATGATTCAGCAGCGCGTAGCCGCTTTATATAGAGGAGGGAGGGAGGGTGTGAAAGATTGATTAAGCGTGTCTTGACCTGGGCCGCCTTACGTGTTAATATATACTAGGAACAGCCCTCAGTGTGGTGTGTACGAGAAGTCTAGGGTTTACAACAACTTACAAGTATATCTCTAACTACCCAATCTATCTGCCTAACTACAAGATTACATGATCTCGAGAACAAGTCTCGGTTACAGATAAACTCAACAAACTATATCTTCAACACTCCCCCTCAATCACACCTTATCGAGGTTGAGATTGTTCCTAAAATTCTTTAGTCTCGATGGCGGCAAAGGTTTAGTAAATCCATCAGCAATCTGATCCTCTGAAGCAATGAACCGAATGTCAAGTAACTTATTTGCTACTCGCTCTCGAACAAAGTGGAAATCAATTTCCACATGTTTCATTCTACCATGAAACAAAGGATTAGCTGTTATATATGTTGCACCTAAATTATCACACCATAAACATGCAGCTCGAGGTTGAGGAATTCCCAATTCTTTTATAATACTTTGCAACCAGATAACTTCAGCTGTAGCATTAGCCAGTGACTTATACTCAGCCTCAGTACTAGATCTAGAAACAGTGGCTTGTTTCCTAGCACTCCATGAAATGAGGGTTGATCCAAGAAACACTGCAAATCCTCCTGTTGATCTTCTATCATCAATGCATCCAGCCCAATCAGCATCAGAAAAAGCACTTACTAGAATAGAAGAACTTTTCCCAATTGTTATACCAAGACCCATAGTTCCTTGAATATATCTCAATATACGTTTTACTACTAACCAATGAATATCAGTCGGAGCATGTAAAAACTAACATACCTTGTTGACCGCAAAGGAGATATCTGGCCTAGTCAACGTAAGATATTGTAATGCCCCTACTATACTTCTATACTTGGTTGCTTCTTCATTATTCAACAAAGTACCTTGAGAAATAGAGAGCTTATCTGTATATGACATAGGAGTACTCATTGGCTTGCACTTTTTCATCCCAACACGACTCAAAATTTCAGAAGCATACTTCTCTTGTGTCAGTAACAATCCCTCTTCATGGTGTCGCACTTCAATTCCCAGAAAATAGTGAAGTTCTCCAAGGTCTTTTAAGGCGAAATTTGATCTGAGATCCTTGAGTAAAGCATCAATTGCACCTTGAGATGAACTTGCAACAATTATTTAATCCACATAGATAAGAAGAAATATAGTGACACCATGTTTATGATACATAAAAAGAGAAGTATGAGCTTTGGAAGATGTGAAACCAAGTTGTAGTAACTTTGTGGTTAGCCTAGAGTACCAAGCTCTCGGAGCTTGCTTCAATCCATAGATTGCCTTGTCAAGCCTACACACATAATTGGGATGTGTAGAATTTTCATACCCAGGTGGTTGCCTCATGTATACCTCCTCCTCCAGAACGCCATGAAGAAACGCATTCTATACATCCAATTGTCGCAAACACCATCCACGTGCACAGCAATGGATAAAACAATACGTATGGTAGCTGATTTCACAACAGGACTAAATGTATCACCATAGTCTATACCATAACGTTGTTTAAATCCTTTGGCAACCAAGCGAGCTTTATACCTGTCGACTGACCCATCAGCCTTCCTTTTTACCTTGTGAATCCACTTACAATCAACAACATTTGTAGCTTCTTTAGCTGGTACTAGGTGCCATGTATGATTCTTCACAAGAGCATCATACTCTTCACGCATTGCTCGTTGCCACTTAGGATCACCAAATGCCTCTTCAAAGTTTTCAGGTTCTCCTGTAGAGCAGAAACAAGCAACATAATCATCACCGATCGATTTAGGTTTACGAATATTATTTTGTAAACAAGTTCTTGGTCGTGCAGCATCTTGTGACGGGATAGACAGCAGCACGGGCGTAGAAGATCCCTGTGGTGGGGTAGCAGACGAGCCAGGAGCCGCAGAAGATCTAGTGGCTTCCACAGCGGCTGGTGGAGCGGAAGTCGTGGCCACAGAAGATCTCGCAACCTCGCTGTCGATGCTGTCGGGTGCAGGCGCGGTCGGAGTAGCAGCCGCAGGCGCCGGCAGTGTCGTCCGAGGTACAGGCGCCGAGCTGGATTCACGCGGCAAATCCCCCCCCCCCCCCCCCCCGGGATCAGCGCCAGGATCACTTGTGGAGATGGGATCCGTGGCCTGAGACCCAATGTTGCCGGTTTCATCAGAAAACTCTTCCGGCACTGCAGAAACTTCATCTTGTGCTGCAACAACTTGATCTTCATTGTTAGGTGGCATAAACACAGGGTCAAAGCCAACTGAATTACTCCCAAACGGTAACAAAGTAGGATGAAGAAGTAAAAGTTCAGATCAAAGCTGTTGACTGGCATTAGGATGCAATTCTTGAAAAGGAAAAATGTGTTCATCAAAGACAACATCCCGGGATTATAAACTCGTCCTGAGGAAATATCAAGACACTTGTATCCTTTATGCAAGCTACTATAGCCGAGAAAAACACACCGTTTGAAACGAAAAGCTAGCTTGCGATCATTATACGGTCTTAGATTGGGCCAACATGCGCACCCAAATATTTTTAGAAAGGAATAATCTGATTTCTTGTCAAATAGTTTTTCTATGGGAGACAAAAAATCAAGGACTCGCGTTGGGAGGCGATTAATAAGAAAGATTGCTGTACAAAAGGCTTCATCCCAATATTTCAAGGGCATGGATGTGTGAGCTAACAAAGCAAGACCTATTTCCACAATGTGATGATGCTTGCGTTCAGCAGCTCCGTTTTGTTGGTGTGTATGTGGGCAAGAAACCAGATGGGAAATTCCAATTCGATTAATAAAGGTGTTGAGTTTTTTATACTCTCCACCCCAATCCGTTTGTAAAGCAACAATTTTCCTATGGAAGAGACGTTCAACATTGTGTTGAAAATCATGAAAACAACGAAACACCTCAGATTTATGTTTCAGCAAGTAAATCCATGTGAATTTAGAAAAGACATCAATGAAACTGACATAATAGCTTTTCCTTCCAACAGAACTTGGAGCTGGACCCCATACATCGAAAAAATGAGCTCCAAATGAGCATGAGACACACTAGCAGACTTGGGAAACGGAAGTTGGTGGCTTTTGGCTTGTTGACAGGCATCACAAACCGCACCTTTATTTGACTCATGAACTAAAGGAATTTTATTACTCTTAAGAATACGATTGACTGTATCAAAAGAGGGGTGACCTAGCCTACTATGCCACTGTGGCACACTCGGCTTTTGGACACTGAAGACACTTCTTGACACCGATGATGATGACTCCATGCTTGGAAGGGGATAAAGGCCTCCTCTACATCTACCTCGAAGTAGGGTTTTTCTCGTTGCTCGGTCCTTAACCAAAAGAAAACGAGGATGATATTCAAGAAATACATCATTGTCAGTGGTAATGTGATGAACAGAAGCTAAATTTTTCATAGCACTAGGAACATGAAGGACATTATTGAGATGAATATTACGAGTGGGAGTAAAAATAGTGGAATGACCAATGTGTTCAATTGCCATACCTGCACCGTTGGCTGCACGAACACGTTCTCCTCCCTTGTACTTCTCTCGGGTGGTCAACTTGTCGAGTTCCCCGGTGATGTGATCCGTGGCACCACTATCAGTGAACCACTCTGGATCAACTTCATAGGATGTGACAGCAGCAGCGGATTTGTCCTCCCTCTTGTAGTTCTTGTCGTAGCGGTTCCAGCAGTGCTCGGCGGTGTGGCGGTATTTGCCACAGATCTGGCACTGTGGCGGTTTGTCGTTGCCCTCCTTGTTGCGCCCACCGCCACGACCGAGCCAGCCTTGTCCTTGTCCTCCTTCAGCACGAGCACCACCACCAACGCCGCCGCGGCCAAAACCTCCGCGAACGCGAGGCTGACCACGGCCGCGCGACACAGCATTTGCAGTCATCTGGTACTGCTGTTGGGCTTCAATGCGCGCCTCTGTTGAGAGCAGGCGCGCGTAGAGATCGCTCAGGGTCACCGATTCCGGTTGAGCGCTGACCTGCTCGATCATCGGATTGTAATCCGCATCGAGACTGGTCAGAATGTACGTGATCAAATCCTCATCGTCGAGGGGCTTTCCTGCGGCTGCAAGATCATCCGCAAGGCCCCTCATCTTGAGGAAGTATGCCGAGGCTGACAGCTCCCCCTTCCTCGTAGTCGCCAGCTTGGACCGAAGGTTGATGATGCGCGACTTGGAGTGAGACGAATACATCATACGATGTTCCGCCATACTTGTGCAGACGACGTGCAGGTAGCAACTTGCGCCAACACCTCCTTGGATAAGGAGGAATTGATGTAGCCGAGAACATGTTGATCTTGGGCGAGCCAAGCGACGAACTCGGGATTCTCCTTCTTCTCTTCAGCACCGCCCGTCGATTTGACGAGGATCGTCTCGTCGGGCTTCGCTACGGTACCATCTAGGTACCCAATGAGGCGCGCCCCTCGCAGAGCCGGGAGCACTTGCGCCTTCCACAAGACAAAGTTGTCGCGTGTAAGCTTCTCAAAGATTGGCTGCGCGAACAGATTGGGGAGCGACATTGCTCCACTTGACGACGACATGATGGATGAGTTTTAATGGAGAAGGATGGCTCTTGATACCATGTGAAAGATTGATTAAGCGTGTCTTGACCTCGGCCGCCTTACGTGTTAATATATATTGGGAACAACCCCAGTGTGATGTGTACGAGAAGTCTAGGGTTTACAACAACTTACAAGTATATCTCTAACCACTCAATCTATCTGCCTAACTACAAGATTACATGACCTCGAGAACAAGTCTCGGTTACAGATAAACTCAACAAACTATATCTTCAACAGAGGGGACGAAGGGTCTCCTCCAGCCAGCCAGCCCTGCACCGGATTGGCCCCTCCACTCCATGGCACCCTGTTCCATCCCCCGGAGGACGACCGGCGTTGACCCGAGTCAACCCATGTCAACGTCGAGCTGAGTGGATCACCATTGCTGTGCGAATTGGGACCGCTTCAGTGTGTGACCGTGAATTGTGACAGCCTCTCAATTTCCTGCTCGAATTGGCTAAAGCTGCCCCTGTTTTCCACAGTGCGCATAATGCCGCTGTTGCCTGTTGGTGCCATTCTTATCGGTCCTTGCCGGTGGGCTTGACTAGCATCAGTGAAATCAACCACAGGATCATGAAGGATAATTTTACGTCTCGATCTGTCCTCGTCACCTCGTCATTGCTGCCACCAACGCTGTAGTAATCTTCCGCTGAAGTCAAAGTCTTTGCATCTTCATGATCAGGTAAGATGCCAAGTTGGAAACTGCTGATGCAACAAGTTCCTCTCTACTTATGTGTGTACCCTTTTTATTTTCTGATTGTATAATTGTACTACTTATCACAGCCACGGTTATTAGCACTCCTGGTTATAAAAAAGACGGATGATATTTGGAAGTTGCGCCATGCAATTCAGCTATGTATGTTTATATGGCATGAGTCGTTTGGCGATCATGAAAAACACACACCATGTCACGCAAGGTCAAGGTCCCTCAATAGGCACATGGACTGCGTGCACACCGATAATCACGCAGTTCAACTGGGATCTTGTCGAGTATTGATCATGAGAATTAGATGTCTTATATTCTGCTATATTAGTATTATTTGCATATGCAACGGAGAATCTCTGAAGCACACTCTGTTCCACGTTAACCAAACTCACAAAGGAATGAAGGATCGTGGCCCTGAAGGTGTGGTGGGAGGATACATGGCCGGAAACTCGGTAACGGACGGGCAGGTAGTCATAACGCATCCGCATGTATGCCTCATAGGGAAAGGATCATGGCAGAGACGCGGCCGAACACGGCGCGCGCGGGCACGACAGCACAGAAGCAGAGGACCTCAGATGAGCAAAGCACGTTCCCTGATCACATTCCTCTGCTTCACTGACCCATCCTGCTGCTGCTCGGGATCGTCTCCCTCTGCACGTCCAGCAGGTTTGTACTCGCCGCGCTGAGCTGCACAGCCATGGGAAGACCTGAGTCACCTGACTAGTGGCTCCAGGGAAACCATAAGCAAGCGACAATGTTGAGCTTTGTATAATGTTGCCCAATCACAGCCATGTACAGCGTTTTTCCATGACGATATGTAGCCATCGCCAGACATTTTTTTAAGCTATCAGGAAATACTTCTTCACTTAACGCCAATCAAATTCAGATAAAGCCTAGCTGAACTGAGAAAGCGTGGCATTACCTACGATACACTGTCAAAGTCGATTTCGTCCGAGACACACTATGATTCTCCGACAATTGTCTGTGACACATTTCTAACCGTTTAACAATTAACTTCAACTTTTTTATCTCAATACTTAAAATATATTAGGACTTAAAACTTTGCATAAATATACATTATTGCATTGTCTATCATTAGAAAATAGAGCTAGATTTATTTTTGATTGTGATATCGTTGGTTCATTGTTTTAATATTTAATGTGTCGAGCAAACCATGCAAAGAATTGAAAAAAATCTAGATCCACCTTTTAATGATAGAGAATGCGATAACGTATATATGTACCAAGTTTCAAGTCCTAATGTATTGTAACTATTGAGATTAAAAAAAAGTTGAAATTAATTGTCAAACGGTTAAAGTGTGTCACAGACAATTGTCAGAGAATCGTAGTGTGTCTTGGACGGAATCGATTTTGACAGTGTGTCGTGGGTAATGCCACGCTTTCTCAGTGTGCTCCAGATAAATTTGCCTTCTTTATTTGATCTCATAACATTACCCATCACATATTATTATGGTGGCCAGGAATAATTAGCTGTCTTTATTCTTTTCAATCCGAGAATACAATCTCAGAAGTTGATCGTCCCAGCATGCAACCGCTTGGTTCACTTGCCCAGAACGGGGTAACTGCATGGGAAGAGACAAACCATATAGTACTACTACGTACTAGCAGTAGCCCAAGAAGCCATAGGCGGGATCACGGCACATGAGGTGGACGACAGTTGTTCTTGTAGACGCATGGCCGGGTGTATGGCATGCCTGGTGGAACAGAAACAGCTGGCCTGTTTGGGTCCAGCGGCTCGTAGGCTAACCCTCTTCCTGCACGCAACGCAAGCACACAGTTCATCAGCTATTAGTGTATCTATTTACACAACAACATCGATCTAGTGGTAAGTAAAGCAGACATGATGAATGTTAAAAAATTTCTGCAGCGTACATGGTGACTGTTAAAAAGACTGTTTAAATCGAGCTGCGTTATGTTCATGTGTGCTTAATGTTTTTTCACTGGAAGATGTTTTAGTAAGAGTGAAAGATGCGGAGCGTGTCCGTAATGTGGATTCCTTAAGATCACTCTTGCGTCGCGACCAGAGTGGAGGTGGTGGTAGAAACCTGCTGCCTGGGCTGGGACAGCGTGCATGGCGGAGACGACGAGGAAGGCCATCAGGAACGCCATGCAAAATGGCACAGCCTGACGCTGCTGCTTCATCATCTCTGATTTTCTCTCTCTCGTGTCTCGTCCTGATCGATCTTCTTTGCTAGCACTCGCCCCGATCGACTCTGCTCTGAGAGACTGCACGCTGGGCCGAGCGTATATATAGGAGTAAAGGCGTGGACTCCGAGTCAACGCCCAAGCCAATGATGAGGTTCTTTCTTGCCGATCGCATCACTTACCACCTCGCCGTTGCTGTGAATTTCCACGGCCAAATTGGCAGGCGCGGCTTGTTTCCACGTAGGAGAGCGATGCTTTTGTTGCTGCCCTCGTCGGTCGTCGTGGAAGCTTGACTAGTCGCTGCAGAAAAATGTAGTAGAATCGCCGCCAAGCCTCGCCGGCGCTGAGCTTCCAATTCGCCTGTCCATCTTTTGACCAACATCTTATCATAGCAACTGCTGACGCAGTAATGCTTTAGCTCTTTCTGGCTCGGTCTTCTTCTTCCCTTCTTTCTCTCCCCTTACATTAGGCATGTTTATCCTTGCTAACGAATCAGAAAATTCAGAAAACGTGAACACCAGATTTGCCTCGCACTGGCGCTGGCCATCATTTCTGCTAAGCAACATTGTCATGACCAGACAGCGAGCGCTCACCTCTGCTCGCTCGGTTTAGGCGTATTGCCGCCCATTCCCCCAATGAGGCGCTCTGCAAGCGGGGCAGGATGCAGCTGCCCGCGCTGCTTCCCGCATCAGCCGCATCGTACGCAGCGGGGCTGACGCGGCGGCCCGCAAGCCAGCCGCGTCGCTGGAACGCATGCACGCGCCCGCATCTCTGGAATGCCTGCATGCCCCGCCCTTCCCCGGTCTCAGCCTCTCTGTTGGAGTGTGAGCGAGAGCCTCGGCATGTCAACCGCCACCGACTACGATCAGTTCAGTTAAGTTCAGTGGAATACCAGTTCAAAAAAAAAAAGTTCAGTGGAATACCGGAGTCAAGGTGGTTTCTTGTGCAGAATTGGATAACAGATTCATGGCTTGTCGTAGCAAAATTGTTTTTGGAAACTGCACAAATGCAACAATTTTTTTACCACAAATTAAGGATCTGATCAAATACTGTAGGTGAAATCACTGCAATGCAAGCAGAGAACTGCCCGCCAGTAGCAAATACATCTTTGCACATTGGACAAGGAAACTGACATACTTGAGGACCTCAAATAATCATCTCATCATAAAAGTGACATACCATGTCTGAAACTCCCAATAAAACATAACACAACATCACAGTAACCAAAATCATAGTATTTTAAAATCAAGCAGCTTGATGGCTCAAAGACAGCATTGGTAATTTCAGGAACTGATAGCTGCTCATGGTAAGCCCTTCTCAATGGGGACTGCGACATCAGTGACGTCAAGCAAGTTCAGACTGGATTTAACCACCCATCATATTCGATTATACACCCTTCAGACCAAAGTGACCAAGTTGTACCACACACCCATAACAGCATCATTCAGACAAGTACAATTAATTTAACACTGCTGATGGCAAAACAATATGATTATTTCAGGCAGGTTACTAATGGCAAAACAAGATGAAACAGTAGGTATCTAATTCCAAAAACAACATGACATGCAGCGGCAACAATTCTACCACACACCCATAACAGCATCATTCAGACAACTACAATTAATTTAACACTGCTGATGGCAAAACAATATGATTATTTCAGGCAGGTTACTGATGGCAAAACAAGATGAAACAGTAGGTATCTGATTCCAAAAACAACATGACATGCAGCGGCAACAATTCTTCCTGCTGATAATAAGACACTTAATGTAACACTTAGAAGACAAACAGCCTGAACATGTACCCCTAAGCATTACATGAAAATAACATCCGAAGATCATATATAAAACCGACGTTATCGGGGCACTCATATCATCACCGCACCCCATGATTGCCACGTACTTGACTCAACATCCGAAGATTTAGGCGCATGCATAATACATGCATGGTAGTAGTATACATACACACAAGAAGCCATGCTGTTGAGCTAGCCATTTCTTTATTTGATCTCACAACATTACCCATCATATACTACTACTACAGCGGTGGTCGAGAGTAGTAAGCTGTCTTTATTCTGTTATTAAATCCGAGAATATAATCTCAGAAGCTGATCGCTCCATCATCATGCAACGGCCGTTGGTTCACTTGCCCAGAACGGGGGAACTGCATGAGAAGGAGCCAGCCAATCACATCCTACTAGCAGTAGCCCGCCCAAGAAGGATCACGGCTCATGAGACTGACAGTTCTCCACGTAGAGGCATGGCCGGGTGTATGGCTTGCCTGGTGAAAGGTCCGGCCTGTTTGGGTCCAGCGGGTCGTAGGCTATCCCTCCTCTTCCTGCACGCAACGCAAGCACACAGTTCATCAGTTAGTGTATTTATATACACAGCAACATCGATCTAGTGGTAAGTAAGCAGACATGATGACTGTTAAAAGGACTTTTGCAGCGCTCATAGAATAGTACTGCCTCGAGAACGAGGGGTCATCAGTCAATTTTAAATCGAGCTGGGGAGTATGTTCTTTGTGCTTAGGCCACTGTAATAAGATGTTATAAGAGTGGAAAACGTGGAGCGTGTCCGTAATGTGGATTCCTTAAGATCACTCTTGTGTGGCGACCGGAGTGGAGGTGGTGGAATATACCAACCTGCAGCCTCGGCTGGGACCGCGTGCATGGCGGAGACGACGAGGAACGCCATCAGGAATGCCATGCACAAGGGCAGTGCCTGCCGCTGCTGCTTCACCATCTCCTGTTGTGTATTCTCCTGATCTCTCACTCTGCTTAGCTGCTCGCCCTGCTGCTGCTGCTCTTGATCGACTCCTGCGCTGCGCGCAGCCTCTTTATATAGAGGAGGGAGCAGGGGGTCTCCTACAGCAGCCAGCCTCTGCATTGCGCCACAGGACGTCCGGCGTGGACCCGAGTCAACCCAAGTCAATGTCGAGGCGAACCGAGTGGGTCACCATTGCTGTGTGGAATGTGACCGCCTCCTAATTTTACCTCAGTGCGTGACTTTGAATTGTGACAGCCTCTTAATTTCCTGCTCTAGTTGGCTAAGTGCTGCCCTTGTTTTTCCACAGTGCGGATAGTGCCGCTGTAGTTGTCCTTCTTATCGGTCCTTGCCGGTGGGCTTGACTAGCTTCAGTGAAATCCACACATGAATCCACCAGGGTCATAAACTACCGATGGATAATTTGAGGTCCTGATCTGTCCCCTTCAGCGCTGCCAATCCCTGTAGTAGTCCTTTTCTGAAATCAAGATCTTTTCATCTTCTTCACGATCAGGTAAAAGTTACCGAGTAGTACATCTAAATACACCAAGTACTTCAGCGACAACCACCATCACAGCCACAGTTATTAGCACTCCCTATTATTAAAGAGACGGATCACAATTGCACTGGCACAATGTACCCCTATTATCAAAAAAGAATCACATGATTTAGCATTTGCTAGCACATGGAGTACGTGATTATACGTGCGCACCAATAATCACGCAGTTCAACAACTGGGATTTTATTCGGTACATCAATCATGCGGAATTAAGCTGTCTTATAAGTTATATATTCTCCAGTATGTATCTTCTGCTGTCTGAATCTGCAACGGAGAATCTCTGAAGCATACTCTATTGTCGGTTCCACGTTACGCATAGCGACCACCAAACTCCACAAGGCTCGGGCGCTGCAGGTTCGAAACACAGCAGCAGAGGAGCTTGTATCAGAGCAGAGCATTGCAGTCTCGTGATCACGTTCGCACTCTGTTTCATTCACACGCTGTTTCATCGACCTGACACTGCTCGGGATCGTCTCTCTCTGCTTGCGCTGCGGGTTGTGCTCGCCGGTCAGGCTGAGCTGCACAGCCATGTAGAGTCAAGGCGAGTCAACAGCGTAATGAACTGATGATGGAGAGCCGACTAGGTAGTTCCAGTGATTAAACCTTTAGGCAAGAGATAGCGTTGAACTAGTATAAGAACATCTCGATCCCTTCATTCGGGTTATCATCTTGTATTTGAAGGTGTAAAGGATAAAATTCCTCTCTAACAAAGCCCTCATCCATCTCTTAAAGATGAGAGATCTCTCATATTATATTTTTCCTCCCTCAATTGTAGGAACTTCTTTGGCCCTCCCTCGTATCCTCCCAACAAAATGACATTTGGCCAGATTTGGGAGGATTGTATGGATGACATGTAGAACTATTAAGAGTAAGGGGTAGGTTTAAGAGGATTATTGGATATGGTAGTAAAGTAAAGGTTGAAATATGGAAGAGAGAGCTCTCAAATAAATGAATGGAAGGGTAAAACTGAGAGCTTTATTGGAGATGTTGTTAGGACAACAACTTCAGTTCCTTTTTCAACTAGAGTATTGCCAAGTCGTATCAATGTGTAGCATATTTCGTCAAGGGTTATACATGCATTCCGGCTTGGATTATGTGATGATTTATTTTATCTCTTGCATCAAGTACTTTGTCATTTGTCTTAGGCAGCTTGTCTCCATCACCGCTAGACTAATAGTATCATACATTTGACTTATTTGTATAATCAGGCTTAAATTCTTAAGATGATAGTCATTTGATTTTTATACCATTATTTTTGAGGAAGTTAGGGCACGTACTCCCTCCGTTTAAAAATATAGTGTATATCTAGTTTTATTCTAAAGTCAAATTTTTTGAACTTTGACCAATAATTTGGCTGTTCGCCTCGCTGCGAAGCAACCGTTTTACTGTAGCTGCTGCTAAAGAAATAACTGCGAACACTGTAGCTGCTGCAAAAGAAATAACTGCGAACACTGTAGCTGCTGCAAAACAGCTGCTGCAAAGCAACGAGGCGAACAGCCTGAATATCTAGAAAACCGTAAAGGTTAACAACATGAAAATGCTTTTACTAGATTCATCGTGAAATGAACTTTCATAATATATAACTATCTTACTTTGAAATAATATATATATTTAGATATTGTTGGTCAAAGTTTAAAAAGTTTGACTTAGGACAAAACTAGATGTACACTATATTCTTAGACGGAGGGAGTAGTTCATTAAGAACAAAGAGAATATACAGTTACCTTACCACACACAGAGAGAAAGAGAGTATACAGTTACTCAGTTATGGGTAATCCCCATAATAAAGGGACAACTTTTCTGTTGTTTGTGATTACAAATGACCCCAAGGCCAACAAGAAAGGAGAGGAGAACAAGCAGCCAAAAGGCAGACTATTTTTACACCATTATAAATTAGCTTTATGCAATGCATTATTTATTTTACTTTACGAACATGCTATAAACGTTCAGAAAAAAACAAAGACACCTCCAATTAAAGCGCACATCACATGATACTACACGCACAGGTAAAGCCATGGTGGTGGCAATTTAGATAAGGCCATTATTTCATCTCATTGACGAACAGAGGATGAGATGTCTTATTCTACGCTGATATTCCAATCTCAGAAGCCCGAGCAGCCAGACCAACGGACGTGCTCATGGCGCTCCAGCAGGGGGTAAACACCTGTAGGCGCTCGTGCACCCCCTGCCAGTGTACGGCTGACCGCGAGGCACAGAAGGTGTGTAGCCTGGGATCAGCGCTCCGGATCCCGCCCCCGCTGCCTCTCCGAGCGCTCTCCCTGCATGAGGCGCAATCAATCAAATACGAACGTTTAATTTGGAGGTTTAAACATGTGTGCTTTTAGAATTTTGGTGTTCGTAATGTTTGGATATAAGGCTAGTCCTAATGGAGAGTTTCATATGGGTGTTTCCAAGAGTTTGAAACCACAAATGAAACAACCCCTCCAATAGTTTCATTTTGGTGTTTCATAGCACTTAAATCTATTTTGTGCCATTGGTTGTCTTTAGGATGAAATGAAATTCATCTCCTCCAATGCTAGTGTTACGGAGTTTCATGTCTAGGTAACCGTGTACACCCAGTTTCATCTAGATGAAACCTCTTTCTCCTCTCTCTTCATAACTCTCTTGCCATGTCACCAAATTTGCTTATGTGACACCTTAATTAATGAGAATGAAACTCTCATTGAGAATAGCCTAACGTCATCCATAAAAAAAAAGGAGTAGTACTTAAATAATAAGTGTGTGTGCTACATCCGTAATTCTTTTTATGACTAACCTGCCTCGGCTGGCACCGCGTGCAAGGCAGACACGACGAGCAAGGCCGTCAGGAACACCCTGCAAAGGGGCAGAGCCGGCTGATGCTTCCCCATCTCTTGGTTCTCTCTTCCTGATCTAGCTTCCACTCACTTGTCACTTGCCTTCCTCAGGCTCGACCCTGCGATGCATGGATGCTAAGGCACCGAGCCTATATATAGGAGGAGGAGCCTCCCCTCCACAGGCGTCAGGACGCAGGAGTGGACCCCGAGTCAACGTAAATTGCCGCGGCTAGCAATTTCCACAGCCAAATTGGCAGGTGCGTCTTCTTTCCACGTAGGGAGAGCGATGCTCTTGTTGCTGCCCCCGTCGGTCAGTCGTCGTGGAAGCTTGACTAGCGGCAGAAAAATTCTATGGTGGAACAATCAACTTAGAATCGCCGCCAAGCCTCGCCAGCGCTGTGTTTTTTTTTTTTTTTTTGAAAATAAGGCAGGAGTACTGTCATTCATAGGAGAGCAAGAATTACATCCTAAAGGTACAGAAACTAGAAAAGAAAAAACAGAGAAAGCAACATGTCTCCAGGACAACACCATGGCAAACACAGAAGACACCACATCTGCTGAAAAGACAGAGCCCAAGTCCACACTGCGCTTGTCGCGCTTGGATTTCTGATCTCCAAGGAACCTTCACCGTGGACATCATTATTGTATATCTTCAGTTGTGGGACCTTCTTTATGAATTCGAGCTCCAGTCTCACATAGAGGATTACCATTCTTGGCGGCTGTCAGCTAGCGGTAAATACTCTGCGAAGTCAGCATTTGAGAGTTTATTTTTGGGGGCTACAGAATTCAGTCATTGGGAGAGAATTTGGCGAATTTGGGCGCCAAAGAAATGTAGTTTCTTCCTGTGGTTGGTCGCACATGATAGATGCTGGACAGCAGATCGCCTAGCACGGTGAGGACTGCCCCACCCAACGAAATGTCCGTTCTGTGATCAGAGCCCCACCCAACAAAATGTCCGTTATGTGATCAGATAGATGAGACAATTGACCACCTGCTGGTTGCGTGTCACAAGGCAATTCTGGTTCCATTACCTTCATCAAGTCGACATGCAATCTGTATCTCCGCAGTCTACAGAGTATTCTTTCCTAGCTTGGTGGGAGAAGATTGATGAAGCAGCCAATGGGTTGATTAAACAAAGGCTCAATTCTCTCATAATCCTAGGAGCTTGGATTCTTTGGAACCATAGAAATAGATGTGTCTTTGATGGAGCGACTCCTAGCATTGCCGAAGTCCTGGTCTTGGCAGGGGAGGAGCGTCGGTTGTGGGCAATGGCAGGAGCCAAAGGCTCGCTTGCTTGTTGCTCCCTCACCAGGTTAGTTAGGTTTGGTTGTGTTGGTCGTCTTTCATTTTGTAACAGGCGCGTGTGTAACTTAGAAACATCTCGGCTGTGTGGGTGGTATGTGTTGTATGTATAGAGGTTCTTGTCCTCCTTTTCTTCTTAATATAATGAAACGCAACTCTCTTGCGTTTTCGAGAAAAAAAAAAAGTCCACACTGCAAAGAGCTCAAATCTCCTCCTCAAACTGATGCAACGACTGCTCCTTGGGCATGGTCACCCACAAACAACAATTACCGAAATCACAGAACTAATAGGAAGACCTGCTTTGTCTCACAACAGGCAGTCTTCATCCTATTAGAGCTGACCACAACTGGGGAGGCAATCATCAGCGTTGTTTGCTTGTCCATATTTTGACCATCTTGTCATAGCAACTGCTAACGCTTAGCTCTTCTCGCTCGATCTTCTTCTTCCCATTTCTCCTCTAATCTTACATTAGTCCTGTTTATTCCTTGCTAAGAAATCAGAAAATTCAGAAAACGTGAACACCAGATTTGCCTCACACTGACGCTGGTCCTTGCCGGTGGGCTTGACTTGCTTCAGTGAAATCCACCAATGAATCCACCAGTGTCTTAAAGTACTACCGATGGATAATTTGAGGTCTCAATCTGCCGGCATGTCGAGTCAAGGCGAGTCAACAGCGTGATGTTGGAGAGCCGACTAGGTAGCTCCAGTGATTAAAACCTTAAGGCAAGAGGTAACGTTGAGCTTGTATAATTTTTGGGTCCTCAAAATGTATGATTAGGACAACAACTTCAGTTCGTTTCTCAACTAAAGTATTTCGTCAAGGTTTATACATGTATTCCGCCTTGGATTATTATGTGATGATTCATTTTATCTCTTGCATGAAATACCTTTTCGTTTGACTTAGTCAGCTTGCCCCCATCACCGCTAGACTAATCGTATAGTATCATACATTTGAGCTATTAGTAAGATCAGGCTTAATAAATTATTAAGCTGATGGTTTATTTGATTTTTATACAGTTATTTTCGAGAACGTGAGGGCATGTATTTCACTAAGAAGAATGAGAATATAAAAGTTACAATTATGGATAATCCCCATAATAAAGGGGCAACTTTCATGTGGTTTGTGATTATGAAAGACCCAAAGGCTAACAGAAAAGGAGAAAAGAACAAGCCAAAGTGAAAAGCCATAGGAAGACTCTTTTTACACCATTATCTGAAGTGACACCGATTATGCAATATATTTTGTATTTACTTTATGAAAAATTCTATATTAAACATTCGGAAAAGAAGATTTCTTCAGTTAAAACGCACAGCACATGATACTACACGCACAGATAAAGCCATGGTGGTGGCAACTCAGATAACGCCTTTATTTCATCTCATTGACGAACAGAGGATGAGATGTCTTATTCTAAGCTGATATTGTTATCTCAGGAGCCCGAGCAGCAGGAGAACGTTCCGCGCGCCAACGGACGTGCTCATGGCGCTCCGGCAGGTGGTTGTTGACACCCATAGACCTTCGTGCATCCCCTGCCAGTGTACGGCTCACCGCGAGGCACAGCAGGCGTGACGCCTGGGATCAGCGCTCCGTATCCCGGCCCCGCTACCTGTCCCAGCGCTCTCCCTGCATGAGGCGCAATCAATCAAATATGAACATTTAATTTGGAGGTTTAACCATGTAGTGGATATAACGTCATCCATGAAAAATCAGGAGAAACATATATTAGCACTAAATAATAAGCGTGTGTGTGCTGACTGGAGTGAGTCCGTAATTCTTTTTATGACTAACCTGCCTCGGCAGGTACCGCGTGCATGGCAGACACGACGAGCAAGGCCGTCAGGAACACCATGCAAAGGGGCAGAGCCTGCTGATGCTTCCCCATCTCTTGATTCTCTCTTCCTGACCTAAGCTTCCACTCACTTATTACTTGCCCTTCCTCTGGATCGATCGACTCTGCGATGCATGGATGCTAACCGGGCCTTTATATAGGAAGAGGAGCCTCACCTCCACGGGCATCAGGACGCAAGAGTGGACCCCGAGTCAACCCCCCGAGTAAACGTGAGTGTCCACGGCCAGCAATTTCCACAGCCAAATTGGCAGGCCGTCTTGTTTCCACGTCAAGGAGAGCGATGCTTTTGTTGCTGCCCTCGTCAATCATCATGAAAGATTGACTGCCTGCAGAAAAATCTATGCTGGAACATTCGCCGTAGAATCGCCGACAAGCCTCGCCAGCCTTGAGCTTCCTATTTGCCTGTCCATATTTCTGACCAACATCTCGTCATAGCATACTATTTTCCCTTAATTTTTTGGGCCCTTACATTAGGCCGGTCTATTCCTTGCTAAAGAATCAGAAAATTCAGAAAACGTGAACACCTGATTTGCCGACGTTGGTCCCGTGACAGATCATTTCTGATAAGCAGCATTGTCATGACAAGGAACGCTCACCTCTGCTAGCTTGGTTTAGGCATCACAAGTGAACGTGTGCTGGATGAGGCAAAGGTCTGGGACAGGACATATATACATCAGATTCTTTAGTTACTCTCCAGATTCAGTTCACAGCAAGGCACTTTTGAATTGTCACGCGTCAAAATCATGCCATTGCCTCTGATAATTTTGATGAATAGTAGTGTTCAATTCAAGGGGTTCTGGACTTTCAGAAGGAACTTTCACATAATAACATGCACCAAAAACAGGGACTGGAGTGAGATTGCAGATATATCATCAGCACAAGCAGAAATAACATCCTTTCTTGTACAGTATGGAGAAGCATGTCAGCTAAAGAAGGATATTACGCGTGGAGAAGCATGTTCTCATGTTCAACAGATGGTTCACACATTACAATGAAAGAATTGCACAGATCTCTCTGCGTAGATATGTAGAATGAATATCCGCACAAGCTAGCCAGTAGCCAGCCAAGTATTGTTCTTTACCTACAAAAATGTATCGGCAAATCACCAACGTCCATCAATGCTCCGGTACTATATATGCACAACATACAGTTACGATGTCAAGGAGTGTTCGTATATTGGATCTCGAAGCGAGTGGTGAGGTCTGTACTCGGTACCTATGATGTATGAACAAAATCTATCCACTGACCAAACATGGTTAACATCACAGAGAAAGATGCTGTACTCGAGTCTCGTTAGGTTGTGTAGTATATATCTATGAACTGTTTCCTTCGTTGCTGCCGACCCAATACTCTTTCACTGCAATCAACATCTTTTCCGGAATGTGAGGGCCATCTTCGTGATCAAGCAACTTGGACTTCCAGCGCATCCCAGAAATTGTGCTTCTAACCTTGTTCAGTACGTCAACATTGTCCCGCAGTATGACTGCACCCTCAGGCCGTAAAATCCTATCCATCTCCAGAAGAATGTCTTCCACATCACACCTATCAATTTTGATAAACTCATGATTAGAAGAAACGATGCGTCTTTGTGTTACCACCAATAGGGGAGCAAGGAACAGAAATCACTTACTTGTTCTGATATAAATTGAAGACGCCACTGGCATGGATCAGGTCATATGTCCTAGGGTATGTAGAGAAGGCTTCACACCTGTCAACAGCACGGCGTTGTGAAAAATGATCAGTTTCCCCTCATCAGCATCTCATTTGACAGTGAATGCCAGAACAGAGAGAACGTCAAGACTCACCAATCATGGTATATGCCAATTAGACCTCGCTCATAGATGATACCTAGAGTATTCTTCTCTGATATAGTGGGCACAACATTCATTATCCAGGACTTGGGAGAATCAAGTGCTGCAGCAAAACTTCCAAGGCCTGCATTCATGTCCATAATATTCCTATACCTTTGAGAACCTATCAGCTTGTTCACCCTCTTGTAAGTTTTGACATACTTCTTCCACAACTTATTATCCTCCACGAAGACTTCTTCTGTAATGTCTGGCGCCTGGCCCTCGAGAATTCTGGGAGGGATGGCAAATAGTCTCTCTGGAAACTTCTTTAGTTGTGCTGCCTCTCCAGAGGGTGTTATACAAGATTCCATTTTCTTATACCTAAATAACAAACCATACATAAAACACAATTATAACCTTCGTGTGAGTCAGCTATATCATTCCTAAAATAGTGATGTATCTCTTCCACTGTGAAGAGAATATTTTTATATATCAGTAGTCACATTTTAATATGCAATACATCGATTCCTCAAAAACAAAAAATATGCAATACATTTCAAATTAGTTGTAGAAGAGACAATTCTAAACTTTGATCCTACAATATTTTGATGCGTCCAATTTTACCTGTTATATTTATGAATTTTCTTATGAAGATTTGTAACTCTGTATTATAGCTTAGTGAAGTTCACGTGGTAATTGAAGTAGCAAGCATGCATATTCAGATAACTTGAAAGAGTGCATAACTATTTGTAGACACAGAACATACCAGACATCATCTGCATCTTGACCTTTGCACATCATGTTATCACGATCGCTCTGTTGATGACATGAATGTGTATTTGCTTTTTTCTGCCAAATAGCAGTATCCTCCTTCTCATAGACTTTATCCCAGCAAAGCATGTGAGCTATGTTCTCAATTCTGCTTTGATCTTCCTGAGCATCTTGTTTAGACCGTTTCCATGTTTGGTAGTATTTTCCCCAATTGATGGGAGGTCCAGATAGTATCCAATAACCCCCAGGCCTCAGAACCCGGTCTACTTCCATCATGTACATCCCACCTGCAGGAACAGAGATTCTATAGCTCAACATCTATGCAAACAAAAATGGTCGACACAAGTATTGCACCCTATATGAATAGTCAACGTTAAGTACCATTTGATCCCCAGGGGATTAAGCAGCGTGAGCAATGGACCATATCAAAAGATCTAGAGGGGTATGGGAGCTTTATAGTTCCAAGTACTCCAATTACTGCAGGAACACCTCTCTCCAAAGCAAATTGAACCTGAGCTTCGTGTGAGTCTCGGGGTGCAAATGACATGGTTAATATATTTCTATCCATCAGGTAAGCTCCAAAGCTTGCAACCTGCACACAGTAAGAAATGTTATGCCTAGCTATGGAGACCAAATCAAGATGTAAACTGTGTGAAAATGCAGATGTCGGACAAGAAGAATATAACATCTACCTGCTTTGGAACTATGAAGTACAGCATGTAAGCAGAAATGCAACTAAGAAGACAATACAAGAGGGATAAAACCTACTAAGCTACTCCGTAAATGCTGACACATCTTCAAGGAAGAAAATGATAACAATATCTTGTTAGAGGACATACCCCACATCCAGTATCAAGTGCAGTTCTGATGGTACCATCAGCAAGTGGGATGACGGATGCAAGTTCATCAATATAAGCACTTGCTCCATTTGGAAACATTGTTCCTCCCCCTGGAAATTTGAACACATCTCCCTGAAATTGGATCCAGTTCTGAACAGCTTTCTCAATTGTCAGACTCTTATACGGAGCATTTGCATATGGAACATAGTCACGGCTCTTGGGCCAAGGGAAAGGACTGACATAGCCTTTTGGTGCTGGGATTAGGCAGCGCAGTTTCTCATTCTCTGCAGGACAATGCCTTTCTCTGTAGGTCATATTTTCTCTAGGAAATTTCATTGCTCGGTTCTGGTCTTGACATGGAGTGTAGTCACTGTACCGGATGTGGCATGGCTCTATCACTTTATTGGTCATAATCAATGGATTGGCACCATTTATGCTATGATGGGTCTCAAAGTGCAGGTTTGGCAAGATGGTACAGTCAGTTTCCTTCGTCACCCTCAGAGCTATACTATCGCCCCTTCCTGTCCCACTTTTCTGCCAAGCACCTAGTATGTAAAAGAAGCAGCACAGACCCATCACAATGATTATTGTCATCGTGCTCCGCGTTCTACGGTCACCTGGATTCATCCTTGAGCCCCTCATCATGAATCTGAAATTGTTACAGGAGAATTGTTTAGTATCGATAAATGAATTGAATCATCAGTGGTATCAGGCGATCTTATGAACAAGATATAGATACAAAAGAATTAGATGTCAAAAACACAAAGCTACTGTATCTGAAACTTTGTAGGTGAGGCTTGATCCCTCTGACGTTCTAACAGATCGCGGCTAGAAATGAACTAGTACAATATTATTAGCAGTGCCAAAAATATGTTATTATTAGGTAACAACTTGAGGCTCTCCATGAATTCGAAATCACCACAGGAATCATTAAGCATTTACTTCAAATGAATCAGGCATTTGTGGTACACGACAATCCCATGAACAAGATATCAGTATCTAACAAACTGGATTTCAAACACAAATGATGAGAGATCAACCAAGTAAATCAACAAGTAGCTACTGGATTCAAACTTTGACGTGAGGCGTGATCCCTTTGACTATGTTCTTGTTCCAACAGAATGGGGCTGGCAATAAACTAGTGAACTGGATTTACTGTACAGATAGTTGCATATTATCAGGTGATAACATCCCACTTACGCTCAAGCTTCAGTCCAGAAGCTTCCTGAGGCAACCATAAATGATAATCTACCCAGCCAGCGCAGCATACTAGTCCTAAGCACCACGTTTAGCGCTCTGCCATGTGCATCAGCACCAATCATCATGTGACTGCGCCTTACCATTTCAGATCCCTGACTGATTTGTTTAGTCCCCAATCAAGCAGTCCACCCCCAACGCTTTACGCAGAGCACTAACTAGGCTACCCGTTGACGCCCTGTGCGATTCGAATCGGAGGTGAGCATGCATCGAATCGCGGGTACCAGTACCGCCGGTGATCGATCCCAACACAACCCTGAATGGAACGGCACGCAACGCAGCACGGCAGCAGCTCCTCGACCACAGCGATAGTCCCAAAACGAGGTGGGCTACCACCCGCAACCAACCGCAGGCAACGCGCGACGCGCTCGTCCGTGTCGTGATTCAGGACTAGAGGATCGAAGCGACGGAACCAAAAGGGATTCGCCGAGCCGACGCGGCCGAGGAGCGAAGCGGATCGAATTCAAACCGACAGGGCGGGAGGAGGAGAAGCAGGGGGGTTGGAGGAAGTGGAGCGAACCTGTTCGTGGAGGGGTCGGGGGCGGAGCCGTGGAGAGGGGGGAGGGCAGCTTCAAGCTCGCCTCGGCGGCGGGCGGCGCCGGTACGACCCACCGCCTCTTCGCCGGGTGGAGGAGGAGGCGGTCGAGGAGGGTGGAGGTCGGGTTCGGTGGACTCGGTCGCTGCCGGCGCTGACTTTTTATAGGCCGCTGCTGCAGCGGAAGCAGAAGCGGCAGCAGCGCGGCGTCATGGAGCGAGACGAGACGTCGTGCGCTGCGTGCTCCCTCCCGAGAGGAGAGGAAGGGAGAAAGGGAAAGGGAGGGGAACCAAATCCGAATTGCTCCGCGTCGCAGCGGCACGCGGGAATGGTCGAGGAAGAGGAGACGGTCGCGCTTGGCGTGTGGTTGGCTCGGCCGGCCGGCCGGCTCGGTCGGATGCCTGTAAATTTGTTGGGTGCAGCCGCCTCGGTCTCACGCTGCCTCCCTCGTTGAAGTCGAATCTCACAACGGGCATCAACGAATCTGAACACCCCCAGACCATCTATATCTATAGTTTCCAAGAAAAAGAAAGTTTGATTAGCAGGTTATGCAACGGTTGGAATCACATTGGCGCGGATATTCTCCCTGCACTTGACGGTATTTCTTCAGCACGACGTCAGTACCGATGGCTCGGAACTCTGAACTTTGAAAGTGGGCTTGCTGCACCCTACGAAAGGTCTGCACCTGCTCGACTTCTTGCGCCAAACTGCCGCTAGCGGCAAACACATTCGTCCGTTTGGTTTGGAGAGCTAGCTGCCGTTGTCAATTCGCGATCATCTTTCAGTGTAGTTGGCGACCTACCGCTGATAGGCATGTTTGGCTCAGCTTTTCCAACAGCTTATTTCACTGTTTGTACACTGTTTGCTACTGTTGCAACACTGTTCATCTGACACAAATTTGACGAAGCCGGAGAAGCAGGTAGTTGGGTGCTTTTTCAGTTTTTTTACTGTTGCTACAGTATGCTACAGTGGAACAAGTTGAAGCTGAAGCATTTTTGCCAAACATACCCTCACTCAAATTACCGCGATCTAGCAGTACCAGACTGAAACCGCCATAAAGGAGATGCCCGGTGCAAATGAGTCGATCGAGCATATGCTTGTGTTCGGCAATTTGTAACGCAACTGCGTGTCTGCATATGCTTGTGTTCGGCACAAATTAGGTTAAATTTTACCGGACTCACCCCCGAACAGGAGAGCTACCGGTGCCCGGCAATTTGTGACGCGATGAGGTAATCAAGTAGATTTTGGGAAGAGAAAAGTCATTTTTGCCTCCCTCAACTATTGGGGGTAGCGCAATCTGTACTTCCAATTACAAAACCGGGTAACCAATACTCTGAACTTATCATCTCGGTGCAATTCACCTCCCTGAGCAGTTTTTAGAGCGGTTTTATCTTACGTGGCGCAGTGGGTCCCACATGTCAGGTGCCACATCACTCTTCATTCTCCTTTCTTTTTTTCCCTCTTTCTGCTGAACACCAGCCTCTCAAGCATTTTGTCGAACAACGTGTGGGCGATGGCGTCGTCGCCAATCACCTCGCCGCGCCACTCACCGATGGCTCCCGCCCATCGCTGACGAGCTCGAGGTCCCGCCTCCGGCCGAAGCACCCCACTGTCTCCCCGCGCGTCCTAGACGGTGAGGCAGACCTCGCCGATGTGCTCATCAGGGTGCGTGGCATGGAGTGCGGCCCGCTGTAGGTCTAACCGCGCGGCGCGGCGCGGCGCGGAGGCTGCTCCAGACCCACCCCGTCACCAGCTGCAGGAGAGGGAGCGCCATCGTTCCTGCCCCAAGCACCACCATGAAGACATGCTTCAAGAGCTCCTCCATCACTCGGTGCCACCTGCCTGCCCTCTCCCTCAGCCAGAGCGTAGATCGAGCAACTTCCTCAATCCCGCCCACTAGACCAAGCACCACGCGCAGACAAAATTGATCCAATCCAATGAGCCAATCTTCGATTCACTATTTCCACAGCAAGGTCACCTAGTTAAGCTCATTCCTGATCCATCTTCTTTGCGAATAAGTAGCCTATTCGACAACAACGTCGTCGTCGACTGCTGCGGGCTGCCAGCCGGAGGCGGCGAGGATGAGTTCTTGAGTTCTGAGTCTATCTTTCCTCAGCTGATTGAATTGTGGGGAGAGGCAGCGCGGGGAGAGACGGCGGTGGAGGCGGAGCGGGGAGGGGCGGCGGTGCGCGGGGGAAGAAAGGCGGCGTGCCATCGGGGAGAAAGAGAAGAAGAGAGATAAAAAAAAAGAAAAAAAATGACGTGTCATATGACATATGGGACCCACTGTGCCACATAGGACAATACCGCTCTCAAAACCATCTAGGGAGGTGAATTGCACCGAGGTGATGAGTTGAAGGTACTGGTTACCCGGTTTTGTAGTTTGAGGTGTAAATTGCGCTACCCCTAATAGTTGAGGGAGAAAAAAAAAGAAGACTTTTCTCTTTTGGGAAAGAGCAGGCGGTGGAAGGTTATCGACTGGATTCCAATGTCCTCGTAGCCAAAAGCCCCAGCGATCGTTCACATGAACTCCTTGGGGTTATTGGGCTGGGAGGCAACTGGGGCTACATTTGCATTTGCAAGTCTAATGGGCCACAACCACCAGCAGTCATTTGGGCTATATACTGTTGTGTATGATGATGTCTAATTACATTTCTAGAGTAAATTACTTTGTTAATTAATTCGCCTTAGTTCACAATTTGTTAGTTATAAATATTTGCTAAGATGGGTTAAAAAAGATATGCTTTTCCTTCCTTGTCACTACACGAGGCTTTTGTATGTTTGTGTATGGAGGTCTTTGTGTGAATAAGAAAAGCTCTTGCATAATATGAATCCAGATGTTCTCATGCTAACATGTTGCAAAAGTCCTAAGCTGTAAGTCTTATATTGCACACAAAGATGTTGTTGACATGACATATTGATGGGTTGTACGTTGTGCTCTTGTTGTTCAGATGCAACACAACAAAATGTATGGAAAATCAACAAAAAATAATAATGGATAATTCATATTATCATATATCATCATACAAATTTGAGGTCAAATAATTTTTTAAAATAAGAAAGAGAGAGAGAGAGAGAGAGAGAGAGAGAGAGAGAGAGAGAGAGAAATCAACATATAAATAGTAATGAATTGCATACCATACATGAGTAGTAGCAACCATGGATGCTTCTTGTAGAGTATTTTCTTACTGTGCATTAAAATTTATATTGCAAAGGGTGATAGCATGCTCATTGTTTTTTCTTTTCTTTTTGTACATCGCTATACCGGATTGTCAAAGCACCTAAAGTGTCATTTTAAGTTTTGGCACAAGAATTAAGAAAATATAAGAAGTTAAGAGCGCTCAAAAAAAGATGAAGACTAAAGGAAAGAGAAATGAGAAAGACATGTTAGAAAGCGAGAATGACATATAATATATTGTCCCAAAAAAAGAGTGACATATAATATAAGAACAAATTCTTAAAATAACAATTGTGAAATGAAGGGAGTAACTTTATAGGTTTTTTTTTTGCAAAAGTACCTTTATAGTTTATAATATCGCAACCTCTTCGAATGCAATTGATGAACATGCTGTTATATGAGTCTATGGAAACATTTTGATCTCTATTATACATGGTTTAATATCTTGGCATGGTGTGTCCCCTGAAGATCAGTTGGGCGGAATTCTTAATGCTTTGCAATTTATGTTCGACACATTGGGAAAGCGTAAGTTTTGTGGATTCCTCACTTTATTAAAAATAAAAATCTTAAGGGGGTTTTATGAAATTGTTTCGAGAGGTGTAGAGGAGAGATCCCTCGCAGGGCCCGTCTGTCAGCCATCGAGTCATAAGAAGGGTCGCGCGGCTCCAGCCAAAACCCCAGCTCCAGCCATCCCACCCTCGCCTCCTCTGTCCTCTCCTCTCTTCTCCCCGCGCCGCCGCCGCCGCCACACCCAGCGGTCACCGCACCCCACATCTCTCTCTTTCTCGAGGCGGGCTAGAAGTGTATGTAGGAGAAGATGGCGCTGGAAATCTCCATGGAAGGCATCGAGGCGCGGGCGCGGGAGCTCGGGGTGGACCTCTCCGCCGTCGATCTGGACTCCATCGACCTCCCCGCCGACGAGGACTTCGGCATCCTCAGGTATCCACACGCGCCACCTTGAGTTGTGTCCCAATCCGTCATAAAGACTAGCTCTTCACCTGTAGTCTACGGCTGTCCTTGTTGCCCTAATTTTGCTTGACCTAGATGCGAGCGTCTGCTGCAGGATTTTGGATTTTCTGCAGTATTAGTGTGTATGTCGTAGGTTACGCTGGCAGTTGAAAGGTAAATTGAGTAAAAATTATTTTTTTTCATATCATAACCGGCGTGATTGATATGTTTATTCACTGTTTGCGTGATGCTTCTTGTATTTTACAAAATTCTTGTAGATTTGTATTGATTTTAGTGGTGTTTGTCTGTCAACCTGTTTCATCTGGTGTACGTTCATTAAGGCCATGTGGTGTACTTTGAGTTGGACTTCTACTAAAAGATCATGGACCGTGTCTAACACCATAGTCTTAACTTGTTGCCACAGCTGCAAAGACATATTCTGGATTTTTGGTTTGACCTGATGTATTGTTGAGTTTTGAGTATTGTTAAAAGCTACCGATTTTATGCAGTGTAGCATAGTAGGCTAGCTTCATGAAGTTTAGGTCAATGAAAGTAATTCTTTTCTTGATCGAATGCAATGTATATTTGGTTGCCGTGAATGTCTGCAGCAATTGTGTGATTTACAATTAGATCAAACCATTTGTACCAATTTTGTAGATTGCTTTTTGTTTCGCTTTCTCGCGGACTGATGCTAACTTCTCACAGTGACGACGAGGATGTGCTTCGGGATGATGACTTTCCAGAACTTGATGCGGGTTTTTCCAACATTATTGTTGTGGACAATCTGCCAGTAGTTCCTCCGGAAAAGTTTGAGAAGCTTGAGAACGTTGTACGGAAGATCTACAGCCAAATCGGTGTGATAAAAGAAAATGGTCTTTGGATGCCTGTAAACCCCGAGACAAAGAAGACATATGGCTACTGCTTTATTGAATATAATACACCACAGGTAGTTTGCTTGATTTCAGTTGTACCTTTCTTATCTGCACAGTTAAACAACAACTTGATTTTTTTCCCCTTGTAATTAATTCCTTTGGCCTAGCTACTGTTTGTATAGTCTGAGTGATGTTAGTGAGAATTGTTTTACACACACATATCACTAAGTATTTTTCATATTGCAACATTCTCACACTGCTGGCATTTTGAAAGCAGTGCATATGCTTTTTGAATATTACGTGTGCGAACCTTCTAAGAAATGATCGTCTAATTGAAATGACATTATATTTGCACTATTATGTTTGTTTTATGCCCACACATTTTCACAACTTTGATGAATGTGTTAGATGATTGGAAGAAAAAAATGTCTTCACTTTTTTTATGGCAGTTATTAAGTTAAATATTCGTATTCCTTTTGGCATCTTTCCAGGAAGCTGAACTTGCTAGGGAGAAAACCCATGGATACAAACTCGACAAGTCTCACATCTTTGCTGTTAATATGTTTGATGACTTTGAGAAGTACATGAAAGTTCCCGATACATGGACCCCCGCTGAGATTAAGCCATACACTCCTGGGGTAAGTCTATTGCCTATATACTCCCTGGAAGCCTACTTTTTAGATCTCAAATCTTTGAAGTAGCTAAAATTTCATGCATCATTGTTTAATATACTATCACATCTTTGTGGTGCAGGAAAACCTTCTCAAGTGGCTTACTGATGATAAGGCACGGGATCAGTTTGTCATCCGTGCTGGTACATACACAGAAGTTTACTGGAATGATGCAAGGAAGTTGGCGCCTGAGCTTGTGTTTCAAAAACAGGTACTTGTATTTTCTTGCATTTAGCTCTTTCTACATTAGTAAGTTTTTAAAAACAAATAAGCTTATGATCTGCCCTTTACCTAATTAAGGTTTATGATATGCTGTTTCCTTGTGTAAAAATGTTCTGTGTATCCACTTACCTATTTCTTCACTTTTATTGTCAGTACTGGACGGACAGTTTCATTCAATGGTCCCCTCTTGGAACATACTTGGCAACTGTTCACAGGCAGGGATCACAAGTGTGGGGCGGTGAAAGTGGCTTCGAGCGCTTAATGCGTTTTGCTCACGCACAGGTACGGGTTTGAACCACAGTAAACTCACCTGATATTGGAAATCATAGCTGACAGTGGCTTCTAACAGGTGAAACTGATTGACTTCTCTCCCGGCGAGAGATATTTGGTCACATACAGTAGCCATGAGCCCAGCAACCCAAGAGACACACATGTAAGAGACCATAGTATATTTATTTTTTCTACTCATAGTTCCTTCCTCACTATTTCTGATGAGAAAATAGTTATTCCTCTCTAACATCCATTCTTAAATCTTGTAGAGGGTGGTCCTAAATATCTTTGATGTAAGGACCGGGAAAGTGATGCGAGACTTCAAGGGAAGTGCTGATGAATTTACCACTGGCGGGCATACTGGGGTTTCTGGTGTTTCATGGCCGATCTTCAGGTAAATGCACTGTCATTGCATTTGCTAATTAGTACAATTTTTTTGCTTAGTTGATCCAGTTGGATTCTTACTACATTCTTTTGTTTTGGAAAGGTGGGGTGGTGGAAAGGACGATAAATATTTTGCAAGGCTGGGGAAGAACGTTATATCGGTCTATGAAACTGATACGTTCTCCCTTCTTGATAAGAAGTCCTTGAAGATAGAAAATGTAGTGGACTTCAGCTGGTCTCCCACTGATCCTATTATATCTTTGTTTGTTCCTGAAACGGGTGGTGGAAATCAGCCTGCGAGGGTGAGTAAAATTTTTCTGCATGAACCTCTTACTGGAATTTTGCTCAGTATATTTAATGGGTAAGAGCTAAACTTTGTCTTTCTTATGTAAGGTGAGTCTTGTTCAAATTCCTGGCAAAGAGGAGCTGCGGCAGAAAAACCTTTTTAGTGTCAGTGACTGCAAGATGTACTGGCAGAACAATGGAGAATATCTTGCTGTCCAGGTTGACAGATACACAAAAACAAAGAAGAGCACCTACACTGGATTTGAGCTATTTAGAATAAAGGAAAGGGACATCCCAATTGAGGTCCTTGAACTTGAGAACAAGAATGACAAGATCATTGCATTTGCATGGGAGCCTAAAGGCCATCGATTTGCCGTCATTCATGGCGATGGCCCTAGGCCTGACATTAGCTTCTACACCATGAGAACAACCAGCAACACTAGCCGTGTGACCAAGCTCACAACTCTCAAGGCAAAGCAGGCTAATGCATTATTTTGGTCTCCTGCTGGCCGCTTCATTGTCCTTGCTGGACTGAAGGGTTTCAATGGGCAGCTGGAGTTCTTCAATGTTGATGAACTCGAGACCATGGCAACAGGAGAGCATTTTATGGCTACTGATATTATGTGGGATCCTACCGGAAGGTGAGCTAATCGCTGGGTTTGGAAATTTTGCTGACTCCACTTGGTACTTTTCTGAAAAATTCATTGAATCCACTTAGTGACACTGGTGTTTTTATAATTATGCCAAATTGATAAAACATTCCCTTGGCATGGATAAAGCATTGTTTTTTTTTCCCAACTTGAGATTCCAAGCACCTAGTTATATGCATGAAGTTCTTAGTTGTAACTGCATCTTTGGTACTTGTGCTTGCCCTTATAAAATATGATGGATCTGAAATGTTTTCGCAACTCGTTTTGTGCAGATATCTTGCTACTGCAGTTACCTCTGTCCATGAGATGGAGAATGGTTTTCAAATATGGTCTTTCAGTGGCAAGCACCTTTACAAGGTGTCGAAGGATCATTTCTATCAGGTGAATGTTCAATCACTTGCCCTTTTGGACGTTTCTTTTTTGCTTTATAGTGTTTTATTAATGTTTTGTCTTTTGCATGAATTGACTGGTACAGTTCATGTGGCGTCCGAGGCCGCCATCACTACTGTCTCCTGAAAAGGAAGAGGAGATCTCGAAGAACCTCAAGAAGTACAGCAAGAAATATGAACAGGAGGACCAGGATGCGTTCAACCAGCTTAGCGAGCAGGAGCGCAAGAGGCGCACAGAGCTCCAGGAAGAATGGGACTCATGGGTTGCCAAGTGGAAGCAGATGCACGAGGAGGAGCGTGCATACAGGATGGAGCTCAGGGAGGGGGAGGCCAGCGATGCGGAAGAAGAGTACGAGGCCAAGGAGGTTGAGGTGGAGGAGGTGGTGGATGTCCAAGAAGAAGTACTTGCATTCGACCTGGATCAGGAGTAAAAGGCCTATGATAGTATCTGCAGAGTACTTTTTTGGTCTGCCGTCGTGCTAAGTTAATTATTGTCGTTGCTTTTCATAATAGGAAACTTAGTGATCAGGCGCACAATTTGCTGATCTTTCTGCTTGTTGTTTGTACACTCGCTGCTTAAATTTACGGATAATGTATTCAGAGATAGAATTTTGCTGCTGGGATACTAATCTTTGCTGGCTATCACCAATGGGAGTACTACTTTCAGGTGCCAATTTGTCTGGCCACAGTAACAGTGAACTCTGAATATGGATGGAGTTTTTATGGAAAACCAAGTTAGCAGAACAAGTTATTGACAAATTAATCGTAACATGTTGCTGTTTTTGATTCCGTGTTTCATATTCCTCATTTCCAGCTGGCCCCTCTTCTAGTTTACAATAATGGTTGAAAAATGGAAAGAGTTGGTTCTAGGTAGCTAGAACATGTAACCCATGTCTTGATCTGGTGACAGGAGGTAGCAGCGGGCCCTGTGCTTGCGCAGCTGCAACTCCTCGCCGTCACCCCTCGTCACCTCCACGGCCCTTACGGCGAAGAGGCGGCGACCCAAAGCGTCCCCAACGGGCGCTGTGCTGCACCATGCGAGGCAGAACCTTCCGCCTCCAAGGTAGGACAAGCTAGGGTAGCTAAACGCCACCGGGTGACGGTGGCCTTCGTGCTCCGTAGGGAGCAGCCCGTCCCACTCGCGCCCCTGGCCTACTTTGGCCTGCACTAAGCTCCGCCCCTGCCCTCCTTGAAGTCATACACCACCACCAGGGCACGGTTGCACTGACTACGGCGTGGCGCCATGAGAGGGCTATGATTTGTGAATCGATCAACCGATCGAGATTTATGTACAGGAGCTAACCGAGTCGGTACATGATACAACAACGAAACCGTCTAAGCTACCAGTGTAAATTAGTAGAGCAGAGGGACCAAGTAATCTCCTACTAAAACTGTGTCAGCTACATCAACTAGAAATAGAAGCAAAGAAGGCCATTGGATATGGCCGCTACTGCAGCGTGTTCATCGGTGAAACCACAAGTTCCTATCTATATGCCGCTGACCCTACGGCTAACCAATACCATATCCAGAACGAAGTATTGCATCAGACCAATGTCTGATCATGAGAGCCTCATCCTCTGCGGGCTTTGCCAGCCGTTGTAATAGTACCAGATCACCTTCTGTAAAGATTGTTCACTGAGCATATACCATTACCTCATGTTCCAGCAAAAAGCCAGGCATGAATGAACACGAGATTGCCGATTCAAAAGTCGTAACCATCCACGTTAACGATTGTACATCTGGATGTAGACATGTAGTACTCACAACGATTGTAACAGGAACGAGAGCGGCTATGGTGTTTGATGAGGGACTTCATCCACACTGCATGGTGTTTCATCAGGTATGGCAAGTTGTTCACTTTAGTAGTAAGGGTAATCAAGGTTCAGACAAAGGTTGAAGATCTCTACGAGCGACTTTTTCTTCACGATGACGTCGATGAGGTTGCCGATCTGATTCGCTAGAATCACTCCACGAAAATGTAGCTTGCCAAACCATCGGTTAACAGTACTGGCTTTGAGATCTTCGAAGGAGTGATACAAACAGAAGAAATTGTTTTGTACAACTAGAAGCCTCCACATTAGCACTTTCACACAAGAGCATGATTCTACTTTTCTTATAAAATACTACTATGCCAATTACCTCAACTCATACCTCCTGCCACCAAATTAATTGCACAAAGGCAATCCTAATGTAGGATCACTTATATTTGGTAAAAATTTGGATTAAAGGAGTAGTTATTTATATAGCACGTGGTCAATTTCGAATTTTCTTCCACTGCTCCTTGCCGTATGTCATACTCCATGCTAGGCTATGCCTGAACCATCCAACAGCTTCTCAAATGCTCTTCATTTGTCTCTATTCAAGCATGTATTGTACTAGCAAGACTTTAACCTCAACTAAACATGCAGCTCTATATTCATGTGCCAATTTCTCTTCTTTTTTTCGTTCCTTCTTACACAAATATCTGTTACATCTCAAATTATGCAACATGGTGGATGCTGATATGCACTTCACATTCATATTTTTACACATCCGTTCGGTACTAACGGTATCAGGAGCACGGTAGCACCACAGTCTGGTGTAGCACTAGAAGTGCTCTCCAATTATTATTACCAATGGTAGCATCCCAGGTCCTGCCTTTCCACATCTAAAAGAAAAAAGGTCCTGCCTTTCCATCCATACTTAGATGTTACCGAAGTGATCCATTTATGCTGATCCTTTTCTTCTGATTAAGCATGAAAATTGAATGCCTTTTTAGTTCAATAAAATCAGTTCCTCTTTAATCAAACAACAAATTTCACAACAATTATAACTACTTTCGCATAAGTTGCAAAAACCTATAGTTTTTGTGCCAGTTGCGAAAAATTACAAGCCTCTTGACTTTGGTTTGCAGAAACCTACTAATTTCATGAGCATTACAAAAATCTGGGAATCAACAGCTAACAGTGCAAAATTGTAGGTTTCTGGAACCCGTTGTCAAGTTCTTTGTAGTTTTCCCTCGCAAAAAAAAAAAAAAAAAAAAAGTTGTTTGAAGTTTGTCGCAGTGGGGTGTTCTTGTAACTCTTGTTAAAAACTGAAAATTGTTGTGTATTCTTAAAATTACTCTTTAAACAAAAGGAATGCAATTCAATATTTCTGTCGAAAGCTGCTTTGCTTTCATCTTGTGCTGCCTGCCTGCCTGTATAGTTGGTCTTGTTCAAGTGCTCCCTGGTATTTGCGGTGTGGTTTTTCTTAATAATGATGGCATTATTGATTGGTGTGCTGGTGGAAGAAAGGGCTATTTTTAGTTCAATCAACTTCAAGCTGTTATTTTTAGTCTGTTGCCACCTTTTGTTCAGTTTTGTTCCGTGAGTTTATTTTCATATTACGACATGCAACTAAAATGAAATTAGATCTCCTTAGAAAATGGCAGAACTATATCAGGCGTAAATGTATTTTTGACAGATGATATGACCAACTGGGGATGTTTTGCAAAGTAGAAACTTCAGCATCATCTTTGCATGTTTTGTAAACCAAGATTGACTTATAAAAAGGTTATGTATCCAACGTTCTCGTGTCAGCCTAAAATGTTTTAAACCTAAAAACTGAGTCGGGAACCTCTGCACTATGTGTTATTACTGCAGAGAACAATCTTGAGCTTAAGCTCTAATCCGTATCATTCATCATATAAGAAACGCCTGTGATTGACTTTCTTTTTGTAAGTAAACAGAAGATAGCAGGCTCACAACTCCGTCCGCCTCATCTCTGATGGGGATTCCTGCACGGCGCAGCTGGTACGCTTCAAGTGCATGGCCCCGGCACCAAGAAGGAAGCAGCGGCACGCCACAAGTTGCCTGCGTCTCAGACTGGACGTACGTCGGCGCAGATGGTGTTGAAAGCGAGCTCCGCTGCTGAGCTGCTGAGGAGAGCAGAAGACCGTCAGGGAGTACAGAGGAGAAAACGACTGATTTGTTTCAGTTAAAGAAAGGCCAAACAATCACAGTCGTTTTCTATGGGATGAAGATCTGCATTAAAAAAAAAAAATCTGCATCCCGGAGAATTTTGGTGGAAATCAGAGAGTGAGATGGCATTCACTAGCAGTCGAGCCCATTGATGGTATGATATCGGCATTTGCTGATATGATACCAGCATCGGACTAGATAGACCATTTAATGTTTGGCTACAGATAGATGACCAGGCTGAACGTAAACCACTTCAATCCCTTCATGCCTCAAGGGAAGATCTCAACCCACGAGCCCTCTTTGGTTTGATTGACAGCTAGTATCTCATTCTTATTTCTTGATTTACCGGTTTCCAACAGACACCAATATAGTTTCAAATTGGCATTCGACCAATTGACAGCTAGTTTTTGTACCACGATACTTCTGCTACCGACGTGACATTTGCAAGCTTTACGATGTTGCTTCCAGATCACAGGCACTATGG
This sequence comes from Eragrostis curvula, assembly GCA_007726485.1. Taxonomy (NCBI): domain Eukaryota; kingdom Viridiplantae; phylum Streptophyta; class Magnoliopsida; order Poales; family Poaceae; genus Eragrostis; species Eragrostis curvula. The sequence goes on from CM017439.1 coordinate 38,648,078, forward strand.
ATACAAGAATGTAAAGTTTGAGGGGTGTCGTGCTAATTATCATTTCATATGATATGAAAAATGTTACATAATGTACAACACATACTGAAACAGCCACATCTACAAACAGCTCATAATCGTGCAGCCTGTGTCCAAGCCTTTGTCTCTTCTTTGCCTCCCTGAGATTTCTGCTGAACCAGAAATCTCACTTCTCCTCGTACTCTACATCAATTACATCAGGTTCTGAGTTCCTTGAACTCCTAGCACCTCCTGAGGACATATTATTTGGCTGCCATACGATATTTTGGCAGTTCATGCACCGAATGACTTGATTGCGGTAACCCACAAACCGCCTTTTGCACGCCGGGCATGTTCCCTACAAATGAAACATCTTTCATCAGTAACTAGGAACAACATGGTACTCTGTATGTTCAAAGAGTACTCGGATTCTAGTTTGACTGTTATAAAAAGACAACATGCTGCATTTGCGTAACAGTGGCAAAGTTGACGCAAAGATGGTTACTTCAACCATCAGAAACGTCCACACAGCAAGATCAAACTATGAGTGAGCACTATGCTCTATTAGTATTCATGCTGCAGCTGTATAACAGTGAAAAAAGTTGATATTGCTGCAAGATATTTACTTCGACCAACGCAAAAATACACAACAAGGCAAAACTAAGATTAAGCTGTGAACATCTGACATAATTAAATTCTATGCTATGGGTAGTCATACTGCAGTTGTGTGACAGTGGCAACATCCATGATGCAGAGATGGTTATTTCAACCATCGACATGGATCACATGAAGAGCCCAAACAAGAGTGATCTGAGACAATCGATAAATTAAACTCTATGACACACTGTCTAGTTAAGAGCAATTGCCCATTTGCATTCAATAAATGCCAATGGAGTAGAGTAATGGTAGCTAATGAAAGTTAAACGCATGCAAACAAAAAAAATGATGATGAAGAAATTTAACACTTCTTTAGTAAGCATATAACACATGATCATGCACGGAAAACCTGTTGCAGAGAAACCTTTAAAGAGAGTGTAACATATTCAACTTGGAAAACAAAAATGTTGTTACCTCGATTGCAACCCTGTTAGCAAAGGTCCCGAGAAGAAGCGGGGCAGCAAAAGGCAGCACAAATGTGCCAAAAATGAAAATTCTGAATAGCCACCCTGATAGTGCTAACCAAAGGAACAACAGTGTCTGCATAAAAGAAATAGTTAAAACAACATCGATAGTCAGATATTGAAAACCAGCTAATCATCACTTGTAAAAGAATTATCAAATGTTGGAATAGAAACATGATGCATAGTATTCTGATCTTAAAACAAAAGTGTGCTGTGATATGTAATATTCTGGTTTCGATCTTAAAATTGAACTTGAATTGGCATATGTAACTGTTGAGTTCATGACAAAGCCACACGTTTCATTCCTAGACAGCTGGAGGAAGAGGTATATGCCAAGAAGAGCTAATATATGTGTTAGGGAAAATTCAAGCATACCCCTGCTTTAAAAAAATATAGAAATGAATTCATTAACAGTAGCCATCGGTGTTATTCCCTGGTATCACATTTGAGCTTGCAGGTTACTCAGGTTCTTATGACCATGTTATGACTAATGATTTACAACTCATGCACATAATTTCAGTGCACCCAAAGATGGGGACAAACAAGCCCCGTCAGATTGTTCATTGCAAGGCTGCAATTTTTCATTTTTATTTTATTAACAAAAACCTAGGAATTAGACCACGGAGATAGTTGTGTGTGTCATCAGTTGGGAGAAATGAAATGAGCTAGAGGAGTAGTATCACATCGAAGTGCTACTAGAATGTAAGCTATGATCTCCGTGACCAAGTATTAACCGCTTGAACTAAGTTAAGAAGCTAATCCGAGTAAAGTAAGGCTCTCAGAGTGAACTCACAGAAAATGTTTTTCCGATGGGTGTCTTCAGAAAGTCGTTCAGCTCCCTCCGATACTGCACCAGAAACCAAATTAAGCAGAGAATAAGGCACCGGTAGTTGAATAAATAGTTATAAATGGTGAAGAAGTGAAGCAAATCGTAACCCTAGGCCAGTTGCGGGAGAAGTCGACGGAGAAGGTGCGCCATCGCCGCCCGATGCCGAGCTCTGCGTCGATCTCCACTGCCCGCTCGCGAGCCGCGCGTGCGGCCTCAGACAGCCGCCGCGAGATCGCGTACCTCTCGTTCAGCCGCTTCGCGGTCTGCCGGGCCTCGAAGGCGAGCCGCTCGGCCCCCGCGTTGGCGCTCTGCCACGCGCGCCGCACGAAGCCGTCGAAGTCGGAGCGGCCGAACGCGCGCGGGGCCACCACCGTCGCGGCCCGACGCGTACGTCTTCGAAGACCGAAGGCGGCGCGGGGAGGGAGGAGGAGGCGGGCGGCGGGAGCAGCCGCCGGTGGTGGTGGATGCCACCTCGCGAGCGTCGCCATTTCCGGCGCGTGCAAGGGAGGGGAAGAAGAGAAGACACGAGATTTTCGTGCGGATGGGGGTTGCTCGGTCGCTCGGTCGCTTCCTGGGCTGTGTGGGGGCCATTTCTTGGGCCTTGTAATCCTATCGACTTGCGTGTGTTGGGCTGAACAGAATATTAGGCCTCTCGGGCGGCCCAAAATTATCCAATTTTTATTTCAGCCCTTTCCATGTAATTTTCTTGCAAAGAAAAAATACGTGTTTTTTCGTTGCAAGATCCAGAAAGGTGTCCCAGCATTTTGTTCGTGAGAAGATACAACCTAATGAGCTCAGTTTCAATGGCCATTTTCATTTCACAATTTTCTAAAGTGACGCGTCAACTTTATGATTTTATTCTGTGAAATGAAACTGCTTCTCTCAATGCGAAATTTCATTTCACGGATTCATTGGTTTGCGAGAACAATAAATTGTTGAATGAGGTTGTGATCAAATATGGCACACAAATTTCTTTCAATGCACTTTATTCGCCTTTCATTACTAGGAAAGGGTGCTCTCAGCCTTTCATCAGGATGAAAGATCATCAGCGCATATACCGTGCACGTTGGGAACGTGATTCAAATATACGGTGGCAGTCAAGTCAGGACCGCGACGGGAGACCATCCATCCTTGGGCACTTGTCATCACAGCCACAGAACGGGAGCGAAAGAGCACAAGCCGCCGACGCCTCCCACCGTCGCGGCGGTCGTGGCGCGCAGCCGCACGCGTCGCCGTTGCATTAGCCCATCTTCCGTAGTCTACCAGAAAGCAGAGGGGAAAGCGATTAAAATCACGCGCGGGTCTTGTCTCTCTCCTCCCGCAGCGCCGGTGGGTGGGCGGGCGGAAGAATCCAATTCGGGCATCGCATGCTGACCCCGCGCGCATCAGCGTCCCGGCCTCGCGGCCTCCACCTCTCTATATCATCAGCGCCCTCCTCGCGCAGCATCAGCATCAGCAACAGAAACTGTGTTGACTTCCGCAGAGGAGAGGAGGCGACGAAGAAGAGGCGCGGCTGCATTTCTTGGACGGCGAGCTCGGAAGGTACTCCGGCGCCGGCGGACATGTCGACCGGCAGGTGAGGCTTCACTCAGATAAACATAAACTTGTGGTTCAGCCTCTTGTAGCGATCGGAGACACTGATGGTGCTGCTCTGTCTCCGTGTCTCAAACTCTGATCTCTGAAGCGGCAGCGCTCTGTCGAAGGTGGCGCCGCTGGAGGCCATCCTGTTCGACATCGACGGCACCCTCTGCGACTCCGACCCCATCCACTTCCTCGCCTTCCGCGACCTTCTGCAGCAGGTGCGTGCGTGCCGCTGAACTGATCCTCTGCTTCTGCACCACACCTCTGTCTACGAAACCGAAATGAAATTGCCGGTTCTGAACTTTTCGTGCAAGCTCAAAACTGTTAGTTGGCCGTATCTGATGCTCGAATCGTCGTCGCCGGGGTGTTTCAGGTTGGTTTCAACGACGGCGTTCCCATCACCGAGGAGTTCTACAGCGCCAAAATCAGCGGGGGGCACAACGATGACCTCGCAAGGGCGCTGTTCCCGGACATGGATTTCGAGAAGGCCATGAAGTTCATGGATGACAAGGAGGCGCTTTTCAGAAAGTAAGTAGGCCACTCGTCTTCTCTTGCCACAGTATTACTTTGTTTGTCATCTTGGGTTGCACTGTCAGTACTTTTCGAAAATTCATTAGTTGGTCGTTTTCGTTCATACTACTACTAAGCACGATTTAATCCAAACTGTCGACACGTTTATGGAGGATTGTGTGTTCATGTAGTCCTGAAAATGAAGACAAACCTGCAAGTTTAATTTGCATTATAACTTCGTTTGATTTGCACGTCTAGTCTCCCATAGGAATCTGGGTTTCTAAATCTGAACACGCAAACGGTTAGGTTTCTAGTAGTATTTTAGGACAAACAATGTCGTGTTTCCCTTGCACCCGAACACGATCAGGGATTCAGGGCACAAAGAAAAATGGCCATCATGTGTTGTAGACATTTACTTGGTGCTTCTTGAATAAATTATTAGGAGTACTAACCTGAAGCTGAAAACGACGCAGGTTGGCAGTAGGGCAGTTACAGGCCGTGGACGGGCTGCACGATTTGTGCCGCTGGATCGAAGGCCACAACCTGAAGCGCGCGGCGGTGACGAACGCGCCGAGGGCCAACGCCGAGTTCATGCTGTCGCAGCTCGGGCTCACCGACTTCTTCCCGGTGCTCGTCATCGGGAGCGAGTGCGCCCGGGCCAAGCCGTTCCCTGACCCGTACCTCAAGGGACTCGAGCTCATCGGCGCGTCGCCTCAACACACCATCATATTCGAAGTACGTACGAGCGCTGTTTTCCGCATTAAACATATGAAAGTTTCTACATTCATCGCCAGAATAGGCAGAGACTAACTTGCAGTGATTTTTATGAAGGACTCTGCGTCGGGTGTGCGAGCTGGCGTGGCTGCCGGAATGCCAGTGGTTGGGCTGACGACTAGGAACCCTGAGAAGGTGCTCAGTGACGCGGGCGCGAGATTGCTGATCAAAGATTTCGGGGACCCGAAGCTGCTGTCCGTGCTTGAGGAGATCCAACCCCCAGTGGCGAATGGGAAGGCACGGTACTGATAAACGCCGGCGTAGAAATTATATCATAGGCTATTCATCGGCGACTCAATAGTATGTCTGAGTGCATTGGCAGAATAAAATTAGACGTGGGTTCCGTTATTGGGCCTTTTGTACTGCTTCGTTTTTTTTATTTTAAGAATTGGAACTTGGCTCCCCAGTTCAGTTATGATACAAAGTTGTTTATCTTTGTATGTCATCCACGTTTTCAAAACCTGCTCGAAATGTATACTATAGTAGGCTTGGCCGGTGGCCTTGTCGAGAGAACAAACGCAGCATGCATCTGTTCAAGTTCGGACGTTATCAGAGAGAATATCCTTTGCCGGTAGTGTTCAGCCAGAGGTCGGAAGCAGAGGAGCACAAGCCTCCAACGTCGTCGCGGTCGTGGCTCGCAGCCTCACGTGGAAAGCACGCCGGAGCGATTTGTTAATTACTCCCCCCACTTGACAGACAAGCATCTCCTCGTCGTCCGCAGACGAACGAATCCAGTTCCCATCGCATCGCATCGCATTTCAGACTGCTGTCTGTCTCTGCGTGCATCTGCTTCCTTCACGCATCACTCAGTGTCAGCAGCAGCAGCAGAATTTCTCCGACGATGAGCGCGGCTACTCCGGCGGACATGCCGGTCGGCAGGTGACCTCTCTATCTGAACACTGAAACAACTCTTGGCTCTCTTTCTTTCTCTATCTGAACTCTGAATCGGCAGCAGCTCCTCCCTGACGAAGCTGGCGCCGCTGGAGGCCATCCTGTTCGACATCGACGGCACGCTCTGCGACTCCGACCCCATCCACTTCCGCGCCTTCGTGGAGCTCCTGCAGCAGGTTAGCGCCGCCGCCGGCGCATAACTCCGCCCGATCCCGCAACTGTTCTTACGGAACGTACTCTCTGATCCAAGAGTCTCCGGTTATGACGACAGGTCGGCTTCAACGACGGCGTCCCCATCACCGAGGAGTTCTACAGCTCCACCATCAGCGGTGTGCACAACGAGAACCTCGCGGGGAGGTTGTTCCCGGACATGGACCACGGCGAGGCCATGAAGTTCATGGACGACAAGGAAGCGTTGTTCAGGAAGTACGCCCACTCGTCTTACCTCAGTAGTCAGTACCTCTCCTTCCATAGCATTATGTAGCATGGTTCAGTTTCAACTTTGGTCAAACTAGTGAACATCTTTGTGTCGGTGTAGAGTAATTGGGATTCAACTGTGCTTCAGTTCAAGTGTTCCTTGTACTGAAATTTGAGACAACACACATGAATGAGCAATTTAAGCGATAAACGAGATTAACTGCTAGCCTAATTGTCCCATGGGAACCTAGTGCTGCAAATTCTGAACACATGACACCACAGCAGGACTAGCCTGACGTATCTGAAGTGAATACGCCCAGTACGCAAACGTAATTACTACATTTACAGATATCTAGTGCTTTGAACAATATCAAATCGAGTTAGTACTGTGATCCAGTCTTTCCTTTTCTCCTTTCTTTTATTTATTACAAGTACCGAACATGATCGTGTCAAACAGACAAAAGGGCCATCTTGTACCAGCTGCTTGAAGCTTGCTGAAAACCTGAACCTGAAATTTCGACAGGTTGGCGGCAGGGCAGCTAAAGGCCTTGGACGGACTGCACGAATTATGCAGATGGATCGAAGGCCGTGACCTGAAGCGCGCAGCGGTGACCAATGCACCAAGGGCGAACGCCGAGCTCGTGCTGTCGCTGCTCGGCCTCACCGAGTTCTTCCCGGTGCTCGTCATCGGAAGCGAGTGCGACCGGGCCAAGCCGTTCCCTGACCCTTACCTCAAGGCCCTTCAGCTCATCGACGCATCGCCTGAACACACCTTCGTATTTGAAGTATGCATCATATTTATTTCAAAGCATCTGTTTGAAGCTTTCCCATAGCCAAAATTGTCAACTGCTAATTCGCACGAATGCTAACCGTTTGCTTTTGTCAAGGACTCTGCATCGGGAATCCGGGCTGGTGTGGCTGCTGGTATGCCTGTGGTTGGCCTAACCACTGGAAATCCTGAGAAGGTGTTGTATGATGCAGGAGCGAGCCTGCTGATTAAAGATTTTCAGGACCCAAAGCTGCTGTCCATGCTAGATGAGCTCGAAGCTGCAGCCGCGAGAGTGCAGTACTGATCGCATGAATACTGTGATTCCAACAACTACTACAATAAAATGTTTCCTTTTCTCTTTCAGGAAATTCTTTTATGCCCTCGAGGCGAAAATTTGTGTTCCAAAAACAAATGCCTCATTAGGAAGAGAAAATAAATATTGCTGAAAGAGGATGGAGCTTTGCTATTTTTTCAGGCTTCAGAACCGGTTCTGTTCTCCTTTTCTTCACCGCTCAAAATTCGAGAAAGAATACCCTTGTTATGCCCGGTTTGCTACATAGTATTACTACTACATGTGCTCGTGGAGAGGCAGCAGAACTCCAACAGCTAGCAAACTAACTCACGAGCATTTCATCAAACACTTTATCTATCTATTATATATATAATTGATGAGAAAAAGGAGTCACCATGTTCGCTCTAAAATGGTAGAAATTACCACGTTAATCCAGAAAATAAGAATAGAAAATTACCCACCGCTGCTATTATGAAAAAATTAGTCAAAAAAACCCCTATAAATATTTATAAGATAGCTAAATTCGGAAAAATAAAAATAGCCAAAATACCCCTCGCACCTATTTCTAAATTACCCACTATGCCATTATGAGTAAAAAAAAGCTAAATTCGAAATAATAAAAAATCACCAAAAATACATTTCACACTTATTTCTAAATAATCCACTATGCCATTATAAGTCCAACAAATGACTAAATTCCGGTTATAAAAGATAGCAAAAAAATATCTCTAACTTTTGTTTCTAATTTACCCACCATACCATTATGAGTCTAAAATAGTTAAATTATGAGTAGGCCAACAGAATAACAAGCTATGACGATGACCATCCAATGACATGACAAACAAGCAAGGGTGCGAGAGAGGTAGCGCATGGCGGTCATAGCTCATAGCCGAAAGTAAGGGCGAGTGAGAGAACCGAAAAACAAGTTAGAAAGGAGAACAGGAAGAACCTTGAACGAGAGGTTGACGAGCAGGCAATCTGAAAAATAAGATGACCAACCTACCAGTAGGAAGGCGAGGGGAGAAGGTGACAGGTGAAGGTGGTAAACCTTGCAAGAGTGGGCAACAAGTAGACGGGACGGATAACGAGTTTGCAGAAGTACCAAACGAACAAGTGAGCTGGACAACAAGCTAAGGTGACAACTAGCTGAGCATCATTACGAGCAGGCGAGGGATGTGACCATAGAAGAGACCATATAAAATATTACAAAATATCATGAAATACCTACATACAAGTTTATAAATTTTATACTATTATCGTTGTGAAAACAACCAACTCTAGCCGCGCAAATGCGCGGACATGCATAGTAATTTGCATTTATTAAAGCAACTCTTTAGGATAAATATCATCAAACAAGGTGTTGTCCAGACTTCACAATAAGCAATATACTTGCAACAATTATATAACTAACTTACCGCCTATGATATCATCATCGACATATTAAAGACCATTGTGCCTCAGGCTACTCTCAATAGGGAGTTTCATTTCATTGTTTCATGTCATATGAAATGCAAATGAAACACTCCTCTTCAATGCATAATTTCATTTTGTTGTTTCCTAAGCTTGTCATAGCATTTAATTGTTGCTCAAATGAAATGAAACCCCTATCCTCAATGCAAGTTTCATGCTACTTCATATTTTGGAAACTGTGCAGTGCATTGGAAACAGTGTATATCCAGTTTCATCTAAATGAAACTGGTTTCCTCTCTCTCTCCATTATTAACCTGCCACATCACCAAAATTGCTGACATGGCACATCATTTATTGAAAATGAAACTCCCATTGAGAGTAGCCTCATGGCATCTCAACCATATGCCTTTCAACTTGAACAAATAGTACTGAGCTATTATGCACTCACTAATTCAGCAAGCCTAAGCTTACAAGAAAAACCCGGGCAATTTACTTATACTTTAATACTAGTCTTCACTAGAACATAAGCACTGAATAAAAGTCAGCTATATTTTAATAAATTTTCATGCAACAATTCAAATTCGAGACTCGCTCTGAATTCGAGAGGTCCTATGTACAAATCAACTCACTCAAACCTAAACTGATGGGAAAGACAAGTAAATGGCACCGAACAAGCAAGATGGCCTATATATATGACAAACACATTACTAAATCAAGAGTAAACATCAAAATTTTAGCCATGGTTGTGCATGTCGTGTTGTCCTTGGAATCTAGCTCCTCATAGCGATATGCGCCATTCTTAATGTGATTTGTGTTATAAAAGATTGAGAAAAGGCTCTTAAATGAAAATTAAATAGGAAACAAATAAGCACTTTTTTACTATGAATTTGCAGTGGACAATACCATAAGTATAATATTTGTGGTATGCCAAAAGGTACCATAGTCATTTTAGTTCTATTGGTTCACTTCCCGTCATGTCGCCACCCACCATGATCCAACACACACAAATGTATAAGTTGTTGAGATTAAGCAGAAGCGAAAAAGGTGGGTGAGATAGAGATAGAGTTTTATAGGAAAGAGAGAAATGTGCATTTAGAAGTGAGAATAACTTATAATTTGAGAAGGCTAATGACTTATAATTTTGAACAGAGAGAGTAAATAGCTAAATATATAAGTTGATCATATAGTGATGACAGATCTAATAATAATAATTTCACGTTAGGTAACTAATTATTTAAATAATATTATTGGTTAAAATTAAAAAAAAACAATATTATATATTTAAGAACAAATAAAGTATATACTTCCTCCTTTTTTTACTTGTCACTAGATTTTACTGTAGCAATTTTGACCGTCCGTTTTTCCCTGCAATATCTGTGCATACACCTTGATCTTTTATATATTTATCATAAAATATACTTTAGTAGCATTATATGTTCAACACATCCCTGTAACTTTTTTAGCGAAAAACGTGCGATCAAAATCGCTACAATAAAAAGCAGTGACAAGTAAAAAAAAAAAGGAAGTACATATGGAAAAATAGGCCTATCCGCCTATGGCCTTCTTTGTCCAGCAGAAACTCCAATCGAATGGGATGTGCGCATTGATTCTAAGCAGGCTCTCGGTTGTCTGGTGGGTTGGTTCCCTGTGCAGGCTTGGACGTCTGGTTGTCTGCCATCCAATGTGAGTCCAAATGCCCAATACGGCAATCAGCCAACGCAGCCGTAGCCCATAGTGTCCCTGTGGCATCGTAATTTCAGGTAATCTCGCGGCGGCGCACGCCGCAAGCAGGTTAGGTCGCCACGCCGCAACTGCTGATCGACGTTCGACGATCGTCGCGCTAGCTTTCGGCGCTGCAGGCAGGAGGTACGTATTTGGGGGCCCTAATCCCTTATCCCTAAATTTCTAACAGCGTGATGAAACAAATGATCCGATCGATTCTTTTTACAATTTTCAGCAAGGTCATGTAGACTAGAAAGCATGCATAAGGTAGTGAGAAAAGGAGAAAGAATAAATGAGAGGGTGAATTAAGAGAATCATAGAAAGGGGGCCAGGGGCCATGGATAAATTTCTCAAGGAACTTTCGTCAAAAAAATTTCTCAAGGAACTTAGATGAGTTAGGCGCGATAGTTGCTGTGGGGGGCACACTAATTTTAATACAGAAAAGTAGGTCCCGGCAAAAGACAATGTTGACGTCAATTCGGATAAGATGGCAATGTAAGTGATCATGCATGAGAACGTCTATCTTCAATTCATGTCTACATAATTTTGCTAGTATTGATGAAGAGTAAATTTCGTAAAACCTAAGGTTTTATTATCCTTGTCTCACAAAACCACATGTACGTATTTTGCCTTGTGACACTTAACCTTATGTTATATTGTCATACTATTTCACAAAACCTCACCTCTTATCAAATTAACCATGAATATGACATGTGAACAATATCTTTTGTACTTGCATGGTGTAATATCTGCAAATAAATTTGATTAACAAAACCTACAGATACATTGCCATCTAATATCAAAAAACTAAACTAGACTCTATAGGTAAGATTCATATTATTTTGATAGGAGTGGAGTTTTACGAAAATGTTTGGCTAGAATAACCGAGGTTAAGTGACACAACCAAAATATATAGGGTTTTGTGCAACAAAAACAACAAAACCTAAAGTTTTATAAAATCTACTCTATTGATGAACAACATATTTTCTGCATATATTTGTGATTCAAGGAATTAGGATAGTCTTGAAATGTTAGAAGAAACTTAAAGTAACATGTACAAGTCATTTTATAAGGATATTGTTTTGATATGTTATTTATTTTACTAGCAAATATATTTTTCATATATAGATAAGATTTTAGTTTATACATACATATAGGGGCCTCGGCTTTTAGATTTGCCTCGAACCACTAAAATTTTAGGACCGGCCCTTGCCATCTGTCATTGATTTTCCCCGCCAAATTCATGATGCCATTAATTTGTTTTTCCTAAAATAACCTACTACTATCGATATTACTAAAAAAATATTGATGGTACTAGGATGAGAGAGAAACTAATCAGAATAATCGGACTCTAAATACCATCAATAGATGTTGTTATATTGTGTATCATAAAACTTCTCGAAACATATTGTTTTTAAAGGTGAGTGAGGTAAAGTAGCCTCCAAAAGATCACTAAGAGCTGTACATCTCACTACATTTTCTCTAAGGAAGAAAAGAGATTTACAAAATTCTATATCTTTTGAGAAAATAAAATTCACTGGATTGCCAGGTTAAGCAAAAATTGTTCAGATGGGTCTTCAATGTCCATGTTATAACTCTTCACCGCAGACAACAACATGAGACCTTGAGGTCACATAAGACCAGTCTCAGTGCATCTTGTCATAAGCATTAAATTCTATGCTATATATGCATTTTTTGCTGACTTGACAAGCTAATTATGAGGAGGGAGAAGACAAACTTTCATCTCTTGTGAGAGGCCTTTCATCCCTATAAAAAAAAGCTGTCTCTCTTTTCCAAACTTTAGTCTTGAAACAACGAAATGAAAGTGTGCATTGAGAACGATCTAATGCGAGGAATAAACGAGATTGTGAACTTAATTGGTGGCTTGCACGGTCTTGATCCAGGCGATAAGCGGTAGAAGACAATACAACGGTCAGCCGTGGCCGTGTGGGCCACTGCGGATGGACCCACTGCTTGACTCCCTTTCAAACGGCTACACGATTACGTACCACAAATTCAGCGATTACAAAGATATTAGCAATTAATTTTGGTTTTACTAGTGTCGCAGCCTAGCTGCTAATCCTGTGCGGCTGCCTGGTTCGTCTGTTCGTGTCAGCTAACAGCAGAGAGCAAGAAATACTCCGCTGAAGATCTAATCAGCTTGAAGGAAGGTTAGTGACTATCTGTTCTCCTTTCTGATGCCTCCTTTACAGCTACACACTTTCCTCCTTTTTCCCCTTTCTCTATTCTTATTATCTCTGGTAACAAGACTGGAGAATTATTGATCTCTATGACGATGCGATATGCGTCGCGTCGATTTGGGCGCAAGAGCATGTGATATCTCCCTAATCGCTGGATCATGAGTCGCTGATCCAATGAGCTCCTGAACATCAGTGCTGCAGTCTTTAGAAAATGATTCACCCCTCTTGGTTTCAGTAGTCTTCCAGGTTACAACCAATCGAACCCGGTGGCAACTGATCATACAGTGCATAAATATACCACAAGTAGGAAGCTTTGAAACTAACGAGACCAACAAACATTACAGATGCCCTCTGCCAGATTAGCAGTGCACTTAGGTAAATCATAAATTATCCCCGCAGTACAGTAAACATTACAATTGCTTTCCGCGAAAGCTATCGTTATGGCTCTCTTTTCACTTTTGGCTACACACTCATCTACAATCACTGCTAATCCATTCTTCAGTCGGCATTACAATCATTGTTCCTGCTGAGCAAATTCTCTAGATTCAGTTACTGTAACGACTTGTGGACAGGTTTTTATGTATTGTAATGTGCATCTGATTTACTATTTTTTCCCGAGACACGCGAGCGGCATTGCATACATTCTATACTCATTTGCTATAAGTGGTAATCATAAACCATGTCCAATTGCCACAACCAAGGATCACCATCCACATTACATCTGGCCTAGTTAGTTAGCCTTGAGAAGATCCATTCCAAATGAAAGCATTATGCATCTGCCCCTTCCCACTGTCAACGAATCCACTCGAGGTGCACAATTTCTGAAAGTGGAAATACTAGTTCAAAAATCGATTCCGAAACGATGGCCACTTGGATTATAATACTTCTAAGAAAGATTTCGTGGGGATCAGAGCTATAATACAAAATCCATCTGACTCATGATGCATTGTAAACGCCGCATGCTTCTGCTTTTTTGGGTATGTTCTTGCATATAAAGGCTTGAAGCCATGCAGGTGTCACAAGATCAGTGCATCCAGGGCTTCCCACTAAGGTAAGCCCCCCGTTCTCTAGAGTGCTTATCTTCAGGCTCAGCTTCAAGCGCTTACTAGTACTGTGCTTCTTCCTGTCCTTATTCCCTTCTTTGTCTGTTTGTTTCTTTCCTTTTTAAAAATTTAGTCTACCTACTATCGTTAAATTGCTTGCACAATATTCCTTTTGTAGTTATTATAGACTTGTAGAGTTTGTAACTATTCTAGACTTGCAAAGTTTCAGTGATCAGCCACACATACATATGAAGTGACTTAGCTTTCCCCACTTCAGTAACAGACTCTTCCACATGAAACAAAGTCCTCAAATCATACTGTATGACTGTGTGAATAGTCAATTAGGCAATGCTTCAAGTTCAATAATTATCATTGTTCTCTGCTGGTTGTTTTGTAGTGGATTGTCCAGAGTAACAAAGGCGAATCGCAAAACAGTGAAGGGGTTATACTGTAGGTAGGACTTCGATATCACATTTAGTGGACGACAAGAACTCTCCCCTGATTATAAATAGGCAGCGTCAGGGTGACCATTTCTCATCACACCGTTCTTACTGATCTGATTCTGTTGTATCGCTCAGCGCAGTCGCAAGCCTGATCTGAGTGGTGCCGATGGAGCATTTTAAGAGAGGAGTGGAGTTTGGGATGGCCTCCTTTCAGAGATGCCATTCTCTGTCCTGTCAGGTGGTGATGATGCAAATCCTTTGCCTATGAAATTATTTTATCATATTCTAGCTTTATAGAAACTAAACTAAACTTAGATAGGGGCCAAGGCTAGTAGCATACGAGTATTATAAGTTTCAGCACTGTTTATTCATTTTGGCGTACCTGCATATTTGACAAATTCCTTCAGAGAAAGACTCCTGTTGCATTTGAGTATCCGATCATTGTGACGACTCCATACTTCAGAAACATGTTATAACACCTCTCGTTTTAGGCTTCGTCATGACCATATTGTCATTACTCATCGCTGAATGTTCACACAGGCAGAGAGCACACCGATCGATGCGCCGAAGGCGGCGCTCCGCTGTAAAGAGAAATCACGGCGTTCTAAGTGCTGCCACCCGGCGGAGGTGCCGGTCATTCCTGAGCAGGCAATGGAGTTTCTCTCTCGGACATGGAGCCCCTCATCCTTGGATCTGTTCCAAATACTCTCTCCCAGTGTATGTTATGTACATGGACCACAGCTTCATTTCTTTTCTTTTCTGCTTTCACCAACGAAGTGTCGACATCTATCTCCATAGTTACTCCATACTACTTTTCAACTCACACTACAAACATGATGATTGTACAAGAATAAAAAATTCCTCTTTTTGTGTAAAAACTGGCAGTGTAAAAACTATGGTTTCCTTCTAACTGTTATACTCATTTTGTGCTAATCAAGAGCCTGGGATCATCGTCGGAAGACCATGAGCCGGACCAGGCGGGAGGAGACAAAGACGAAGATGAAGAGAAAAATCTCGACACGGCCCGCACCAATAATGGAGAAACAAGCCAATTGTTCAATCAGGCATGGGTAAGTTAATTATCATGGGCTCACGTCTTGGATGATACATGAGTTTTTTTTCCTTTGGATGAACGATCAATTCCTGCATTGCCTGACAGGGAGTTGTAGCCAGTGGGAAGCCTGGATCGACACAGCGCATGCACAAGATATCCCAACCTACCTGGGTAAGTAGTACGGACGTAGCATAAGATATACTACTAAATAACCAGCAGGGTGATAGCACAAAGGCCTTGTTTGGAACACGGGGGAATTTTCTGCGTTCCAGACGGGGCCCCTAACATGACACAGCGTAGACGGCACAAAATAGTAGAGCACACTGAACTGCAGTAATAGAACAGTACAGTACAGTTGGTACCTTGTCGGAATTGCTACAGTGTACACTTTGTTTTATCATCCACTGACCAGAAAATAAAAAATGATGGGGAAAAAAACATATCGCAGCTGAACGTCGGGCACATGAAGACGATGCTGCGCGGGTTCTTCCTGGACAGCGTCCCGGTGACGGGCAGCCGGCGGCGGAGGCGGAGGGACGAGCTCCGGCTGCACTCGGCGCAGGCGCACGCGGCCGTGTCGGTGGCGCAGCTCGCCGCGGCGGTGGCGGGCATCGTGTCGGTGTGCGAGCTGAAGCCGGCCGCCGCGGCGTCGGACAAGAGGCTGGGCCCGGTCCTGGCGTCCGCCGCTGCGCTGGTGGCCACCGTGTGCGCGGAGGCGGCCGAGACCGCCGGCGCCAACCGCGGGCGCGTCACGTCCGCCGTCAGGAACGGCCTCGACAGCCGCTCCTCCGCCGAGCTGCTCACCCTCACCGCCACCGCAGCAACATGTACGTTGTGACCAACTTCGATGGATGCAAACCGTGAAACAAAAAGATTTTTCTCGTTTTGCTTGAAATGAACATTCGCGTGTTCCTGTTTTTTTGGTGCTTCGTTCAGGTTTGAGGGGAGCGGCGGCGCTGAAGCTGAGGGCAGCCGATCTCAGAGGAATCAGCAGTGGCGGCGGAAGCAGCAACGCCGGCATGGCCATGAGCATCAGCGCTGGCATCCAGAAGGGCACGACTCTCCGGGTCTGCCTGCCTTGTGGTGAGACATCATATCAACCATGTACTAGTAGTAGTTGCCAGTGCAGATTGATTGACTACAAAACCAACGCTATAAGATCTGCCACCAAGCTGATTCCATTCATGTCTGGGTGCCATGCAGGGAGGGTGTGCGTGAGAACGGTGGCCGTCTTCCCGCAGCGCGGCGCGGTGGCGCTACGGCTGGGGAAGAAGCGTCTGCGCGGCGCGTTCGCCACATACAAAGACTGTAAGTGACTATACTATACACACGCCGACCGAACAGTGACCACGCACTCGTACGCACGCGCACAGTGATCAGTGATGGCGCACTCGTACGCACGCGCATAGTGATCAGATCACAACACAGTTCCACAACTGCGCGTGGGCACGCGCCTGTTTGTCCCCTCGTCTCGGTTCGCCGGAGACGCGACGACGGCGACAGCGCTCGTACCGCGGCGACGACGGCGACAGCGCTCGTACCGCGGCGGCACTGCGCCGTAACACCTCAACCGTTGGCCGGTTGCCCCGACATGCCAGCTTGACTCTCTCTCTTTTTCTCATTCACTCTTAAGGCTTAACGACCCCAATCACGCACGTACGACGACGTGCAAATTAAGGATGACCAGTCCCATCACACGATTGGCCTCTGGCTCTGGTTGCATACTTTGTACTACTGGCACAGTGGCACACAAAGGCGACGCTGTTGTGATTTTTGGCTCTAGCTGCTTGGCTGCGGCCTGTGCTGATCCTGGCCCTGATCTGATCGCGTTGATGCATGACCGACGGCGGCCTTGTCGTCTTGTGTTATGATTTCAGATGAGGTCGCGTCGGTAGGCGACGGTGGCAATTGCGGCGAGGCGGTGGTGGAGGGGCGGCCGGCGTTCCCGGTGGTGGTGGCCACGGCAGAGGGGGCCACGGTGCGGCTGCTGTTCGAGCACCAGACGCACTGCAAGGTCTGGAAGGCGTCCATCGAGGGCATGCTGTCCGAGCAGAG
This sequence comes from Eragrostis curvula, assembly GCA_007726485.1. NCBI lineage: Eukaryota > Viridiplantae > Streptophyta > Magnoliopsida > Poales > Poaceae > Eragrostis > Eragrostis curvula. Next base: position 38,665,187 of record CM017439.1, read on the forward strand.
GCTCAAGCGCGCCAACACCAACTGATGACGTCTTATCATGATGGGGCCTCAAGCTAGCTGGCTCTCTCGTTCTGACGATGGAGTACGTACGGAGTGTACGTAGCGTAGTGTTTTATCTTGTGCCATGACTGCCATCGCGAATGTTTCTTGTATGTATGGATGTATGAATTAAAGGATATATGTGAGTATTTTTGTCGTGTCGCCATGAATGTTACATAAGCTACAAACAAGTGCAAACGACCGGGGGCCAAGGGGTTCTCACTTCTCTCTCAATTCCCTACAGTAGCCATGTATGATGTAATCGTAAGTTGACAGATGTATATTTGTAACGTAGTTTATGCCTTTTCCCCTCGCACTCAAAAGATACTATTATGGGCCGCAGAGAAGATAAAAACGGGCCTAATAGTTTCAAGGCAACCGGGCCCAGGTGAAAGCGCATGAGCTGGTTTCCACACCAGACGAATTCCCTATATATAGCGCGCGCTGTTTTTATCTTTCATATAGCACACTTGGAGATTCGTGCGCGGCGGAAACGAACGACCCACAGCGCGTCAGGCGGGGCCGCACGAAGGACGCGCGGGGCAACCACGACTCCGGGAGTGACGGGAAGGGTGACACTTGTCAATTTATTACTGGGCGAGCGGGGATAAAGGTTGCATGCAAACTTTAAATGAATTTTTCTTCTCAACTTTAATTCCGTTTTTGAATCCGTTTGAACTATGATAATCCTTACAATTAATGTAACAAAACAAGACCCCATATAGATATATTTTTTTATTTTTGGAAATCAACATTATTTTAGCAATTACAACTAATTGTTCTAGCATTCTTAATCAAATGTTCCAAGAACTGATTGTTCCAGCAATATAGTTTCATTGTTCCAGCGGTAGAGTTTCATTGTTCCAGCAGTAGAGTTTCATTGTTCCAGTAGTATATATTCATTATTCCAATAGTAAAGTTTTATTGTTCCAACAGTGTATATTTATTGTTCTAAAAGTAGAATTTTATTGTTTCAGTAGTATATTTTTATTGTTCCAAAAATGTGACTAAAAGGTCTTAAAGAATCTCTGAGAAAGAACAAATCCTATAAACAAAACTTCCCGGCTCTTGTTCTTTGCGTCAGTGGACTAAACATTTTTTTCCTGACCTGCTTTTTCCGCGGCTTGCTCACGGGCGTGGCACCATACGGAGACCAGCGGGTTGTGCCCAGCTTGATTGTAGCAGGCCGTGTGGGCCGCGCTACGTCAACGCTTGGCGTAGGGCGGGCTACGCATAGGCGCACCCCACACCAGAGGCCTACTACTTATTATTGCTCAAAAAAAAACCCAGAGGCCTACTTGTCAGCCGCAGATGATGGCAGCCAGCTGCCAACCATTGGATATGCGCGTGCAGGCCCACCCATTGAACAAAGGTTTGAAATCAGGGGACGGAGAACTTTGAAACTTCTCGGCTGACCATGCCACCTAGGCCCACCAAGCCGCCGCCCTTATCCGCCGTTGAAATTTTATTCCCAAACTACCCTCGCATCCCTTCTCAGGAAAAAAAAAAAAAACTGCTACGTAGTGCATGATGAATTCATTCAGCTGCCCGTCACGACAATCGATTGTCCCTGAAGTTGAAGCCAAGGTCGATTCTTAATGGTTGATGTGTAGAATTTTGAAGTACTTTTCTTTTTTACTAGAAACTTCTCGAAGACTAGTAGAGTACCTGCATGGTTTTCTTGGGACTAATTGCAACAATCAAGACATCCTAATTATATGCTGTAAGTGTTTAATAGTTTATCATTTTCAATATTTCTTTTGCAAATAACAAAAGATCTATGACACACAAACTACCACAGATAACAAATTTCATAATTCTTTATTAGATACATAAAGTATTTTTGAACAAGTATTATTATTCAAAGTTTGAATGAGTAACTACTAGTTGGAAACATGGATCAGTGCAAGTGGTTCAGATTTTTATTGATGAAGATGCTGCCTAGGATTACAAAGTTTCATTAGAAAGCAAACAACAAATGATGTGCTACGAACAGGCCGACGCTACGTTTGCTCACCCAAGCGCCATGGCACCAGGGTCTAAAGTAAACTTCAATGATTATAATCAAATTTCTACCATATATGTACCACCTAATACTAAACGTGTGCACCAAATTGTTCAGATTCTGTTGAAGTGGCACTCGTGTCTTCGGATGTCTAGCTTCGCCACTGGTTACGAATGTACGAAACTTAGAGTTCTATATAAAACTACCACATGCTATTAGATGAGATACCTATACGGCTATGCGGTTATAGTTGCATACATATCTCTGGGACGCAAAAATAACATAAAATTCAAGAGTTCATGTACTCCCTCCGTTTTTAATTATATGACGTAGTTGAATTTTTTTATTACTTTGACCATTCGTCTTATTCATAAATATTTGTGCACATAACTAAATGTATTAGTTAAATTTAAAGTGCTTTTGATGATAGATCCAACAATATACATTTCATGTTAACCAACTAATTATTTTCATATATATTGTTGGTCAAAGTTCAACAAAAAAATCAACGGCGTCATATAATTAAAAACGAAGGGAATACTCCTACGTCAATATAATATACATATATCTCCATACTCCAGTAATGAAGTTTATTGTGAAGGTTTTAAAGTCTTATCAGAATTTATAAGCTCATGTACTCCTACTACGCCTACATTTTTCCTTTGATGGCAGAACAAAATTCTACATTAGTTACAAAGTAAAATTTTGTCCTAAACATATCAAAACAAAAATGAAGGTTGCATAGAATTTTTAAGCTTCGGTATACCTAGCAGTTCCCGCCCGACGACTTGGAAATTGGCGGGGGGGCAAAACCGGAAACGAAGAAATCAGAAAGATGGAGGCAGTTGCCGTGAACGACAGTGACGCCTCTATCTGCTGCTTCGCAACGAAGCCTTTGCCTTACTCCTAGTTGCTTCGCCCAAGCCTGCCTGAGACAGCCGGGTGCTCTTCCCCTCGAGCCTGCCGCTTCCTTCTCGCACCTTCCACCAGCACAGCGCTTCCTTCTCCTCCTCCCTCCTCTCACCGGGAATGGCAGGGATGAAGACCATGGAGAACGTGATCGTGCTGGTGAACCGCATCCAGCGCGCCTGCACGGTCCTCGGCGACCACGGCGGCGGGGACAGGGCGTCCTCCCTCCCCACCCTCTGGGAAGCGCTCCCGTCCGTCGCCGTCGTCGGCGGCCAGGTCCGCCTCTACCTATTTCCCCTGGGCGTTTGCCCACCTAGGATTTCGTTCCGCGGATTAATTAATTGGGATTACGGTGACGCTTAATTTCGCGATTACGTACAGAGTTCGGGCAAGTCATCTGTGCTGGAGAGTATCGTGGGACGAGATTTTCTGCCACGGGGATCAGGTATTCCGTGAATTTCGTGTTCGTCGCTAATTTTCCCGGAATCAGTTTTTTATTTTATGGGTTGTATCTATGTTGATCGGCAGGGATCGTGACCAGGAGGCCGCTGGTGCTGCAGCTGCACAAGACAGAGGAAGCGGTGCAGGAGTACGCCGAGTTCCTTCATATGCCCAAGCGTTGCTTCACTGATTTCGGTGAGGGCTCTCATCTTAAGTTATAATACATAGTTGTTTGGGCTTATTTTTACTTGTTGGTTGTTAGTCGGTTCATGAAATAAAATTCTTGATTGAGCATGTTTACTGTGATCACCTGCGCCGTTCTGAAGAGAAGTGAAATTATTGTTTATTTGTATTTTTGCGACCACTAGAAAGTAGAAACTGCCGTACTATCACTCTGTTGTCGTATTTTGGTTTGGTTAGTCATGTGTTGCTCAATTGTATTGCTTAATGAGTTAAGCTCTCTCCAAGGTGAACACTTGGTTCCCTTACTTAAATAGTTAGGATATCTTGAGAATCTGAATAATAAATGTTGCAGCTGCTATCTGCACCATCTATAAAGTTTACAGTCTGTTCGTTTCGCTGCAGCTGCGGCTGCAGCTGCAGAAAAATAACTGCGAACACTGTAGCAGCTGCAGAAACAATAACTGCGAACACTGTAGCTGCTGCAAAACAGCCGCTGCAAAGAAGCGAGACGAACACACTGTACAGTGTTTTATTTGACTGACATAAATACCATGATCAGCTTACATTCCTTATCTTGGTACTGGTAGTTTAAATTTAATGAGTTTGATTAGACTTTGCAACATGTATACGAAAGTAGCATTATTGAAATTTGAAAAGCAAATGCTTTTTGCATACTTGTAATGGATTTGGTATTTCAGTACATGGAAATGACTGACGTGCATATACTGATTAAAGATGACACCGGCAATTATCTTCTGCAGCTCTTGTGCGGAAAGAAATTCAAGATGAAACTGACAGGTTGACAGGGAAGACAAAGCAAATATCTCCAATTCCAATTCATCTCAGCATATACTCTCCACATGGTACTTAGGCCTACCTCTTCTTATTTATTTCTATCTATATTTTATTTGGGGAAAAAATATTGCTGCTGCTTTTGTTATCAAATCTGAAATGCCGGTTCCATGGTAGGTTTATCGGTGTATATCATTCTATCTTTTCTGTTTGACAAAAGTAGCATTGTTATTTGGTGGCTGTGTTTGTTTGTTGATATGGATGCTAGTGGAGAACGTGATTTTGGTGGCTGTAGCTCCTGAATTTTGTAACAGATATTTCTTTGCATTTGTTTGTTGCAGTGGTCAACTTAACGCTGATTGATCTGCCAGGTTTAACAAAAGTTGCTGTAGGTATGTAAATTTTTTTGTTTGCATTATTGAATTTAGAAAATATTTATCATAAAATTCCACTGAACATGTTGTCTTCTTCAGAGGGGCAACCTGAGAGTATTGTCGAGGACATTGAAAATATGGTGCGCTCATATGTTGATAAGGTATGAACGCACACATGTACAAAACTATGACTCTGACCATTTGTTCACATTTTATAGAAAAAACAGATAACGTTTTGTAAATACATCTTACAGTACGTCATTATTGACATCCAGTCCTAAAGTTCTCAACTTATTATGTATCCGGTCCTGCGTCTTGGTATTGCTTAGTACTGAATTTTTTTTAAAAACACACTACTGAATATAGAGTTGAAAGATCTGCTGTTTGTCTTGCATTTAGCTGAAGCCTATCTAACTACAAGACTCAAGTTTGCTACAGTCTACTCGGTGTGAGATTGTGGGTATTTGTCTCCATCCAAGGTTTTCAAAATGACACATAAGTTACACATATTTAGGCAAAAAAAAAAAAATTCAAGCACTCTATGTGCCTCTGATTTCCCCCCTACAAATTCTTCTATAACACAAAAACTTCGAGCTTGGGCTGGATTATTATGCCCCCCTCACTCTCTTCAGTTCAGCTCCTATGTCTGCCCTTTGCTTTGGCTTGCATATTTCATACAGCTATAGAAGCATCTAGGTAGCCGTTAACAATTCTATCTGCATAACTGCATTATAGTATAAGAAATACATATTTATGTTTACTTCTGTGGTTATATTTCCCTGTTTTTTCCTGTAGCCAAATTGTCTTATACTGGCCATATCTCCTGCCAATCAAGATATAGCAACATCAGATGCCATTAAGCTTGCTCGAGACGTTGATCCAACTGGTATGAACCAAAATTTTAAGCTCATGATTGAATTGATGCATTATTTATATTAACTGACAGTGCCATTCTTCAACTGTGCGGTTGCTTTTTAATCATGCCCAAGAAAAGGCTTTTCTCAGTTCATTTGCTCAAAACTTCCCCCTTCATATGTGCTTGTCATGAACAGTGATCGTAGGCATATCTTTTGGGAGAAACCTCATTTCCATTTCAGTCTGTTGGGTAGAAAAGAAATATGATTGTTCTCAGCATTTCCCTTTGATTCGAGCAAAATATGTCCTAGCACTGCAATATGGGGCATTTAGTACCTTGTCAACTGATTTTTGAATCCCCTTCCTTCGTCCAGTTTCTGAATGAATTTCCTTCCTTCTCAACTGATTTTTGAGTTCCCTACCATTTGTAACCAGAAGCACCTGGTAATATATACCTTTGCTTTGACCAGTCATAACATTTGCATTCTTCTTACTTTGGTCCCCTGAAAGCTTGTTCATAATACATTAGTGTTATGCACTCTCAGAGGAGGAGCATAAATGGTTCCCAAAAAAAAAAAAACCTAAAATAAGAAAACGAGAACTCAAATTTGTGCTACTAGATCAACTTTGATGGCATGCGGCATGCGCTGTATATGAAGATAGAATGAGATGGTTGAACTTTGGTAGGATGTAAGAGTACAATGGCATAATCAAGAATCTTTTGAAGTGTCTGCGACATGGTGGCTCTGCGACATGGTGGCTCTTGTTGGTTGATTTGAGCCATTATCCATGTAGATTGAATCAGATGGGTTTGATTTCTGTTTCATTACCCTAGATTAAGGCTAATTCTCATGTGGAATGTTCTCCATGTTCACAAGATTCCATCCCCTTGATTCACCTAGTTTATTTTTCGCTTGAGGGATAATCTTAAATGTCTTCAGGTGAAAGGACCTTTGGTGTGCTTACTAAGCTTGATTTGATGGACAAAGGAACAAATGCACTTGATGTAAGTTTATCTTTCACTCGTGTTCTGTGTGAACTTTGATCCGAATTTGGTGTTTTTATTGCCTTGACTCTATAACTAATCCAGATTCTTTCTTTTATTGAGGTTCTTGAAGGAAGATCTTACCGACTGCAGCATCCTTGGGTTGGAATTGTAAACCGTTCACAGGCAGACATCAATAGGAATGTCGACATGATTATTGCTCGGCAAAAAGAGCAAGAATTCTTTGCTTCTAGTCCTGAATATTCTCATCTAGCCAGCCGGATGGGTTCAGAATACCTTGCCAAACTTCTTTCACAGGTTCTGTAAATCCTTCTAGTGTTTTCATTTCTCTTGTTGGTGAGCTGAAAACGGTGGATGATGCAGTGATGTTTCCATCTTTCAGCAACTAGAGGCTGCAATCAGAGCTCGCATTCCAAGCATAACATCATTGATAAACAAAACTATTGACGAACTTGAATCTGAGATGGACCACCTTGGTCGACCTATTGCCTCTGATGCTGGGGTAATCTTATTGAACTTGAGACAAATTAAGTGGAGTTGAATGTGCACAATAAAATGGTGTTGTGCTTTTTCAGGCTCAATTGTACCTCATCTTGGAGCTTTGCCGCGCATTTGACAAAATATTTAAAGAACATCTTGATGGAGGGTAAGTAACTAAAGTATTATGTAATCGTTTCCTTCTTCTATTGACTCTGCCAATCAAATGTTTTTCTGAACATATGAATTTGTAGGCGGCCTGGTGGTGATAGAATTTATGGGGTTTTTGATAACCAACTCCCTTCTGCTTTGCGTAAGCTTCCGTTTGACCGCCACCTCTCAATAGAGAATGTTAAGCGAGTTGTATCACAAGCAGATGGATATCAACCTCATTTGATTGCTCCTGAGCAAGGGTACCGTCGATTGATTGAATCTGCTCTCAGTTATTTTAGAGGGCCAGCTGAAGCTTCTGTAGATGCTGTAAGAAATCTTCTTGTGCCGTTTGCATAAGTACTCTTTTTTTCATCAACTTAAGAGTCTTTTACAACGGCTGCAGGTGCATTCACGTTTGAAAGAGTTGGTGAGAACATCTATCGGGGAGACTCAGGTTTGGCCGCTTCTGTTTACTCGTCAATTACACCCCTTTTGGATTTTCCTGAATTTATTGTTCGAGAAGATTTTCCCCGGTATTTATTGAAGTCATACTGTATCTTTAGGAGCTGAAAAGATTTCCAACTCTTCGAGCAGAGCTTGCTGCTGCATGCTATGAGGCCCTTGAGAGATTCCGTGAAGACGGCCGTAAAACTACTCTACGATTAGTTGACATGGAAGCAGCATACTTAACAGCGGAGTTCTTCCGTAAACTCCCACAGGAAGTTGATAAGCCTGGACCTGGGAACCCTGGAACTGGAAACCCTTCCACTCCTCCAGTTGATCGTTATACCGATGCACACTTTAGGAGGATTGCTACGAATGTATCTGCATACATTGGCATGGTATCTGAAACATTGAAGAATACTATCCCTAAGGCTGTTGTTCACTGTCAAGTCCGTGAAGCTAAACGGTCACTGCTTAATTACTTCTATACTCAAGTGGGAAGGAAAGATGTGAGTAACTTGTTTTATAGCTCGTTCATTTCTCCGCTTACCAGCTTACCATACCTTCTTGTGACGAAATTTCCTTTTTATAGGCTAAGCAACTTGCGGTACTCCTTGATGAGGATCCTGCCCTCATGGAGCGAAGGCAACAATGCTTCAAGAGGCTTGAGCTGTACAAATCTGCGCGCGATGAGATTGATGCTGTGTCTTGGACACGATGAAGGAACATTCTAGATGCTTGTTATATATTCGTCGCCTTAATTAGACTCATTGTAATCCAGCAGGTCACTAGGTCAGGCAGCAGTCAGCAACGCTGCACTTTAGTTAACTGATCACTTGTGTATCTCTTGTATATTAGTCTGCTAATATAATTTGGTGCGCACTTACGTTGTATCTGTATCAATTTAGACTGGGATATGAATCCAGTAGTCTTTCACAAACGTAGGCAGACTTATGAGCATGAATAAGGATGAAGCTTGTTGATAACGCTAGTTTTTGTAGGCTGCTTATTTATGTTGGATTTTGAGTCTCTGGTACCTTTCCATTCAGCAGTAGGTGGAAGAATCTGTACTTTCGGCATTTCCGTGAGGATTTTCTAACAAAAATACATTTTTATGCAACTTGCCAGTAGTAATATAGAACACATTTATTTGTATTGTTGGGTGCGCACTACCATGCAACTGAATCAGGGAAGTTGTTCGAGTCTGGTCTACGGTATCAGAGTGAAGTAAAAGAATGTCCAAAAACTAATACGGCCATTGTGTCTTACTCGATCTGCATGCCCAATCTGCCGTCTAGCTATTTGTTACTCTCTTTTTTGGGTCAACAGGAACAGGTATTTGTTATTGTTGATGACAATTTCCACTAACTGAGATGAATGATGCATGCAGAACCGTTCCGAAACATAAATCAGGTTAGTCAGCTCCCGCGTAAGCCTTTAGGAAGTTGAGCTTGTCTCAGTTGGCTAGACGGTGGATGTCGTTGGTATTGCACCTTTGGCCACTCAGGTTCAAGTCTCTATTACTCTTGAATTTGGTGGGTGTTTATTTGGTCAGTATTTCTTTTTTTATTAATGAAAAAACGCCGGCTGCTTTCATTATTTGGCAGTATTCGACTGAACCACGGCTGCTTTCAGTAATGAAAAAATGCAGGTTGTGTAACACGGAGTCAAGTTCTCTGAAACTATTCAATTGACCAAACGACCGAACCACTGAATTCTATACTGCTCAAAGAGCGCACGTAATGCGAAGAACCATCACGAGAACTGACCAAAGCTTACAACGGAGCCGCTAGCAATTGAAAATGTCAGCGAAAACAACTGCTAGACGGCGAAGAATGTTCAGACGCAATACCCGGAGTATTTAACAGCTAGCTAACCTGCAGCACCAAAACTGAAGAAAATAATGATACACAGGTATATCAAACCAATAACTATTGGTTCAATTACATAGTAGTAAGTGATCCACGCTAACAATGTAAACAAGCAGTTCGATGCCATGAATCATATATTTAAGTGGCAAGCAGCATTAAAACCTATATAAAATCTTCCCCAAAATGCAAAGGTCCCGAAACTGATAACTGAGTGGAAACGAAGCAGAGGCTTTCCATGATGACGATGTGCTTTAATAGGGGAGAAAAACAAAACTTCGATTAAATTAAGAGGACGGCTCAAAGCAGAATTAGGAGGATGTGTTACAGTTTGTTGTTCTTAGCGCAACTATTATACCTACCTGAAGATACGTCAACTGGTCAGTATAAAGTCCCAAGAAATAAAACACCAATGATTTTGCATTCGGTTCCAAAATGGAAGGAGGGAATGTTAGCTTTAGAAAGCATGAATCTGTTGCCAAGAGGAATCACCAGGCAAACCAAACAAATCAAATTTCAGATCAACGCGAGGTAATGTAGACTCAAGTTCACTGCTGCAGGTATCCGCGTATATTGGCCAGTGTCACACTTTCTAGGCGTAGTACTAGTATTTTCTTTCACGAGTTCCCTGTCTAGGACTCTAAAGTCAGGAGCTTGCGTATCTTCAGCTAACTGTAAAAACGCATGCCAAGAAAAATCATCACTACGAACCTCATTTTTTTTAGCAAGTAACAAGAGGCCTTATCTTAATTAGGCCTTGATTGAGCCGTCCCAATCATTATGCTAATCACCCCACTATGGATCATTGGCCAGTCCGGCTCTCCGCATCTATATTGTACAAGTACCAAACTGACATCGCTGCCAATCCATACGTATCACAAGCAGACCTTAATATTCCGACCAATATTGATCGATTCTGGTTTTTTCTTTAGAGAACTCATCGATTCTGGTACCGGGGGCCAACAGCATATGTCACGGTCGTTATGGTAATGCCCGAGCCATCTCCGTGACCGCGCCTTGGGACATTCCCAAGCGTATAAACAAGAACAGGCCGGTAGTCGTTGGCCATTACTCATCAGCAATAGCAAATACACTCAACCTTATGTAGTCATGTGACGGTTGATCGGTTGTCTAGTGAGCAGCGAGTGGTAGCTTTCTTTTATCCAAGAAACGAGTGGTGCCGGCACAAGTGATTCCCGTGCAGCGCAGTGCAGGCCTTCCTCTTGGAGCAATATACATACATACTGCCGCCGGTAGTTGCCGCCGCTCTTGCACCCGCGGCCGAGACCACGCCTTAAACTAATAGAGTTTTCTTTTGCGGGGAGCCTTAAACTAGAGTTAACAGCACATGTAATCTCGCGCGGCGTCCCTGCTCGACACATGCCGGGCACGGGCGGCGCCCACGCGCCCGCTGCCCCAATCATATCCGGTGCTCCTCGCATCGCATGTCGTCGTCGCCGTCGTTGTTCGCATGTCGTGTCCGGTGGTGGTGATGCGTCGGCGTCTCCCGGTCTCAGCATCGTCTCTCAATCTGCCGCCGCTCCTCCAAACAATTAAACAGAGTATCGAATCGTCCCCGTCGTCAGAGGAAACTGCGAACAGTGCCCAAATGGATACGCGTAGGAAGCTTCAACGCGTCGTCACGTCGGTCCATCGGACAGGCAGACTCTCCATCTTCCTGGATCGAACACTTGGCACTGTTCATGACGACCCGGGCGACAGAAACGTGCTACAGAAAGTCGACGGAACTGCCGTTGTCTTGTACCGACGGTGGGTGCTTAATGGCGTATGCATGCCAGACTTCCTCAGGTTTGACTTCCGGCCGTTCGGGCTTAAGGAGGAGTAGTTATCGCAGCAAAGACGTCACCCCCAAACCTGGGCCGGACACCGAATTCTATCCGAGAACGACGAACCCGTGAAGGACGGTCCTGGGAAGGGAAGGGCGAGAGGTGAGGACGGAAACCGGTGGCCATTTGCACGTCTTGAAATATGTCTGTCCTTGGTTGAGAACGGACGCAATAAATCCCACCCATATACGGCGTCCAGGCAATAACTCCGTCAAAAGGTTTTGCCCGTTGAACCATCCACGATTGTAACGTCTACAAATAATTCCAGCAACCAGCAGCATAGTATATGGATTATTATCAAAAAATGATTGCCAAAATTTTCTCTGTGAAGCGCTCCTCTAAGTCCTCTTTCAAATTTGAACGTCTCCTTTGCATTTGCATCCCTGTTGACAATTCGTTTTCGCCAGATACGGTCTCAAAACCGCAACTAATAGGCTGGACAAGACAAAGTCGATAGGCTTGAAAATGAGACTTTTTCTGATTGGAAGACTTGAGCTTTTTTTTCTCTCGAGATTTTTGAATTTAAAAATAAAAAGTTATGGACTTGAGAGTTGAACTAGACTGACCTGTTCCCTGGGCCCCGCAAACCCCCGTCCTCCGCTCCCAAAATAAATCCAGCCATTACGGCGTTGCCCAACCACTCTCTACGAGTACTCTCCTCGCGCAGCACAGCAGAGCAAAGCAGGGAGCGCAGCAGACAGAGGGCGCGAAGGCGCGAGCCGAGAAAACTCCAAGCTGCAGCAAAGCCACAGCGCAGCGCAGGCCAAAATCCAAACCCAACCAACAACCCAGCAACCACCCCCTGCTCTGCTCCTCTCCGGCTCTCCCCGTGTCGCGCGCAACGCCACCTCCGATCACAGAGCTTCTACTTTGGCTCCCTCTGATCATCACGGTGATGCGCGCGTGGAGATGAGGTGCAAGCTCCACCCGTACGCTAACGCCGTCGGCGTCTGCGCGCCCTGCCTCCGCGACCGCCTCCTCGCGCTCGCCGCCGAGCGCGACCAGGCCGCCGCCACCGGCAGCAGCGACGGCGGCAGCAGCAGCTGCGGCAGCTCACCGCGAGCTCGTCCCCTGCCCGCCGCGCGGCGGCACCGCGACGCCGGCGGGTTCCCGCGCTCCGCCTCGCCCTACTACGCCGCGCGCCGCCGCTCCGACGCCTGCGCGTCGTCCGCCGCGCACCACCACCACCACCAGCCCAACCTGCTCTTCTTCCGCACGCCGCAGGTCGGCCCCTTCGCCGCCTCCGCCGTCCGCGCCGACGACCACGAGCCCGCCGGCGCCGAAGGGGAGGGCTGCCACAGGAAGGTCCCGCGGCGGCGGTCATTCTTGGCGGCGATCTTCGGCGGCGGCGGCAGGCGGCGGGACGAGGCCGCTGGCGGCAGGAAGGAGAAGGAGCCTCCACGACGCTCCACCTCCTGGCTCTCCGCGATCATCCGCCGCAAGCGCCGGCCCCACGACGCGGCGGCGTCCCTGGCCCCGACCACCGCCGCGGCGCCGCAGCAGCGGCCGGACGAGGAGGAGCCCGAGTCGCCCGGGGCAAGCAGCCGCAGCAGCAGCTGGTGGCTCCCGTCGCCGTCGCCGGCGAGGCAGCACCACCGGCGCAGGCACGGCGCGGGCGCCAGCGGCGGGGACGGGATCTCGGGCTTCGCGGTGTGCCTCAGCCCGCTCGTCCGGCCCGGCTCCGCCGGCGGCCGGCGCCGGTGCCAGCCGCCGGACCCGTCCTCCCTCGGAGGAGACAGCCACCGGCGCCACGCGTCCGCCTCCTTCGGCCGCAACACCTCCCGGAAGCTCGCCGACATGAGCCGGTTCCGGTGACGCCACGCCACCGTCATTTTCTTGTTCGTTCTGCTCCTCTGATCCTTCATTTCTTCTTCTTTCGGTTACAAAATTTGGCCTTTTCTTACCCGCCAACAATGATGTTTGTTAGTACTACCAGCAGCGATTTGTTTTCTGTGATAGCGAAGTAAAATAGGGGGAAAATCAATGGTAATCTGGAGGATTTGTTTTGGTCCGTAGTTAATTTTAGTTCGGCATCAGCGCACTTTCTAGACCAAAGGACATTGGAATAGCTTCAACATCGAAACCATTTTTTATGAACATTTTCAATTTGTTTCGAACGAAGACGTCAATTACGACGACTTGGGCATTACCGGCTCTGACCCTTGACCTTCGACTGCAATTTTGTCCGTTCCTGGAGTTCAGTTTTGCTGCTGAGCAGAGCTTTTGGCGTTCGTTTTTGTTGCGTGCGCGGCGTTTGCTTCCGGGACTCGTCACGCACGCTCATTCACTCCTGGTGGTTGTCAGCTGCGACTCTTTGCTTTGTGCTCGGGCGTTAAAAATGGTTACTCCGGATTCGGAATAATGCTTGCCATTGTACTGCAATCGTGCTGCCGCATGCAGGCTACAGCAGCAGAATTTGTACTTGCACAGGAAAAATTATCGGGACTCGTTAATTACTGTGGATTACTGATGACAAACGTGCTATAAACATTGCCTATTACTACTGCGAGGACCAAATAACTACACCAGCTTTTTTTTTTTTTTTTTATCTTAATAACTACACCAGCTTGCCATGACTTTATATGGCACTCCCAAAGAGCCCGCCTGACTGATCTTAGAGTGTCTGCCTCGCAAGTCGCAAGACAACGTCCGATCAGAATACGTGGTAGCTTAAGCGTGCGTAAGCGTACGCGACGCCGCTCGAGTTTGTTAACGAAGCGCGTCACGTCAGGGCTCGCCTGTGCTTTGACCTGCCCATCCATCGTCAACCAACCCAATTACTAACAAACACTGCTGCCGTGTCGCGACCAACAGCAACACTACCATCTACTATAAGAGAACGGTTCGAGCGGTGTCGTCGTCGCCTGTTGCCTCCTAAAAATGTACTACTAAATAGGCGGTTGAAAGTTGGAACAGCAAGCAGCAATCAGTCGCTTAATGAGGGTTGAAACCTTTGACACGGCGAGGCGTAAGCGCACGACGCTGTGATGGATGAATCATAAATGGACGGGCAAAATGTGATGCGATCCACGTCCCCGCTGCCTACTGATCTGACGAGCAAATGTCCAAAAAGATTTTGCCACGGCTGGAGCGTCTCATCCTGTTTCATAGGACTTTCATGCGCTCCAGTAAGCTGGCCGGCTCGCGGCAAGTGACAGTGACACTGAAAAGTGGGACACAATGCGTGCAATTCTACGAGTCATGCAGGAGGCCGAGGTACGCATGCGAGCGCATCAAAGGGAGCGAGCGGCCGAGCGCTCGATGCCCCCGCCGTCGCAACAGCAGCAGCGACCACCGAGGACGGACGGTGATTGCTTGGAGCATAGCATAGGCGTAGCATTTAGCAACAGCAGCAGCAGCAGCAGCACCATGGGAATGCGAGACGGGATGATGCAAAAGGGCAGCACGCCTCAGCGCCGGATCATGACGACGGCGAGCTTTTGCGTGCCTCGCGCATGATGACCCATCGATCCATCCATTAGCAAAAGGGCAAGATGCGGGAAAAGAGAGAGTGCCTGAACTGAAGGGACCCCGATCCGAGCCTTTACAATCGATCGCCCGCTAGCGGCGGCGTCCGCACCGGAGCCAGGGGGACAGGCACACAGCTTCAGGCTCCCAGCAAACATGCCTCAGACACTGTTGCATTGTTCCCTGCGATGCCTGACATTCCATTCCACGTCCGATGTACTGCTACCAGCACTACCACACTGCCTAAACACGAGGAAACTTCAGTCTCCAGTTCCGGTCAGGCCAGGATACGACGCGACCGCGTAAGTCTTTGTTTTTGCCCCCCTCAGCCGTGGCCGAATCACCCTTTAATCTGTAAAACACCACCGTATACGTGTAGTACGAACGAGTCACGCTTTCTCACCTGAAAACGAGACGACTCGACTTTGTGAGCTTAATTCGAATTGCCTGCTCTCCAAGTGCATCAGGCGTTCCCATCGCCTTTTCTTCTTCTTTCCTCCCGTTTGCCGGATCGCCCATGCCAAAAGCTCCCCTCGTCTTCCACGTCGGCGAAAGCAACCTGCACAGAGACCAGCCCATTCAATGGTTTTTAGAAGGCGTTTTCTGTAAAGTTTCTCGGGACAGGGACACAAATAACGGCCCGTCGAGCACGCGGTAGTTGATGGCGATCGGTAGCCGTCGAAGCAGGTCCAGTAAAAGACGAGAACCCATAGAGATAGAGGCGCAGCTTGCCCCAGAGGCCAGAACCGTGTTGCCTCCTCAGCCAGCCTGCCCTGCGCATATTCGAGTAGCGCTAATAACAAAATCTGTGTAAACAAGGAAGAAGACATTTTTTGTTGCAAGTTCATACTGCCTACCTTCCATGAATGATTCAAGTCCAGCTTGTGCTTTGTTCAACCGCAAGTCCAGCCCCCGCTGCATCATCGTCATCATCATCTTCCTCTTTCTTTTGTTTCATCCTTACTTCTACAGAAATTAACTGGCATCTGAAAGTGTATCATATCATATCATAATGCTTCTCATTGGTGAATATAGGATTTCAGAGCAGATCCAAAAAGCGTTTAATTATCCATAAGATAACTGTATAGAAAAAAAGGAAAAGGTTGAAATGTCCCGCCACTTCTCTCATATTGGTATTGTACGGTGTAAGTCAACTTTTGCCACTGTGCGCGACATCCAAACGCGCCCAGCCTTTTGGCATTGGAAGAAACTTCGATACAGCAGAATGAAGCAATTGTGAACAAAGGCTAGTGGTTTGTGCTCAATGGCATGCTGGAAAAATAAAGGTAGTCAGCTCCTCCGTCCCCAACATCTACTTGTTCCCATCTACCAACCACGAAATATGAAACCACTCACATAACCAAGACACATGTATAAAATGAACCTACCTATGAGTGGGAGCGTCTTGTCAAAGGGAATATTAGTGGTAGATTGTCATCTTTCCACATAATAAACCACCCTTCCTCTTCACGCGAAAGTGCTAGGCAAAAAGCTATATTTCTGAGCTAGTTGGTGCTGGTCAGATACCAAACTTGGAGAGTGGCAGCCTGACACTTCGAGAGTGATGGCACTAGATGGATCCAGCAAGCAGATGGCCAAGTGCTGAGAGATCTATTGAGACTTGTGGCCTAGACAGTCAAAGTGAAACAGAACCTTGATGTTGGAACTTAACCTTTGTTAGGTTGCAAATCTGATTCCATAGATCTACCGAGAATCAATCTGTGGGAGGTCTAAATCGATTCGATTAAACTAAAAAATATTCCTGAGATTGTAAAGTAATAGGGAGATAAACTTTTTCCACAAATCCAAATAACCCAGTTTTAAGGGCAGAGTTTACAATGAAACTGAACTGAGAACATTATACACCCAGGACAGATGCTGTAACTCGTTGGCCCTTAGCCCACGGGTTAAAAAGTGAAACATATATAGAAGAGCACTATCATGTTGTATCAGGAATGAGGAAACCTCGTCCAGACCCTGACGTATGGTTAATTTCTAGGAAATGAATAAAAACAATCGCAAAAAGGGTATAACGTTGGACATTTCTAAAGACACTGGATCACTAGTGCCTCTCATCGGCCTATAGTGGGAAACAATATCATACCAACTGTTGAGAGCCTCCATGTCTACCATATCGATTAGAACAAGGGAACACAGTAAAGATAATGATTGATATACCTCAGTGTGCTCCATGGGACCCAAGTTTTGTGTCAAGATCCATACTTCCATTTAGATCTGAAAGTAGATATTCCAATCAATGTTAGGCAATTTTTTTAAATGACGCTAGGATAGTATGGTAGAATTATCCGTAGCACTGATAAGAATTATCCTCATGTCCACATATATCATTATATCAGATATCATTATTCATGACTCGACATTGCTGATTTGTTCGTTGATGCTATCCTGCAAACCAGATTCTTTAAACAACCGCGACAGGACTTGATAAGAATTATCCTCATGTCCACATATATCATTATATCAGATATCATTATTCATGACTCGACATTGCTGATTTGTTCGTTGATGCTATCCTGCAAACCAGATTCTTGTTATAGGATCATAATAGTTTGATCATGCAATCCTCTACAAACGACCACGCAAAGTACAAGGCTCATGTCAATCAGCTCACAAGAAATAATATTTTTTAAGGCATATTTAGTACTAGTCATTTAGCATCCAGGTTTTTTTAGTTCTTTTGTTCTTCCCACACTTGTTTTCCGAATATAGGCACATAGCTGAAACAGGGGGCAGCTCAGTATTGAACTGCTTAGTGCACAGTGATACTAGTGATAACACAACTTTTGCCAGAAGATGAAATCATAGGTATAAGAAGGTATAAGACAAAGGAATCAAGCAATGCAGTATAAAAGAAAGATCCCTGCCAAAAGTTAAGTTTGCAGTTATAGTCCTAGAACAACCATCACTTCATCCCTGCTCCAACAGAGATCATTTTTTTTTCTTAGTGATAAATAAACAATAACAACTGTTGTGTTCATGACAAGAAATTGATAATAAAAGGAACTGGAAAATAGAATATACTCAACATTAATCATAAGTGTTGTCCGCAGATCAGATTGTAATATACTGGTGTGATCATGCAATCCTCAACAAAGGGTCCAAACAACATACAAGGCATGGACCTATGACGATTATAGATAGTGTGATGGTGAGATTTATTTATATTATGATTCGAAACATACCATTAAAATGAAGGATCAAAATAGCTCAAACAGACTGCATTAAAATCTGGGACAAAAGTTAGTCTTTTGAGCCTATACTAAATGAAAGATCCTTAATCAGCAGTATTTTCTAGTGCAAAATGGAAGGTGATTACTCTGTGCTGAGGAGTCGCGAATCTTGTAACCTGCTATCATGTGCCCAGCAGAAAGCAAGTTAAAACGTGTTCCACATTGATACATGGCTGTTAACAGGCATAACCTTGGAACAGTATTCTTAGCTGAACATCACCAAACAGTAGACTCGAGTAAAGAAAATAAAGATAAATTTCAAACATCTCACTGTCTAAAGAATTTCATTTAAATACAAGCAACTAGCATAAAATGCACTAGTGAACAACCTAACACAATCCAAATAGATATGAGCAGCTTGGTGTTTCAAACAAATTGTTAAGTCTCATGAGGCGATGAACATCAGACTCTTATTATTTATGCAGCAAAATTTGCATGTTCTGCTTATGATAAAAAAATTACAGACAACATTAATTTCACACAAGCAGGGCGCTTGGATAATATGTTTACACAATGATTTTTTCGAAGTAACCTTCAACATGTATAATTAGGCCTGATAAAGTCTTACTGAACATTGGGCTTGACATATGCACAGCTGGTTCTGCATGTGATGCACAATTTGGCAGCAAAATGGGATCTTCAGCAGAATGGGATCTTCGTTAGTTCCTTCCCTGATATGCCATGCTGGGTTGAAACTCATGCTTGAGCACCACAGCCTATATCCACCACGACCCTGAGCATTAAGAAAGGGAGCTGACGGATGAAGCTGGCGAGCTGCGCAATTTCATCTCCTTAACAGGATCAGCAATCTGTGTAGGCCACCATAAACCAGCCAGCAAAGAGCTAAGTTGGTTGTGCCCGGTCAAATGCCTTTTGAGTGGTGTACAGAAATCATAGATATTCATGACATTTCAGCAACCTTTGGAAAACCCTGATGGCCCTCATTTCCAAGCTTCTTTTCATCCAGTTCATCTGTATCAGAACCCAGGTCTTCTGTGGACTGTTGGGAGTCACTTTCTTTCGAAGGAGGAAGTAGAACTGCATTTTTCTTGTAGCCCCACACAAGCATTGAAATGTAGTCCTGTGGTGTTATAAGCCCCTCTTCCCTAATGCAGTTTCGCTGCTCTTCTACCGTCTGTTGATCTGTAAGCTTTATATACTCTAGCAAAATCTTCTCGTGGTCTGGCCGCCATCCACTTGGTAATGGTGTGTAATCAGGATCAGGAACCATTGACATCCTTGTAAACTGAAGACCATCAACCGAGTCCACAAGGCCATTCTCAGCAAATTATGGTACTCTGGTGACTGCCCTTTCTTATCCTTCAGTGGCCGACTAAGGTTCCTTGATGCAATCTTATAGACCTTTGCCCTTGACCGCAGCTTGTACTTGGCAGCATATAACTTTGCCAAGGAACCCCTTATGATGTAAGAACAGAAGTTGACCACTTTCTTGCGGTTATCAGCATAGCGATACCCACTCTGCCATTGTAAGCAAAAGCTTATTCATCTGGGAATTCGTGTGAGCTTGAGTGGCATGGAACATACGGAAGCATGGTTGTGGGTCTGGTTCACGGTCTCCTTTTAAAAACTCAAGCTTCCGGAATTGCTTGATGCACTGCTTCAGACTAGCTGTCACCGAGAGCAGAGTACCAACTCCCTTCTCACTGATGATCTTGCCTCCGGAGGCCGTGTAGCGGAGGGTTGGGTACACAACTCGACGACACAAAACGTGATCAAGGAACATGATCCCTTTCGTAATGTGCTCAATAGGGAGGCTCTCATTATCAAGTTTGATTCTGAACCGCTGATCACAAATTCAATGAGCTGCTTCCTTAGCACCGCTGCATCAGCTCTTGGGCCTCTCACACCGATCAGGAAATGACCACCATACCGAATGTAGTCCACCTTCCTCGTCTTGTCAGGGCCACTTGTGGGAACAAACTCTGGCCATGATGTGTTACCCTGCTCGGACCTATCTTCTCCTCCCACAACATCTGACTTGGATGGCTTGTAAAACTCCTTAATCTTCTCTTCCATCCACTTATCAAGCTCATCAAGACACACATTAGCGAGCAATGGGCTCAGCACCCCACAATGCCCCCAATCAGGCTGGGTCATTGCCTCTCCGGTGCAAATCCAAAGAAGGTTTGCAACCAGTAAGGATCAGGCTTCGGCCCCCTCAGGCAGCACCTTCTTCTTCTGGTACTTCCGCTTCGTCTTCTTCTTTGGCGCATCATCACCCGGTCTTCCAGTAACCACCTGGGTGAGCAGGGCTGAGCGGATTAAATCCACAACTTTCTTATCACGCACATCACGGATAAGCGCGCCCACCACAAGTGCAGGATCAGGTGAGTGCAGTAGCGGGGAGAGGTCGCCTTTGATATACCATAGGTATGGCGCGAAGCTGCGGCGGATGGTGCGAATGGCAGCGTGGGGGGACCGGCCCGGGCGGAAGGCGAATGACTTTGGCGAGAACCTTGCCTCATAGACGGGCTCGAGCAGGAGCAGGAGCAGCTCCTGCACGACGCGGTCCTGGAAGGGGGGCGGGCCCGGGGTGGTGAGGAGGGCGCGGAGCTTGCGCTTGGAGAGGGTGGACGGGTCCGGCGAGTTGGCGGCGCGCGGGGATTGGATGAAGGGGGTGAGGCGGTTGCCGAAGCGGAAGCGGTCGTCGAGGACGGCGTTGCGGAGCGCGAGGAGGGAGGCCAGCGTGGAGGCCGGGATGGAGGAGCGCGGCAGGTAGGAGCCGGTCTCGTCGGCGTACGCCTTCTGGTAGGCGAGCACCCACAGCTCGAGGCGCGAGAGGAAGGGCGCCAGCGGCGGGGCCGGGCCCCCGGCGGGCGCGGCGCGGAAGGAGGAGACCCACAGCGACGCGGTGATAGCCACCGGGTCGTCGCGGAGGAGCTGCGTCGGGTCCAAGGGGTTCCCTCCGCCGCCGCCGATTCCCCCGAAGCCGCCGCGGCTGGTGGAGGTGGAGGCCGCGCTAGAGTCGGCGACGAATTGGTGGCGGCGCAGGGGAGGGGGCGTTGGGGGTGGGTAGTGGGAGGCGACGGAGGAGAAGGCGCGGAGGCGGAGGAGGGAGGTGAGCAGCGCCCGGCGAGGCGGCGGCATCGGAGGACGCCGGGGGCTTAAACCCTCGCGGTGGCCGTCGGCGTTGTGGGTTTTGGCCTTGTTCGGCGGTTGCGGCCACAGGGGAAGGGGTTGTGCGTGCACGGCGACGCCGCGACGGCGGCGCGGCAGGGACGTCTCTTCTGGGTTTCAGCCGCGATGGTGCCAGTCCAATGGGCCTTTTTTTAATCAGCCCAATGGGCCTTGGCCTGACGTAGCATGGGCGAATGTAATTTCTGTCTCTACCGACAGAAGAACAAAACTTCGCAGATAGATGGGTAGATGAATGATTGCTCAAAAAAGAAACGATGGGTAGATGAATTCTCAGCTTATCATGCAAATGGATTAGAGAAAACAAAATCCTCCATTTTGAGGTGATTGGCTAGAGTATGAGTGAGGCAGCTAGATAACGCCTTTTGCTTATATTGTTACTTATTTAGAGATTCTGTTAAAGGCCAAGCTGGAAATAATGCACTTGTAACAAAAGGTTTCTCTGAAATATTACTGGAACAAAAAAAAGATTAGATACTCATGCAGGTGAGAAGAGCAACGATGTTGAAGCCAAAACAATCCATGTCTTTGGCAATGAACAAGCAGACAGATGTTACAAAAGAGGACTATTTTATTCGTCACGTACTTCCATAAATGCAGTAAGATTCTGTTGCATCAAGGCTTAGCTTTTGGGGACATGATGAGTCAGAACGAAAAAATTGCTAAGGTGTGTAAAAAATCTCCAGAAAATCATCAAATGGTGGCCAAGAAATTCAGAAGGATATTGCTCTATGCTTTGCAGAGGTAAAATAGCTCATTATTAATTCACAGAAGCTGGGGGGTGCCCAGGCGCGCCACTCTTTTGTGGCTCAATATTTGTGCATTGCTAACCTTGAACACCATTGTTTAAACTTTACATGCATTATTTGACTGCGGCCTGTGAGTGGAGAGCAGTAGATAGAATATCAACATCCGTTAAGATTACAAACCAATGTTGTAGAGCCTTGACCAATTGTTGGGAAAAAACGAACACTCATAGGACCCTGAGCCCCATAAAAATTGTTAGTGCTAGTAACATAAAAGTGAATCAACTGTATGCAATATAATTCGAGTAAAGCCAATTCTATGAGAAATCTAATAATGAAAAAGATCAAATACGTAAAATGTGTATATTCCAACATGCTTAATGTGAAGAAATTACTGCATGCTAATTTATTATCTCTGAAGCAACCACGTGTCTTTTATCACTTCATCAGCAGGTTTACTGATTGCTCCAATTTTCAAAAGAAACGAAAATGAAACAGATCAATTAAAAGGGGAAGAAGATGAACAAAGCACAAAAGTTTTATCCCAAAAAAAAAAGCACAAAAGGTTTCATTATCTCAATTCAACTTAACGTGGACTTGAAAATTACAAGAAAGTGTGCACCTAATGTCTATCAAATATCAAAGTCATACATGGCCAAGCGAGAGATTGTTGCAATTTCACATAAAGTGACCATGTATATCAAACAAAATGATGCTATATTAAAGGCCTATGCGTTATGATTGCTAGACTAAAAGATTAAGCATTATGGGTTGAAAAATTTCGTGCTTTCTATCTTTTTGAGCCCATAAGATCCTTTCAAGCATATTATTCATGCCAAAATAAAGATAAATTCTTGAAAGCTTCTTGACAAATTCCACACAGCGAATCAAAATTCAATTTCTATCCGATTCTTGTTGCGAACTGAATTGAGCTCCCAACTGAGACTTGTAGCTGAACTGAACCGGATTCCAGCCGGTTGCCTCTGACTGTACGGTGGCTCCATCGACCATGCATACAAGTGTAATTATCA